>BSBM01000546.1:5840000-6352500 GCA_027924585.1 Larix kaempferi
AAATTTGTTTGGTTGGAACGGAAGGTAGCCATGAAGATCACTCTCTTGGACCAGACCACTGAGGTTCGACCTCTCTCGTGTTAACCGTGAAAGAAATGCAATTTCTCTCCAAGAGCTAGCTGAAGACGAGTTTTGAAACCTGATAACTCATAATGCAACCAGTGACTCTCTGTTCTTTGGTGTTTATCTATTGGTAAATGTGAGTTGGATTGTTGCTCCTCTCTATCAAATTGAGATTGCTCTATTGTAGCTGTACTGAAACCCTAAATTTTTTCAACATTGAAGTTTGTAGAGTGGCGACGACCTACAAACTTGAGCATTGTAAAGATTCAATTTTTAATGAATTATATGCCTCCTTTTTAAAGAAGTGTGAAAACTACTTGTAACCATTATGGTGTTCCGAGCAATGATGAAAAATAGGGTTTTACATTTGGAATAGCAAGGCATTTCAGGGAGTTATAAGGTTCTCTTCATTTCCATTGGAATAGTAGGATGCCGAGTTTTGACAATTTGGAAGAATGCATACTCCTTAGAGCATGCACTTAAGCCAAAGGAAGTCTGCCTTTTTGGTGGTGTAATACCTTGGGACATTTATTTATTTATTTTTATTTTTTTCACTTAAAAAGGGAAAATAAGTCAACTTTGTCAGGTCATAAATAATCAGTAATGTTCCATGACATCTTGGTTGGACATTCACACATGAATTGGATAGCTATTGGAGCCACGTCTTCAATATTTATACGAAAACTTGGCTGAAACTAGAAAACAAAGTAGAAAAGCTTTGTCTTCTAGCACTTGATGCAACATAAATTTTCTGTCTGAAGACTGAGTGAGCTCTAGATTGAATCTTATTAGTCCTTATTCAATCTTATATTAATACAATTGTAATTAAACATGGCAAGGAATATGAGGAAATAGGGAATATCATAGTTGGGAAATGTTCCGTTGGCATTAATTATAATAGTGATGCAAAACTCCCAACGTATGCATTTGAATCCATGTGGAGCTTGCTGAAACGAGAAGGTGCATTTGGTAGTGGTCTGGAATAGTAAAACCCATTAAAATATGGCTTATCACAAGTTCATATCAAGTATTCTGTTAGCTCTATATTTTTATGCCATTCAGGATTTAATTTTTTGTTTTACGTCTTTTTCATCGATTTCCCCCATGAAAAGTCCTTAACAAAACTTAATTTGTAAATGCAATCAAGTAAAAGCACAAATTAATGTTGGGTGCATTTTGAAAACTTGACGTGGTGTGTAGTCATCTGGTATTACTTGTATGTTCAATATTTAAGTTAGTATTTGATCATGTGTATGGAGAATGGGTAGCTATCTTATCAATATATATATATTAAAAGGTGTATAGCATAGTTGAATGAAAAAAAAAAAGGTTGTGTTCCTCCATTTATCATTAGTTCACTTGAAAAATAATTCACCCTTAAATATATGATTGTTCTTAGATAACATCGTAAGTTAAACACAAGAATGCTAGTAAGTGTACGATTATTGTTCAATGTTATGGAAACTTTACAAGCCATATTTGGTACCAAGTTGGTGTCGAATTCCTTGGGAAACCATTACACAATATATATGTGTAGTTGGTATCAAGGAAACCAAGAGAATAGAAATCCCTATCTTGATAATATGCCTACCTTCCTCATATGATAATTTATAATTGTTTAGTCTTACATTCAAGAACTATGATGTCATTACAAAGGTTGAAATTACCGAAGAAGTATTTTTAGGATATGAATTTTGATTTTTGAGGAAGGGAGAGGAGAATGCCAACCACAGTGGTACTAGCAATAGGGAAATTGAAGGAGAGCTACAACGTAAATTCCAATAGAAGGAAAATATTTAACTAAGGCAATCAATAAGTGTAGGGAATTAGAAATTACTTATTCTAAGAGATAACTATTTTGGATAGGTTGTTTGGACAAAATCTTGTACTAATTAATAAATTATCTAAGAGAGCAATTGCCTTCTAGTTTCTAGAGTGTGTGGGCTTGAGATAAGTGTAACCTTCCTTTTCATGACTTGTCTATGAATATGCTCAATGTTCTCTTTGTTGATTAGCTATGCATAGTTTTTCATGTAGTGGCCTCTATATAGGAACTCATGTGCGGAGTATACATGAAATATAAGGTTTGTTTAAAAATATTGCACAAAAATTCATCTAAACTAGGGGTTTTCTAAAAACTTCAAAGTGTTTCTGGTTCTTATACATAGTTTTGGATCAGTCTTTGGCAAATCTCAAACATTTGGGTATACAGTTAGAAACATAAGGGTTGCATATTTTATGATGATCAGTTTTTCATGTTGCTACTCCGTTTTCATGATGCATATTTCATGTTGATACTCAATTGGTAATTTATAGTTTTATTTTTGGCATCTTGAAATGAAAGTTATGTGGTATATGTTATGGTGTTTTTACATGTCATGCATCATTCATGTAAAATTTGATGATTGTTAATTCTATCCATGAAACTTATAGCCATGGGTTGTGCATATGATACTTCTTGATGTTATTTCATGACTTGTAGGCATAAAATTCTATTATAGCTTATCATTGCATCTAGAGATAAATCACATTTGGCACATAAATGGTATGAAAGCATGTTGTGGTTAATGTTGGTATTTTACAACTATGTGTTAGTGAAGAATAAGAGATTATATCAGATATTTGGTATGACATGAGATCATTTCATGCTAACCCTTATTACTCCCTGTAGAATGCATATTTGATATGATGATGGATTATGTGAGTTGTCACTCCATGTTGATAGTACTAATGTTGAAATATGTTAGCTTATCATGTCATATTAACGAGATGCTTAATGACCAGTTATGTTATAATAGTAGCACAAAGCACCTAAATGCATTAGATGTTAAACTTGGCATGACTTATCGTGACAATGGCTTATGATGCAAAGTATTGCAATATGAATTGGTGGATAGACATTCTTGTTAGCACATGAATCAAGGATGATCCATGATATTATTATATTGAGAAATGGTTACTAATGATTATTCATTATGGCAAGTGCCAGTTGTTCCAAGTGATCTGCTCAAATAGCCTGATGAGGCTAAGTATTCTATGATTTAGTGGAAGCCCATAACCACGAATGAGAATGGTTACTATAAATATATTATGGGTCGGGGGACAAGCCCAACAATTATCTCTATGCCAGCAATGCTTGACTTTTGTACCAGAAGTTGGGAAGGTGGCAGTGCCACAGATACTTCCCGGAGAACTTCTGATGTGACCAGAGTCCAAGGTTGGAGACATACTCACCGGGAGGGAGGTTTATGGAGAAGGACTTCTGATGCCTGGGGCTAGTGCCTTGAGGGTGTTGGGGAGGATGTTTAGACTAGCCTTCCGAGATTCCTGGGGTATAATGATCATAATATCAGGATTGGGGGTACCAAGAGTATCAGGATCGGGGTACCGGAAACCAGATGCCGGCTAGTACCGATGAGGCCCAGATTCCATTAAAATCCAATGAGGCCGTATTATTACCAAAAGTTGGGAAGGTGGCGATGCCGCGGTAACTTCTCGGGGAACTTTTGATGCCTATTGTATGATCTGAGGATAGGTTACAGTAGAGGGCCCATGCCATGGCGAGTGGGACCATTCGGAGTTGGAGGGGAGGTGTAGGGAGGTTGATCAGATGGTATGATTCTTAGGGAGAGGGTGAGTAAGGGAAGAGGAAGTAAACAAACACATAGTGATTAATTATTAATTAATTACGTAATGCTTATGTATGTATGATGCATGATTGTTGATATGGTTGCATACTAGACTCATAGAGAATTACTTAAGAACATGTTGTAACCTAGGGCATTTGATTGTATTAGTGCGGTTTGGAGACTTCTATGTGGTTGCCACACATATAAATATCTAAAGTTCACAATAGTACTAGCTACCTATATACTATAGTATTTAGTTGATTGATTGACTGAATAAGTATTGTATTTATTGCTTGAAGATTATAACTTCGGGGCGAAGTTTCTTGAAGGGGGGAATTATGTAACAACCCTCATATACGAATTTAGGGAATATTTGATATAATATGATATAATGTAATATAGTATAAGGTAAATAATTAAAAGAAACATGAAAAAGAAGTAATGGAAAACAAATTTTGCATAAAGATAGAAATTAAATAAGAAATTAAGAAATTGGGAGAAGGAAGGGATTAAAGGAGGAGAAGAAGTGAAGAGAGGGGGCTTTTTGTCTTTGGGCATCTTGTAAGAGGAGCTATGGAGGAGAGAAAAGCAAGATAGCACTGGCATAGGGTTAATTGTTGGGGGCTCGGGGGCCTCAGCCTTTGGCTGGGGGTTGGTTGGGTGGAGAGTCGTCCCCCCACCTTCAGTTGCAATATTGGAGCTCTAAGGTAATGGTATCTACTAGGTCATCTAACCAAGTATGGTTCCTTAATTTTCATAGCATATTTTTTTGTTATATTTTTCATTAGATACACTCTGTTGTTACAGATCTTTCATTGCATGATGCTTCTTGTTGTATACTGGTTTTATAGATTTACAGGATATCAGATCCATTGTATTTATCAGATTCTTGTATTGGTTCATAGATCGGTATGCATCTTAATATTATAATGTTATTTAGTAGGCCTTATGAGTTTTAGGGTTCTTACAATTTGAACATCCATCAAACAAATTTGATAAATTAACAAAATAGATATCAAGAGAAAACTAACTGTATTTCTTCAAGGCTGCAAAAAATTACAATCTCTTAATGAATCAGAGTCTCTCCAGTCCTCTTTCTTTGATTTTCTCCCCCACTTAAATAATAATTACAAAATAGATACAAAGGGTAAACTTCCCATAAAACATGGATTTCAAAATCAAACTAATCGAAACTTCCAACAACTCGTCCACATCAGGATGACAGGTTGTGGAAATAAAAAAAATTTCAAATCCAAATAACCAAGCTTCTGCATTGTAGATTGCGGGTTGCAGAAAGCACAAACTTTGGAGAAAATTTGTGCTTTCCGCAAATCACAAAAGCACAAAAAAATCAATGAATTTTCTAAAGGGAAAATTATTAACTGGACTAATTCATAACAAAGAGATCATCAAAGAACCTCTGGAGTGGGATCATCATTCACAATGCTACCAAGCAAATCAGCAATTGCCTGAGAGACTTTTAGTGACCTCTTGTGTTATAGACACATCATGGAAAAGAGATCAGTCACAATTGCGGGTTGCGGGTTGCGGAATGAAATAATTTAAAATCCAAATGACCAAGGCATCCGCAATCCTCATTGCGAGCCGATTTTGGAGTTCAGGAAGGACAAACTTTGGAGAAAATCTATGTTTTCCACAACACACAAAAATCGATTAATTTTGAAAGGAAAATTATTAATTGGGTTGCAGAATTGCGGATGTGAGAATTTAAACTTGAGAGGTTTAATGTTTCCGCCATCCACAGTCGGGATAAAAGACAACTTGGAGAAAGAAGACAAAGCCACTCTTTCTCTGAGAATATTTACACTTACAAGAAAATTGTGTGAAGCAATGTAAAGTTATTCAACCTATGAAGGCTAGACGGTCAATTCATTTATATCCAAAATGGTGAGCACTGGCAGAATACTTACCACAACAAGGGTTAGTGGACCATTCATTTATGAGTGAAGTGTAAACATATTTAATCTACGAAGGCCGAGATGAGAATTCTGGACTTCCAGCTCCCACTGTAAATATTTGTGATCCGCCCATTCATTTAGTGGATAATTTTTAACAGCCTTATTCAACAATTCACCTATATCCACATTGTCCAACACAGGAAGGATCAACCAACCCTTCTTGCATCCTAAAACTATTATGAATAGATTTATGGGAAGAAGAATGGTTGGCTGTCCCTTCCGTTATGAGGGATTTGTAAAAATAGACAACTTGGAGAAAGAGTGGCCGCTCTTTCTTTGAGAATATTTTCACTTGCAAGCAAATTGTGCAAAGCAATGTAAACTTATTCAACCTATGAAGGCTAGACCATCAATTCATTTATATCCAAAACGGTGAGCAATAGTAGAATACTTACCACAATAAGGGTCATCGGACCCTTAATTTATGAGTGAAGTGTAAACATATTTAATATACGAAGGTCAGGCTGAGAATTCTAGACTTCCAAATTCTGCTGTAAATAGTAGGGGTCTACCCATTCTCTTAGTAGATAATTGTGAACACCCATATCCAACAATTGAGCTATATCCAGATTGGCGAACACAAGAAGGATCGACCGACCCTTCTTGCATCCTATAACTTTTATGAATAGAGTTATGGGAAAAAGGGAGGGTTCACAGCCCCTTCCTTTATGAGGTATTTGTAGAAATAGACAACTTGGAGAAAGAGCGACCGCTCTTTCTATGAGAATATTTCCACTTGCAAGCAAAATGTGTGAAGCAATGTAAAATTATTCAACCTACGAAGGCTAGACCATCAATTCATTTATATCCAAAATGGTGAGCAATAGTAGAATACTTACCACAATAAGGGTCATCGGACCCTTAATTTATGAGTGAAGTGTAAACATATTTAATATACGAAGGTCAGGCTGAGAATTCTAGACTTCCAAATTCTGCTGTAAATAGTAGGGGTCTACCCATTCTCTTAGTAGATAATTGTGAACACCCATATCCAACAATTGAGCTATATCCAGATTGGCGAACACAAGAAGGATCGACCGACCCTTCTTGCATCCTATAACTTTTATGAATAGAGTTATGGGAAAAAGGGAGGGTTCGCAGCCCCTTCCTTTATGAGGTATTTGTAGAAATAGACAACTTGGAGAAAGAGCGACCGCTCTTTCTATGAGAATATTTCCACTTGCAAGCAAAATGTGTGAAGCAATGTAAAATTATTCAACCTACGAAGGCTAGACCATCAATTCATTTATATCCAAAATGGTGAGCAATAGTAGAATACTTACCACAATAAGGGTCATCGGACCCTTAATTTATGAGTGAAGTGTAAACATATTTAATATACGAAGGTCAGGCCGAGAATTCTAGACTTCCAAATTCTGCTGTAAATAGTAGGGGTCTACCCATTCTCTTAGTAGATAATTGTGAACACCCATATCCAACAATTGAGCTATATCCAGATTGGCGAACACAAGAAGGATCGACCGACCCTTCTTGCATCCTATAACTTTTATGAATAGAGTTATGGGAAAAAGGGAGGGTTCGCAGCCCCTTCCTTTATGAGGTATTTGTAGAAATAGACAACTTGGAGAAAGAGCGACCGCTCTTTCTATGAGAATATTTCCACTTGCAAGCAAAATGTGTGAAGCAATGTAAAATTATTCAACCTACGAAGGCTAGACCGTTAATTAAACAATAGACAACTGGAAGAATACTTACCACAACAAGGGGCGGCTGCCCCTTCCTTTGTGAGGGATTTGTAAAAATAGACAACTTGGAGAAAGAGCGATCGCTCTTTCTTTGAGAATACTTCCACTTGCACGGAAATTGTGAGAAGCAATGTAAAATTATTCAACCTACGAAGGCTAGACCGTCAATTCATTTATATCCATAATGGTGAACACTGGAAGAATGCTTACCATAACAAGGGTTCAGGCGACCCTTCATTTACGAGATTAGTGTCAAAAAATTTAATCTACGAAGGCCAGTCTGAGAATTCTAGACTTTCAACTTCCACTATAAATAGTAGGGATCTGCCCCTTCGATTAGTGGATAATTGTGAACACCCATATCCATCAATTCACCTATATCTAGAATGGAAAACACAAGAAGGATCGATTAACCCTTCTTGCATTCTTAAAACTATTATGAATAGAGTTATGGGAAGAAGAACGGTCGAATACCCCTTTCTTTATGAGGGATTTGTAAAAATAGACAACTTGGAGAAAGAGCGACCACTCTTTCTCTGAGAATATTTCCAATTGCAATCAAGTTGTGCGAAGCAATGTTCCTATGAAACTTGTGTTTGAAATTTATGTTTAGAGTGTTGATATCTACTTTCGCCACTACTACCAAACATCTCTGGAGGAAGGAGTGGATGCTCTTTCTCCCCAACATCTAATTCTAACACCCTTTCACTAAACACAAGTTTCAACTTGCCATCAAACTCTTTCGAGGAATCTTTCTATAAATTTTGTTGTTATAATGTTGAAATCTAGCTTCCAGGGTGACACGTGGAATGCTCAGATTGTGACACGTGACATATTTGATTTTTACATTAGTTTTGCTATTGTTTAAAAGAATATTACGGATCTTAAAGGTACCATTTCAATATAAACCTATGGATTTAAGTTATAGTAATTTCAATGCAAGAGCAGAATCATCTTATGTTATAGTGATTCCAATGTAAGAGCAGAAACATCGAGGGAAAAACCAAGAAATACATGACCTTCGATAATACTCTTTTTATAATAATAATCCTGTTGATAATGTTTTATAAAAAATTATTGTTTTCAAACTAGAAATTTAAGCCATATTTAGATAACCATGTATATTATGCAAAGTAAAGTAAGGAAATTTAGAAACATTAGTACTTTGAAAATCAACACAACTCCATTTTCAAATCTTATACAAAATAGCTAAAATGCACTTCCAAGAAAAATATGGTTCCTCGCTCAATCTGAAAAACGAAATAAAATATGGTTATTTAATGTGTTTCATGGAGTTTTTATACATTCAAAGAGTTTTTCTCCAGTAAATAATCACTATGTCGAATTGATGGCCTCGATTTTTTGTTTTCCATTATTTAAACTATCATGCAAAAGAGATTCAAAACTTTATCTAAACTGAAACATAATATATAAATCCAAACATAATCGATAAATAACAGAGGTTAAGAATTTAGAGAAGAACAAAGAATTAAGAAAATTAATTAAAATTAATATTAAAAAAACTAGATATATATTATTCAAATAGTAGGGACATCATCACAGAGTTTAAATAATTTTTCAAAATGTAGGGCATTGGACAAAAGCCCTCCCCTAAACTTACAGAAAAGTAAACCTAAAATAGCTTCCGATACAAATTGAACATAAGGGCCGAGGACAAAAGCCCTGGACTAAAATAACAGAAAACTAAAACTAAATTAAGAAGTGACTGTCATGGGTGGGCTGCGTGGTTCCCTCAAGGGTCGATATCCATTGGTTTGACCCCTCCTGATGATCTTGCCGATCTTGCCTTTGGGAAAGTCTCTGATGGAGGCAAGGGAGTTCTGGAAGTTGGACAAGATGGACGGGACTGTCCAGAACCTGTTGAAGTAGCTGGGCTTCACTCGGGTTGATTTTTAATGGCTTCATCGTGTTCATGCAGGAGGGATCGCATTAGCCTCATCATTTTGGCTTTGTCTTGCGCATTCCTCTCCATCATTTTGGCTTTGTCTTGCGCCATCCTGTCCATCATTTCGGCTTTGTCATTTGCCATGGTTTGCATTATTTCGGTTTTGTCGTTTGCCATGGTTTGCTCCAACGAGTCTAACTTTTGTTGAACCTCTTGCATTTCCTTGTCCAACTTCTTGACTTGTTTGCGGGTGTGTGCATCGATGATGATGGTACTTCCATGACTGCTACCTTCCACCATTAAACAAGGAAACAAGCCTAAAGAACTGCTGCAAGAAATCTTCTCGTACAGGATCTTGCGGCCGCTGAGCAGAGTAGTGGTCGGAATCCTCAGAATTTCTTGTTCTTCGACTCTAACAACCTGACATTGATGAGCACCAGTGGTTGGAGAAAGAGTCGAACATAGAGATAATTTAGAAAACATTTTCGGCATCCTCGAGTGAACAGGAGCAGATCCTACTTAACTCCACAACACAGATCATAAATGATAAAAAAAAAGAACACAGATCGCAGTAAATCTACAGAGCCGTCAGAATTAAAGATCAAAGCAATTGAAAGGATATTATAGCATGTTATAGGACATTAAGGGTCAAATACATTACCCTTTGATTTAACTGATGGGACATATTGACGGAAAGGGTTCATAAATGGGCTCATAAACATTTGAAGTCCATCGTCGATCTTGAATGGGGCGATCCAACGCTATAGGATAGTTACATTGGGTTAAGTTGTGCAGCATTTAAATCACAGGATATGGTGCAAATTCTTTATGAAATCTAGTTAAGCACATGTTGAAGTCCACCATCGATGTGGATTGACGAAGATCCAACAGGTTTGAATCATTCAGCAATTGAGAGATGTCGGAGGGTTAATTTAAAGGATCGGATGCAAAATATTTGTAAATCTTAGTTGACCGCTAGTTTGACGTCCACTCTGTTGAAGAGAAGTTTGGCAATGGTATATTTGGAGAACATTTTGGCCGAATTGCCAACTTTGGAGAATTGCCAAAATTGGTTAACTCTGCAAAATAGTAATTCCTTACTAATTAAAACAAGATTGAAAGACTATGAAGATCAATGATGAATCAATGCCATGATAAGGATCCAATATTTTTTTATGAAGAGGCATGATTTTCCTTAATAAAGTTCTAAAATAATAAATTTCTTTGAAAATATATATAACCATAGAAGTCAAATGTATGAAGAGGACCATAGGTGTCTATGAAGTTTTGGTAATTGTATATCAGAAGCAAGATATGAAAAACCGAAGTTAAAACTATTATAAATTAGAGGGTTGCTGGGTGGTTCTTGGGGCAGGTTCAGGCCTTCTAAGGGAATTGTTGCCTCCTTCCAGTCGTGGATAGAGATTTAGGGTGGTGGCGCATCCTTGTATTTTTAGCAGGTAGAAAACCAGGGGTGTAGGAGCATCCTTTCTGTAGTGGCAGAAGAATCCATGGGATTAAGTTCTCCATTAATTTGGTGCTTGTAGAACAATTTTGTATACGATTACTTCATTAATAGGAAAGATTTGTTGGTTTTATCTTTAAGGTTTCATGATAAAACGGTGTGTTCAAATTTTTAATTGTCCTATTCCCATTGGAACTGATTATTTAACTTGTGCTTAATACTATTTTTATATAAAAGGGTTGAAAAAGGAAATACTGATTCCCCCCCCACCTCTTACTATTGTTGGATGAACCAACACCTACCGCATAGCGCCCTAATCGTCGCCTAAATTCTTGTGTAGTTGATGCTCTAGCGCGTCTGCTTAATATTTTAAGCGCTTGGGCCTATTGGCATAAGTTTGTAGGCTCCCTAAGGTAAGCTTACTTCCCTTATACTTTTTAAGCCTTCTTTGGACTCCAAAGCTCATGAACTATTTACCCGATCTTTTTAAGTACTTGGGACAAAAATAATGCTAAGAATGGGGTCCCTTTGTGCAGATATTTTGTACCTTGTCCCACCTGACGAACACCTTCCAAATTTATCTTTCACATGATCATGTATTCCATGCAACACGATATCCATTTCCATTGCATTATTATTTGTTAGCTCCTTCATGGATGTAGTTTTTTGTAGTCTTTTTAGAGCGATGTAAGCATTTAGAATAGATTTCCAGATATCAAAACCTTGTGCATTTAAATGGAGTCTCATTCTTATAATACAATCAGATCAGAATTTGATCCATAGAATAGTCAAACCCCATCTGTGGAGTAGAGACATTCATGTTCGTCCATGTGCTCTAGAGATCTTCGGTCTAGCTATCAGACTCTCTCGAAGGAATTGACTCCTTGATTTAACTGCACCAACTGGAAGGAGGATCAAAACCTAAGGAAGCTCCAACTCCTTGGTTTCCTACCTCCATAGAACGAGGCTACAACCCCTTGGTTTTCATAATTTCCAACCTATAGATAGGACTCCAGACCTCAGTAAAGTCCAACTCAATAGTTTTACTAGCACCAACTGGATGGAATCCCCAACTCCTTGAGATCATAAGCACCAACCCAAAGGAGAGTTCAATCTCTTATCCTTCCTTGATACTTCCACTCTAATATGAATAAGAAGAACAATATTCCACTGCCATTGTATAACGGTTTCCATCAACCCATACGTGTATCTATGTCCTTGTACCTGCATCACTGTCCATGTATCATTGTATTGATGTCACTATCACAATCCATGTTCGTCACAAGGACACACTCATTGTATATGTCACAAGGCCACAAAAAATATCGATGTCACAATGTCAACTTGTACATGCCCCAAATCTATCGTCCAAGAATGGCAACAACTTCTTCGAAGATATACTTCAGATGTATAGCAAGACCATAAAGATGCCTCCAAAGAGTGTAATCAAATCCTAGAAATAATCACCAATAGACTTCGACTATTTTCACCTTCAAACCCTTACATCATAGACCTCATAGTACATTCCAAAATCTTAGAGGGATCTCATGCCAATATCATTACCATGGAATATTCCAATACAATCACCAATAATATTTATACCCTTGGAGAGTGGAGTTTGATCATTTCTCATTTTGCATATTGAAGAGCATAGCTTGTCCATGCTTGTGGAGTGTTTACTCTACTTTCCTTAGTACCAATTTTGAGTGTGAAATATTCCCATCCTAATTGGGAATTGGAGAGGAATTGTTCATTGGACCATGAGGACACATATTAAGAGGTTGTGGGACCCATTTGTGGCAAGATTTCCCACTACACTTGGCATGATTCTCTCACCCATTTGAGTTGAAGATGAAGTGTAACATACTTGGGGTAGTTTAAGAGGTATTATTCATGGCATGAGTCATGTAAGGTCAAATTGGAGTGGAAGAACATGTTAAATTTTCAGAATTTACTTCAATATGATCTAGGATCTTAACTGAGAGAACAACATGTACAGCATATCTACAGCATATCAATCATGGAGACAATAATGCAAGCACACAAGAGACACAAAGATTTACTTGGGGAAAACCATAAAGGTGAAAAACCCCAATAACTTCCTCAGAGATAGATAGAGCAATGATACAACCAACCAATAGAGATAGCCATAACCTAGCAGCAATACTCCTCCTCCATAAGTGCGCCTCTCCTCCTTGAGAGCATGTGTGATAAGTGAGTGAGTAAATAGAGTGCCTCCCGCACTCTATTTATACTTGACTTGACTTGCCTTTTTACCTAACTCATGTCGGCTTGAACTTAACCACATAACATAATGCTGAGTGGGCCGACCCCCAATAGGGTGGTCTAATAACCCTTTGACCCACATGGCCGACCCCCAATAGGGTGGTCTAATAACCCTTTGACCCACATGACTTATACAGGGCTGACCCCAAACAAGGTGGTCTAATAACCCATCAAGTATAAGTTACGACACTTACAATATAAATGACGACACTTCCTTATAGAGGAATAATACCATCTCTATAGGAATACAATATACATATATGTGAAATACATTCCGAAGTTACATATACATCAACACTCCCTCTTAACTAGGAAGGTATTTCTCAGCACAGTTCTTCTAGCACAAGTCATCTTCTCTGGATCATCATCACTGGATAATCGTCATTGAGTCATCATCATCGTCACTGCTGCTGCTATCTCAATCAATCTATGAATCTACTCGTCATAGGAAGTTCTACAGAGCCAGTCCTTTTTCATACTGGATGTAGGCCCACCACCTGCAGGTCTTCGTCATCACTGGCCATTCTGTGGAATCCTCAGGACTTATTACGTGCATCACAAAACCTCGAAAGAGCATCCCAGGATGTTACGGGTACACAACTCCGACCTGTAGGATCTCCCAGGGCGCTATTACATGTGACCCCACCACAAAACCTCGCAAGAGCATCTCAGGATGTTACGGGTACACAACTCCGACCTGAAATCTCCCAGGGCACAAATTACATGTGGTCCACCACAAAACCTCGCAAGAGCATCTCAGGATGTTACGGGTACACAACTCCGACCTGAAATCTCCCAGGGCAACGAATTACATGTGGTCATGGCAAAACCTCGCAAGAGCATCCCAGGACTGATTACGGGCACACAGCCCAACCTATCGGATCTCCCAGGGAAACGAATTACATGCCATAGGACAAAACCTCGCAAGAGCATCTGCCAGATATCCCAGGGCAACGAATTACATGCCATAGGCAAAACCTCGCAAGACTATCTGCAGATCTCCCAGGGCAACGAATTACATGTCCTCCCAGAGCAAAACCTCGAAAGAGCATTTGCCAGATGTCCCAGGGCAACGAATTACATGCCATAGGCAAAACCTCGCAAGACCATCTGCAAATCTCCCAGGGCAACGAATTACATGCTCATCTGCACAACCTGATCCACGGCCACAGAGTATCAACCTGATACTCACCATACATCATCCTGATGTATCCATGATCATCCCGATCATCATCACTGCAACGTCCTGCTGCATGTCATCTGGAGCAACATCCTGAAGCTCGTCATCTATGATCATCCTGATCATCACTGCAACATCCTGCTGCATGTCATCTGGAGCAACATCCTGAAGCTCGTCATCTATGATCATCCTGATCATCACTGCAACACCCTGCTGCATGTAATCTGGAGCAACATCCTGAAGCTCGTCATCTATGATCATCCTGATCATCACTGCAACATCCTGCTGCATGTCATCTGGAGCAACATCCTGAAGCTCGTCATCTACGATCATCCTGATCATCAATGCAACATCCTGCTGCATACCAAGTATCTACCTGATACATATCATCATACATGATCCTCCTGATCATCAATGCAACATCCTGCTGCATGCCAAGTATCTACCTGATACATATCATCATACATGATCCTCTTGATCATCAATGTATCCACCTGATACAAATACAAAACATATGATATATATCACCATACATGATCCACCTGATCATACAATGTATCCACCTGATACATATACAGATACATGGTCCAAGCATCCAACATGATGCATATACAAAATACATACACATGATCCAACTGATCATATCCAGCATCCAACATGATGCATACATACATAAATGATCCAACTGATCATATCCAGCATCCAACATGATGCATACATACATAAATGATCCAACTGATCATATCCAGGCAGAAACCAGAACATCATCCTGATGCCCATTATCCAGCGCTTACATCCACAGCCATGTGAAGGATCCTCCTTCCAACATGCTTGGAATGGCTTCAGGAAATGTGTCCATCACTTCTTACTCGAAGTGTCCTCGATCTGGAGAACGCCAAGCCTCTCTCTGAAGTACTCGAACTTCACCCTTGCTAGTGGCTTCATCAGTACATCTGCAATCTGCTCGTCCGTCGCAATATACAGGAGCTTCACAGCTCCTCTCTGCACCATATCCCTGATATAGTGATATTTGATCTCTATGTGTTTCGACCTGTCATGAAACACTGGGTTCTCGGACAGCTTCACACAACTCTGGTTATCACAGAAGATACCAGTAGCCTCCAACGGGAGATCAAATAACTCAGACAGTAGCTTCCGTAGCCATACTGTCTCACAACTAGCTGAACAGGCTGCAACATACTCTGCCTCAGCTGTACTCAGTGCTACGCAGGACTGCTTCCTGCTAAACCAAGAGATCACACTTGATCCCATACTGAAGCAACACCCAGATGTGCTCTTCCTATCTGCAGCACTGCCAGCCCAATCTGAATCAACATAACCCTGCAGGTTAAACTTTTGATTCGCCTCATACTTGAGCCCATAATCCACTGTACCCTTCAGGTACCTCAGAACATGCTTTACAGCAACCAGGTGAACACTCCTCGGATCCGTCAGGAACTGGCTCAATGTGTTCACAGCAAAGCAAATATCCGGTCTCGTGTTCGTCAGGTACATCCAGGACCCAATCATCTGATGATACATAGAGACATCAACCAGCTCAGATGAAGCATCACCAAGAAGCTTCAGATTCGATGCCATAGGTGTGGCCATGGCTTTGCAATCCATCATCCCAAATCTCTTCAGGATCTCTACTGCATACTTCCCTTGTCCAAGGAAGATTCCATCACTCTGCCACACCTCCATGCCAAACACAAATAGTGCATCATTCCCAAATCTTTCATCTCGAACTTGGCAGCAAGCTTCCGCTGCGTGTTGGCAATCAATCTATCTTCACCAAGTTCTGCACACATATAAGACTGCACCATGCTGTTTTGAAATCCATCTGGTGCATCTTCTATTTCATCACTTTTATATTTCTTAATGCTGCCATCTGCAATGTGCTTGATCTGATAGTTCCATTTGGAAGTCATAGCAAACTTCCCTTCATGTCTTGGGATTACATCCCAAACATCATTCTTCATGATCGACGGATCATGGCATTTCATTTCTTCATCCCAGATCCTGGGAACTTCAATATCTTCAATATCTTCAATAGATATCTTTGTTGCTGGAACAAATGTTGTAGTTCTTCTTTTGTAGGAGATGTCATACGATCTTTCCTACACAACAAGTTAAATTGCATGATTAGAAACATCTCATAGTTTTCAGAACAAATTATTACACATAAAGAAATATGTCATACAATCATGCAATTATCTTAGCCAATGCTTCAATACAACATTTATCCATATTCCGTAACTTTCTAGACGCCTTCCAATCTCTACCAGAACATTGTTAAGAGTGTGCACAACTCCCAACATGTCAGCAAAGAGGTTTCATTCTAGATAAGTAGCAATGGAATGTTGTACAGTGCCATAGGCCACTTACCCATGTATATTAGTAGTATACTGTTCATCAATGAAACTATTCTAATATGCACAATACATATCCTAAGTCTAGGAACATGAGCATATACATCATTGAACAATTTTATACAAACAAACATATATGCAAGAAATGATAATAAAAATTCTTATCTTTGTTTGTTCGTTGGGTGGACTCCCTCTGAGTCTTTGCTTCCTTGCAGGAGTTGTTGGAGTCCTAATCTGAAGTAGCTTCTTCTACACCTTTCTGTTGTGGAATGTAGAAAGATGGTCAACTCCCTCTGAATATCTGCATCCTTGCAGAGACTACTGAAATGTGCTCCTTTTCTTTCTTGTAGGAACAACTGGAATGTGCTCCTTTGCTTTCTTGCAGGAGCAACTGGAGTGTGCTCCCTCTTGATCTTTGCTTCCTGGATTACCTGTCCTTGAACTTACATTCATCCTTGGTTCCTATGCATGCTTATTAGTATCATGATTGTGTTATCCTTGTGATCTCATATAAAATCATACATTCATTAGTATACTATTAAAACACAATAATCTCAAGCATGTATAGTCATGATCATTTCAAACAGAAATAATAAGCATGAGCATTCAAGGATTCTTATGGTTAGTCAAATCATAAGAAACATAACATGTCTAAACCTGTAATTACTCAAGCCTATGACTCTTCAGGTTAGTTGAATCATCAATCAAGATAAGAGATATAAAATGCATAAAACCTGTGATTATTCAAGCCTATACTTTCATGATTCTTCTGGTTAGTCATATCATCAATTATAATAATATACATCCAACCATGATTATTCAAACCTATGACTTCATGAATAATTATTATCAACAACAGTATAAGATCCTAACACAAGGTAGGATTTTAGCTTGATATAGGAAAAACATACCTGGATTAGCATGCTAGCTATTTATGTCTAACATACCCGCATAATGTCTTCTGGTTCTCTTTAGTGACTTGTGCTAGTAACCTGCATGTCTCATAAGTTAACCATTATAAAACTAAGTTATACATACCTAGAGAATGGATCTTCTATGAGATCCATGGCAATGGATGAATCTTTGTCCTCATGATCATATGTTCTTGAACTAGAACATGATTTGTCTTCTTGGTGTACCTTTCATGTTAGTAGACAACATAAAACTCATACGACATCACAATGTGTTAGTACAAACATAAGTTTCATACTCCTAATAAATGAATGACTTCTATCATGCATTCATAATTTTATTAAGGTGATATGACAAGTCTAAAATCAAGATTGTACTAACCGTGATAATATGAAGACAAGCATACCATAAACTTAATTATGAACAAATCTCAAAACATACCTCGATGAGTCATACCTGTCGAGATCACTTGTAATCTTCTTATGTAAGGCCTTAGCCTCATCTCCCTATGAAACAGGAACTTCTTCACTTATGCAAGTGATTAACCCAATCCACTTGATTTGCAAAAAACTGGACCTTGAGCTGGATATGGGTTTGTCAGAGAAACCCCAAAAATTCAAACTTTGAATTTCAAACTTCTGATAGGATAGAAATATGTGCCTTGATGAGCTGATCAAGTTGGTATATTCAGAATTTGAAAACTGCAAAGTTTCACTCCTCAATTTTGCCTTTGAAACTTCTAGATTCACTGGACGTGACCCTGAACTGGGGTTTGATGAAGCCCACTCTTTTGCCCCATCAAAATGTTTGATCCAAAGCTCTAAGCTTCTATTTTTCTGAGGAGCTTCCAGCCGTGGTCACCGATTTCAAAAATTCCCATTTTTACAGAAGCCCTAATTTTCCATTTTTCTGATCAAAGTCCCGAACTAGGGTCTGATCAAACCCAGCCTTCTACCCAGCCAAAAATTCTGATCTTGGTCTCTAAATTTCTATTTTGATGAGTAGCATCCAGCCGTGGTCTCCGATTACAAAAATTCCAACTTTCTTCAAAGCCCTAAATTCCGGAAGCCATGAATGAAGGTACCAAAAAATAATTCTGTTTTGACAGAAATATGTACCTGATTGTTTCTGGTGTAACTCCGAAATTTTTGATCCACAGGGTCTGAAAAAGTTTTTTGAGATATCCTGACCTGTTAGCTTTCCATCCTGACAGGTCTGACCTCAATTGGATGTTCTGAGAGAGAGTTATGCCAAATGTCGCAACGTGACCTGTTTTGGGAAAATACAGGAGAGCGAACTTGTACGGCATGCCACGTGTCACTGTTTGACCTTCGGCCTCTGAAAAAGTTTTATGAGATAGCTCGGCCTGTTATCTTTCCATCCTGATAGGTCTGACCTCAATTGGATTCTCTAAGAGAGAGATATGCCAAGTGTCGCAACGTGACCTGTTTATGGGATAATACAGGAGAGCGAACTTGTACGGCGTGCCACGTGTCACTGTTTGACTTTCGGCCTCTAAAAACGTTTTATGAGATAGCTCGGCCTGTGTACTACCTGTCACTTTTCACTAAATTTCATTTGGAGCTTCCTAGCCCAAGTTATGACCTTTTTCCCAAGGTCACCTGATTTTGACTCAGATCTGGAAGAGGCAGAAACCCTATATTGTACAGATCATAAATCACAAAGTACAACGAATTAGAGGTTGTACTTTGGACACAAGATACCTGGAGATCTTAGATTCGTCCTGTAACAATTTCAGATCCGAAAACTTCGCCAAAACGGATTTATAGCGAAAGTACTACGATGACTGGTTTTTGCTATATCAAGCCCTAGCATCGTAAGTGCAACAAGTGTCATACATGCCATATCATGCCTTCTTTCAGGCTAGCTCTGATACCATGTTAAATTTTCAGAATTTACTTCAATATGATCTAGGATCTTAACTGAGAGAACAACATGTACAGCATATCTACAGCATATCAATCATGGAGACAATAATGCAAGCACACAAGAGACACAAAGATTTACTTGGGGAAAACCATAAAGGTGAAAAACCCCAATAACTTCCTCAGAGATAGATAGAGCAATGATACAACCAACCAATAGAGATAGCCATAACCTAGCAGCAATACTCCTCCTCCATAAGTGCGCCTCTCCTCCTTGAGAGCATGTGTGAGAAGTGAGTGAGTAAATAGAGTGCCTCCCGCACTCTATTTATACTTGACTTGACTTGCCTTTTTACCTAACTCATGTCGGCTTGAACTTAACCACATAACATAATGCTGAGTGGGACGACCCCCAATAGGGTGGTCTAATAACCCTTTGACCCACATGACTTATACAGGGCCGACCCCAAACAAGGTGGTCTAATAACCCATCAAGTATAAGTTACGACACTTACAATATAAATGACGACACTTCCTTATAGAGGAATAATACCATCTCTATAGGAATACAATATACATATATGTGAAATACATTCCGAAGTTACATATACATCAACAGAACAAGTCCCATGCAAGAGGAAGAGGCATATTAGAAGAATTGTGACACTTGGGCTAGATTCTCTAGCCTCTAGTATGACAACAATGATGAAGATGCTATGACACCTATGATACAAAGCAAACTTGAATGCCGACATCTGACATATATGACATGTTAGGGATAAAAATAGCCTCCAAGAAGGTGCACAAGGGAGTTAGGGCAGCCAAAGAAACACCCATTCGAAATGACGGAATAAGGAGACTCAGAATTGTTGGACAAGTGGCACACATTGGAATCTCTTCCCAAATTGAGTTGGAATGAATCCTTTGGAAGGAATTCGACCCATGGAGGACTTGAGAATTTTATAAAAGTCACAAGAACAAAGAAGGAGAGTAGCTTTTGATCATTTTTATTTGCATCTTTGTAATTTGGAGAGCTTGTACGTTGTCCATGCTAGTGGAGTGTTTACTCTACTTGCCTTAGTTCCAATTTCGAGGGTGAAATATTCCCATCCTAATTGGGAATTGGAGAGGCCATTGTGCATTGGACATAAATTGGAGAGGCCATTGTGTATTGGACAAAAATTGGAGAGGCAATTGTGCATTGGACAGAAAACCAAAAAACCAAAATCTGATAGAAATTATAGATCCAAAATTCGCAAGTCACTTTTGAGGGGTAAATTTTTGAAGTTTTCAAAATCTGAACATACCATCTTTCTCGCCTTAGTCAATTGCATCTCCCTGTCCAGTTAGAAGTTTGAAATTCCAAGTTTGGATTTTTAGGGTTTCTCTGTCAAACCCTAGGCAGCTCCAAATCCAGTGGTAAGATCTATATCTTTTATTTCCATTTGAGTTTCTCATTAAGATGTCTCACCACACCAAGCTTGAGGATAAGCTTGAAGGGGATGATAACTTCTTAACATGGAAGTATAGGATTGGGTTAATCCTATAAGAGAATGAATTGGATACCTACATAAGTGAAGAGGTTCTAGTCCCAAAGGGAGATGAGGCTAAGGCCTTACATAAGAAGAACTTGGTCAAGGCCAAGAGGATCATTGTAGATTCTATCAAGGACCATATCATACCACATGTGTCATCCCTAAAGACACCCAAAGAGTTGTTTGACTCCTTGACCAATCTGTTTGAAGGAAAAAACATAAATCAGAAGATGACTTTGAGGAATCAATTAAAGAAGGTCAAGATACAAAATGCAGAGACCATGTAGTCACACTTTACAAGGGTCTCTCAGTTAAACGAACAACTTAAAGCCATTGAAGAAGATATAGATAATGGAGAAATAGTGATGACCACCTTGAATGGTCCTCCTAGGTCATGGGATTCCTTCATCCAAGGAATTTCTGCTAGGAAGAAGCTTATCAAATTCAGTAGGTTGTGGGAGGAATGCTCACAGGAAGAATCTCGAATTGTAGCTCGAAAAGAAAACATGGGTAGTGAATACCAGGATCTCACAACACACACCAAGAAGAATTACAACAAGAGGGAGCATCATCATCACAAGAAGGAGATTGTCCTAGGAACAAAAGAAGCTCCCACAAGAAGAAGAACACTCTGTTAGAGACTCCAATAGTTCCTGCAAGGAAGCAAAGATTGAGAGGGAGTCCACCCAACAACCAAACAAAGATAAGTATTTGAATTATTATTTCTTGTATAATATATGAATGCTTAAATAATGTTGTTCACTCATATACATACTTATGTTCCTAGATTTAGGATGTATATTATGCATGTTAGAAAAAAATTCCATTAAATTATGAACAAGATACTACTTATATGCAAGTAATGGGTACTAAGTGGTCTATGGTACTGTACAACATTCCATTGCTACTTATCTAGAATATAACCTCTTTGCTGAGATGTTGGAGTAGTGCAGGCTCTTAACAATGTTTTGGTAGAGATGGAAGGCATCTAGAAAGTTATGGGATATGTGGACAGCATTCTTGAATGGTGTAGTGGAAGAGGAAGTATATGTGGATCAACCACTCGGGTTTGAGACACATGACAGGGAGACTCATGTGTGCAAACTGAAGAAATCCTTGTACAATTCGAAGTAGGAACCCGGGACATGGTACGGAAGAATTGACAGCTTCCTGACTAGTTTTGGATTTACCAAGAGTAAAGCAGATTCCAACCTTCACTACAAGTTTGAGGAAGGCAATCCAGTGATACTCCTACTATATGTTGATGACTTGGTTGTGACAGGTGAGGATGGGTTGATTGCTGATACAAAGAGGAAGCTTGCTGTCGAGTTCGAGATAAGGGACTTGGTTATGATGCACTATTTTCTACGCATGGAGGTGTGGTAGAGTGCGGATAGAATGTTCCTTAGACAAAGAAGTATGCAGTAGAGAGCCTAAACCGGTTCGGGATGATGGACTGCAAGGCCATGGCCACACCTATGGCATCGAACCTGAAGCTATTGAGTGATGCTTCATCAAATTTGGTTGATGCCATGATGTATCATTAGATGATTGGGTCTTTGATGTACCTGACAAATACGAGACCAGACTTATGCTTTGTTGTGAACACATTGAGTCACTATATGGTGGAACCCAGGAAAGTTCACCTGATTGCGGCAAAACATGTGATGAGATATCTGAAGGATACATTGGATTATGGAGTCAGATATGCCTCAGATAGTGAGTTCAGACTGTATGGGTACACAGACTCAGATTGGGATGGAAGTGCTAAAAACATAAAGAGTACCTCAGGATCATGTTACTTTAGTTTGGTATCAGGCGTGATCTCATGGCTCAGTAGAAAGCAACCTTGTGTTGCACTCAGTACAACGGAAGTTTAATATGTAGCAGCTTGTTCAGCTTGTGGTGAAGCATTGTGTATTTGCAAGATGTTGATAGGATTGTTCGATGTAGAGATTGATGCTACAAAGATACTCTGTGACAACCATAGTTTCATCAATTTGACAGAAAATACTGTGTTTCATGATAGGTAAGCACATAGAGATTAAGTTCCACTATATCCGTGATATGGTGTAGAAGGGAGCTGTGAAGCTCGAGTATGTTCCTACAGAGGAACATGTTGCTGATGTACTAACTAAGCCTCTTGCTCGTGTGATGTTTGAAGCTTGCTGTGGTCCAGAGGGATCTCTCTAGAAAGAAAGACTGGTAGAGATCCTATCCGAAAGGATAGATGCCTGTCTAGGAGGGACGGAAGACCAGTGCTAGCTGACTGATAGTTCTAGCTCTCATGAGATGATGCCTTTATGTAGGGATGGATGCCTCTCTAAGGGTGAGGGTAGATCAGTACTGGCTAACTAATAGTTCCATCTTTCATGAGTTGATGCTTATGCGTAGGGATGGATTCCTCTCCAAGGGTGAGGGTAGATCAGTACTGGCTGACTAATAGTTCCAGCTTTCACAAGCTGATGCCTCTCCATAGGGATGGATGCCTCTCCAAGGGTGAGGGTAGATCAGTACTGGCTGACTGATAGTTCCAGCTTTCATGAGTTGATGCATATTCGTAGGGATGGATGCCTCTCCAAGGGTGAGGATAGATTAGTACTGGATGATTGATAGTTCCATATTTCACGAGATGATTCCTGTCTGTAGGGATGGATGCCTCTCCAAGGGTGAGGGTATATTAGTACTGGTTGACTGACAGTATCAATATTTAGTTATTGATGGTTGTTGCAGGTGTTCTAGCTGATGGTGCTACTGATGAGGATATTCCAGTAGATGGTGTCCCAACTAACAAGGTTGTTGACAGCAGGAGATATTCCAGCTGATGGTGCTGCTGATGAGGATGTTCCAGCAGATGGTGTTCCAACTGACCAGGTTCCTGATAGTAGAATATGTTCCAGTTGATGGTGTTGTTGATGAGGATGTTCCAGTAGATGGGGTTCCAGCTGACGAGGTTGCTGATAGCAGAAGATGTTCTAGCAAATGGTGCTCCATAGACGATGAGATGATATGAATATTATGAGATGATCCAGAGATGATGGGTGACAGTAGGGTACATAGGTTTTTTCAAAGACAGTGTAATCAGTCCTGAGATGTACCCATGGAGGACTTGAGAAGTTTATAAAAGTCGCAAGAAAAAAGAAGGAGAGTAGCTTTTGTGATTGTCCAAGAATATCCATTTATTTGTATTCTGATATATATACTTTGTATTTAATGAGTAGAAGAATATTGGGTCGAAATACCATGTGAAAGTATGTAAAAATACCAAACAATGCATAAATGGTGCCATTTTCCCTATATCTTGTTGCCGGAGCTTGAAGAGACATTATTTCGAATTGTATAAGTCAATATTTGTGATTTTGTTGATGTATGGAGTGTCATTAATGTTATGAAGAAGTTTCATTAACATTGCACAAGTCCTTGTAACCTAAATCTCAAATTTCATAACCAGTGGTGAAGTTTACTAGCATTTCCCCCTAGTATGTGAAGACATGTATACAAACATATGATTTATGGTAGTTTCAGAAGCCTACAAAAACTAATTGATAATACATTGGGGAGATCATTGAAGTCCTTTATCAGTACCATGTCTCTGTTCTTAAAATTGGGAAGGTCTTACAACATTTGGGAAGCCATCTTTGTCCCCTACCCTTGGGGGTTTTGAACCTCGATTTGACTAATAAAATTTCCCAATTTCTCCTGAAGTTAAATGGATGTTGCAGAAGTATTATGATATTAGTCTACAATCACCGATGACGTTCCTTTTTATGTCTTAATAACCTTCATATACCTTCAGACCCAATTCAAAATCCTTTAAAGAGTCTCTTGTAGCCATCTACGCTTGGGGGCTTCAACATAGATTTTCCTAGTAATTATGCCTTTCATTCTCTAATTGTAAATGAAAGTGGATGAAGTATTTGGGAAGTTTTCAAGCCTATAATACCTGCATAAATGTGTCATATTACACCTCAATGGTTATGAATATTTTTCAAATGTTTTTTTCAAATTGTTAGGCATTTTTATGCTTCTAAAATTTCCTCTATATGGGTTCTTGGTTTATCTCGGTTAGACATTGCTTATAAAAAGCTGTAGAGAGGTACGATGCAAATTTTGTCGCTTTTTATGTTATAATACCTTTCAAACACCTTCAGACCCAAATCAAAATCATTTGAAGCCATTTGGAAGCATTCAAATCATTAATAGTCTAAGGGTCGAATTGGCCAAAAATTGCAATTTCCCAATTTTAACAAATTTATTAAAAAGGGACAGTACATGAACAATAGAATTATGCAGCTAATATGAAATGGGTTGTGTAAAAAAACAACACCAACCTTAGATTGTATTGCTACGACGTGTGATCTCTCCTTCTTTTCCTAATTTAATGTTTCATCTCAATGCCATCTTGGAAGATTGATCTTGTTGTTTAGACATCTCTTATCTATTATGGTCATCTCTCCCTCTTCTTCATCGAATTCTTCCCATGTTACACTAGATATTCCACAAACCCATCTACAAACAATGTCTAGAATTGGTATAATTGATCAAACAAGTGATTTCTTCATATTGTTAGCACTTTTGTCTTTATGTTTTTTAAATTTATTCTATATGGATTCTTGGGTTATTTAACATTAATATAACCTTGCTTATTAATGTTTATAGATAGGAACAATGAAAATATTGTCACTATTCTAAGGTCTCTACATAAGGTCTCTCACTCCAAGGGTGGAGGTGGAAAAGGCATTAAAGAATTGGACGACCCACACCAAAAGTTGCAAACATGTAGCAATGTGGTGGAATAATGATGCAGACCCACCCAGAAGCAAATCAATGGTGGAAATGGCTTCCTGTGCTAGAAAGTGCACGTGGTTAAATTTGGAAAAGGTGGAGCAGAAATTAAACCACTTACCATGTGGAAAGCGTTGGTGGAGTCCACTATGAAAAGCGGTTAAATTTAAACCACTCATCGCAAGTTTCGAAACCACCTAAGCATATGTTCTATAAAAGGTTTGTTCGATGTTTAAAAAAAAAAAATTGTCGCTTATTGCCTGGACGAAAAGAACCCATGGGAAACACGTCATTGTCTTCGTCAACTAGAACAACACCCAAGAAGCTCACTTCACAGGTAGCTCTAAACCCTCAGTGTTTAGATTTTGTGTCCCAAATGGAGAAAACCCAAGACCTTCTTCCCTTCAATGAAAGTTTAGATGAAAACGAGAAGCTTGTATTTGACAGGGAAAGGGATATTTTCGACCCTGTTTTGTCTGTGTGTAGTATTTCACAGTCTAAGGAGAAATTAATGGAGTTTAAGTTGTAGGGAAAGGATGTATTTAATGTTTTTGGTTCTTTTCTGTACTATTTTTGTGTCGAATAAACCCTACACTTCCCCGAATTTGTTTATTGGTGTGCGACGAATCATTCGCAGGGTGAAAGGGTAATCATTAATGTACAAACAACCAAAATTCTATGTCGAGTAAATGCGCAGACTGTTTGTGAGGTTCTACGTTTACCTGAAACATTTCCCAAAAGCCATGAGTCATTTAACGAAGAAAATTTGGCAATGTTTATAGAAACTGCAGTGCTGCAAAAAAAGACAAGTTTTTATTACAAGTCTTGAAAGATGGCAAGTCGCATGAAAACCTATCGTTCCCTTTGATTATTGATGCCTTTCAGCGAGATACCCAGTTAGTTTTTTCCTTGTTGAGTCAAATTTTAGGGCTAGATAGTGATAAGTCAATCACGGAAGTTATGTTAGGTTTCCTTCTCCAAGTAATTTCACCAGAGTCACAGTCGAGTCTAGTGTGTTGTTTTAATTTTGATGAATTCCTAGTTGAAGCGATTCATGTCCAGTTGGTTAATTTCAATGCATTGAAGCATTTCAAATATCAGTCATATCTCCTGAAGCTGTTCGTGTGTTCAAACATTTCAGAATCCAAGTTTCTTGGTACCATCTTTTCTCATGACCTTCCTAAACAGGTCAATATGTTTGAGTTCACCCATAAAATCATGGCAGAAGTTTACAGAATTATTTTTAATGTTGAAATGCCCCGAGTGTTAGAAGAAATGAAAGAAACTTTGCATCCTACACCAAAAGGCCAAACAGGTGATTGGTTCTTGTATAGAGAACATACTATAATTAGGGTGTATGGTTTTGCTGGAGCACCATATCTATTGCCATCCTTTTTAACAATTAGGGTTTTTAGCTTGGATTTTATTAGACAAAGGTTGCATTCAAAAGAAGAACATTTCTGTGCTTTCAAAAAAGCATCGGATGTGAAATTATCTCTTAAAGTTGTTCCATTCATCATTAAGAATAAGGCAGCCCTCTTTGTAGTAGAAAAATGACTGAAGATTATGGATTTCCAATAGGCTGAAAGGATTAATTATGATCCTCATCAAATTATATCGCAAAGGAGACATAAAAATGGAAACAAGGCTTTTGATAATCAAACAGTAAAAGGATTGAAAGAAATGGAAAATTTATTTAAATTTGAACAAGATAATAAAGAGGCGAATATGGAACAAACAAGCAATTTGGCAATGCTAGTTCAGACACCAGCTAAATTTGATATCACCAATAAAAGAAGTATTTCAGAAGTTGATAGTATGGAAGTCGATCAAGAAGTTTCAAGGAAGAAATCAAAAGTGGAACGACAAAAGGAAATTATTAGTATGGAGGAACGATATTGAGTTGTTCCAAAAAAAACTAGTTTGATTTCGCAGCCACCTGCAAATATTATGCAGCAATATTATTTTTTAGAAATAAAGGAATCTGGAAGTAACTCTCAGTATAAGTTCGGATTTGATGTCCTTTCACAATATACATCAAAGAGGAAGCAGTCTTCCAAAGAAACTCAAAAATTGTACCCTCAAGTAAGAATGCTGGCAGAACAAAATTATTCCCTTCTTACAGCTACGGATCCAAGAAAAAACACTATAAGGTTTGTAGTGGTGAACGATGAGAAATTTTCTAAAATGGAAGCTAAGCTTGATGCGATTAATATACCCGATAAGATTCAATTGCATAAAAAAACACGAGATGTCCTATATTCTGATTTATTACAATTCACTTAAAAAATTTCTAAATTGCAGTCTGTGATAGCAAAGCTAGAGAGTCAATTGACGCAAGATAAGGCATAAAACAAAGCAAATTCGATCCATATTAAAAGACTACAAGTGGACCTTGTGACCATGGGAATCGAGCAAGGGAACAACCATTGTACCGAAAGGCTCATTGATGGAAAAGAAAATACCATTCAAATTCTCAAGAAAAAATTGAAGGTGCCAAATAATCAACATGTGCAATCTCCAGAGTTGACAGCATTACAACAAGAAAAGGAATCCATATATCAAGAAATGATGGATCAAAAAGGTAAAATGATAAATTTACAAGATGAAAAGCATGCTTGGGAAAAACAAAGGATTGAATTGTTGTCACAAATTTCATTGTTGAATACCAATCAGATTGAAACTCTGCAAGCCCCAGAGAAGCGAGGGGATCAATCTCTATGTACAGATGGAGGACAAATGGAAAAGTCCTCCAATGAGGAACTGACCAGTGCTATGTCACAAATTAGTCTAAAAGATGTAGAGATAGAAGAGTTGAAAGCAGAAAACCAGAAGTTGAAAGAGGAAATAATTCGAAATTCTGGAGCAAAGATAAAGGCTTTGAGTGATAGAAATCAACTGCAAAAGAAAGTTGATGAATTAAAAGATAAATTGACAGGTCGGTTTCCATTACACGGAGCTAAACACCTTATATGGGATGCAATATTAGTGGAAGTCAGCAAATTCTGGTTTTATTTGAATTTTACAGCAGATAAAGATGCTATAGAAAACATAGCTCTCCAGAGGTGTAAAGTGGAAAACGAGACATTAGCAAAAGGCCTTCAGAAACAGCTCAAAATACAGTTAGTTTGTTAAAAACTCTAACCCAATTAGATATGTAGAGTTTTGGAATCAAAGACAGACCATCAATCATCATTTCGGCAAGAAGAGTTATTGGCAAGCATGATCATGTTAAAGAAGTAGAAGACATGGCACAACAGATGGTCCTTGAAGTTCAAAATTTTAAGGAATTATTTCTGGGGACTTTTGAATGTGGTCTACCTTCTATTTGGAGTGCCGATGGAAAATTAATGACTGAAGAAAATTATCACAATTTGATAGTACCGGCTCATATGGATCACTCAAAATTTGAAGGTTTGGTCAAAGGATTAACTGGAAAGACAATAACTGATAAATTTACTGATGATTTTGAAATACTTGAACAATTTGTAACGATTAATAAGGGTCTGCCAGATGTATGTTACACGGAATGCATAGAATTGGAGGTGATGGTGAAAGAAATGATGGATTATGAAGTCCCAACTCAAGAGCAATGGAAAATTGTTGAAAGATTTGGGAAACCAAAACACAGGTTATGTCAGGAATAAATATTCAGGTGTCTTAATTTAAATTTGAGAATAGATTTGGATGTCCCATTGGTAGATTTCTTTGAAATTTCTTTTTTTAGTGAAGAATTCAAAGAACGTTTTGTATGAATTTTGATTTTACAAAGTAATAGGGGTTGAATCTGAGAGAAAAAAATACAGTGACGTAATATTTTTTGAAGACTTTAATGAAGGACAAAAGTACAAGTATATCCGAAATAGAGATTCATATGTTGTTACTTTCTTCAGTCTTTTAATTTCTCTTTTGTGAATGTATTTCGTGTTACGCCATCTTATCACTTTGCCTCATAGTTGACTGTCATATCTGAGTTAGAATTCATTTCATATGCTCTGATCCACACATTTAAATATTGTCAATGTTCTTTCTTCCAAATTAATGTAGACTTCATCCTAGAACGAAGATTGGCTAAGTTATAACATTAAAACAATATTTATCCTGACTTCCGACCTTTGACTGCCCCTTCTTTTATTATAAAATTGTGAACAACCTCTATATAGAATGGTGAACACAGGAAGGATCGAATGACCCTTCTGGCAGTCTAGAACTAGTTTGAATAGAATATTGGGTAGAAGAAAGGTCGACCGACCCTTCATTTATGAGTGAATTGTAAAAATATTCAACTCGCCTAGGCTGGGACAACAATTCAAGACTTCTGACTTCCGCAATCAATAGTTGGGATAGGTATATTGGCTAAGTTATAACATACCAATAATATTTATCCCGACTTGCGACAAGAAGAATTGGCCACCCCTTCGTCTAGTAGAGAACTGTAGACACATATATGTTACAATTCACCTGTATCCAGAATGGTGAACACAAGAAGGATCGACCGACCCTTCTTGCAGCCTAGAACTATTTTGAACAGAATACTCGGCACAAGAAAGGTCGGCCGACCCTTCTTGCACCCCGCATGAGCATTTCATTTCCTTTTCCGAAGATGCAAATATATTGTGGATTGTAGATATCTAGATTTCTTAAAACGTTCCATCAATTCCGCTATCCCACAACCCGCAATACAGATTGCAGGATGGGACAACAATTTCTGACTCCCGACTTCCACAGTAAATAGTGGGGAATGAATATTGGCTAATTTATAACATATAAACAATATTTATCCTGACTTCTGATCTCCGACAAGAAGGATCGGCCGCCCCTTTGTTTAGTATAAAATTATGAACACCTATATCTAGGAGTTCACCTGTATCCAGAATGTTCAACACAAGAAGGATTGGCCGACCCTTCTTGCAGTGTACAACTATTATGAAAAGAATACTTGGTAGAAGAAGGGTCGTTTTCCCCTTCATTGCATGGGAATTTTTAACAAAGCCAAGGTAGCCATTTAGTTACAGGCAAAATGCTTTGGTCTGGTGGAAAAGAAGAGATAAGAAACAATCCAATCAATACTCTTTAATAATTTTTATTTGTTATCTCTATATGATTTGTAGAGCTTGTTTTCCAATAATTTTCCAAGCTTAATTAAGGTTTCCATCTATTCAATGCATGTAAATTTGATTTTTAATACCAGAAATCTTTTCAAATTATCGAGTAGCCTGCATATACTTTTGTCCAATTTTAAGTCGTAGCTCATTTGATCTCATGGAGGAAGAATATAGCTTTGGAAGTGGGAATTTTTCTTGCATGCATGGGAGCAATATTAAACCCCTAGATTTGCTTATATGTCAAAGATTCAAATGATTATAACTTTGTTCCATATGTGTCATGTGACTTTCCATTGCAGCTCTCTTACCTGATTCTTTGAAGTTTTCTTTGAGCTAGTTGTTTAGTTATTGCATCAATTTTGTTGGACTTGGTCCCAGATAGAATGTGCAGTCACCAAGGTGCTAGAGTCTATTTGACTCTATCTAAATTAACTTTCCCCCTTGAACTCGAGCAAGGGGACAAGGGGGAAACTGAGTCAAACACTACTCAGATCCCTGTGCATTCCATTTTTTATATTATCTATCATTTCCTATCATTCTTGCACCTCTAGCAATAAAGGAATTTCTCTGAGCCATCCATCTTGCATGATCGATCTGGTACCATTGATCTCCTTCCATGATTAGCCCCACAGCCTTCTCGAGTCTTCAATCTCTCAAATGACGCCTTCCTCGCTCCTTCGATCTGCATAGTTATTATCAACTGTCAATCTGGCCCCTGTCCGTATCTTGGCCATCCAAAGGTGCGGCCTTTATTGAGGTTCGCGAATTTGGAACATGCCAATACTCCATGCATGTTCAATCTACAAACTAAACCTCTGCCCCTGATGCCTTTCCCCATTAGATCTGCACCGTCGAAACATGCGGTCCCTACCAAAACTTTGCAAATCTGAAAATTCCATTTCCCCACGCATCTCAAATCATTGAAGTACGTGTCATCCATAGATCTGTCCTTCCACCCATTGATCTAATTTCCAACTTGCTCGAGGGATAGCAACACTCTGCCCACGCTTAAACTGTCCTATCTTACTTTTGCGAACAGTGCTTATGGCCATTGATCTCCTTCAAGCTTGTGTAACCGTGGTGATCAGGACATTAGCTAAGTTACAACATATAAAAACAAATTATCCTGACTTTCGACATCTGGAAAGAAGGATTGGCTGCCCCTTCCTTTAGTAGAGAATTGTGAATTCACCCGTATCCATAATGCGGAACAGAAGAAAGATTGACCGACCCTTCTTGTTGTATAGAACTATTATGAAATGAATTGTGGGCACAAGAAGTGTCAGCCTAACCTTCATTTATGAAGAAATTGTAAAAATATTCAACCTTTGAAGGCGAGGGTGTCAATTCATGTATATGAAGAATGTTGAACACTGAAAGAAGACTAAGCACAATAAGGGTTGGCCGACCCTTCATTCATGAGATAAATTTTTACAAAACAAAATTCCTTTCATTGGCCCCTTCGACATCACCTTGTAAACAGGTTGAAGTCTAACCGAAGTGAATATGGGGGTTGCATAGTCAAGATTCTCTTAACCATGGAGATGCAGAGATGTCGTTACAATCTTCGCATAACGTTCTATTTAACATCAACTAAGTAATGGGATAGAACACCAGATGACTTCGCAGCTGGCAGCTATCGTAGTATATAGAACTACGCTGAATCTCTATTGTATTCACCAGTTAGCTACAAATTCGTCAAACTATGTGTTTCTTATTCACAATCACGCACTTGTATTCCAATTAATCAATGTGCAATTACCATTCACATACATATAAATTAAGTACAAAAACTCACATAAACTTGAATACAAAACGTGTGATAAACTCATACACATAAACAAGAAGGATCGGACACCCCTTCTATGATGATCGCTCATTCTATGATCGATCCTTATCTCAAACGACTCTATAAAATGTGCATTCGATCTCCCATGGATAATGCTAGCAGACTTGTTCTTAATCAATCAATTGATTTTGAAAATGAGGAGTCGTTCCTTAACCATTGATCATTAGCATGAACATTTGCAAGTATACATCTAATATTAAAACACTAATTTATAATTATAGACATTGTATGCATTCTTATATTGACTACTTAATATTGATTGTTTTGCAGATAAAGCATGGTTGCATTGTTTAGCCTCAGTAACTACCAGGAAATCCCTTTCTTTGAATTGAAAAAAGATCGCTACCTTCAACCATTCACAAATGGATGGTATGTTTAGATGGAAGATCCTGATAATTTGTACTCGGATTTATATATATTCTGCTTGTCTGAGGAGGGAGCTTAGACTAGAGCTGGAATATTGACATATGTGGATCTCGTTGAATCTGATGAACAATTGTGAGTTCAAGTTGAAGAAAGTAATTTTGTCGGTATGGAGGAAAAGAATGTTGGTTGCGAAAAATTCCTCTATATTGCATTACATGAATATTATTAAGAAGTCTATAAAGATAAGCCATGAAAGGATTCTTATGTACAACATAAGAGCATTTCTCCAATTTATTGTAAAAGATGTGGACAAATATTCCCTCAAACAACTCAAAGGAAGTCCTTCTAGAGCGATGATGTGGAAAGCGACTAAGAGCTTCGAAATTTCAAAAGAAGTTCAACAATATCAAATTCTTTTTGTTCAATGAGAAAGTTTTTTCCATTGATGTAACAAGATGTGTTGTTGCGCCTCCACACTTACAATATCGAAAGGTTGATGAGGAGGTCATGCAAAAGACAGTTGTATCTCTTCTCCATACATTTACTACAACATTGAGAGATGTTATTCTATTGACTTTTGATAAGGAGACCAGATTGGACTTTCTTCCTGGAAATGAAGAAGAAATTAATTTTCCATCAGTAAATTTTTATATATTGGATGGGCAACATACTATTTCTGCGCAGAAAAGAATCATTGCAGATGATCGATATAAACATCTCCATTAAAGGTATCGGCATCGAACAACTCGTCTTCTACATAGAGATGTTCCTCAACACATCATCAGCAAATTATGCAAACAACAAAATTTATCAAACAAGGAATTTTCAGAGACTCCATACATTTCTCAATTTGAAAAAGCAAGGGAGAAATGGATATCCTGCAGTAGCCCATCCCACCATGGAAATGGAAACGTTCCAAGTGATGCTTGGTAGGTATAAAATTTTTCTTCTTGTCAATCGAAGTATTTAGGTTGCTTCTTGTGTTATGAAATTAGCAAATTAACTGGAATATTCAATTTTTTATGTTTGCAGTCTTTCCAAAATGAATGTTTGGATATATTTCTTGTTCAAAATAAGGAGAGCCTTAAAGACAATCTAACTCTTGTTTTGACATCGGATCAATTGTGGTGCAAATGGATGTTTGTATTCGAGCTTTACAAAAATGGCTCCTTGCCATGCTCGCCCAAGAGCATCGCTCAGGATGATTTTGTTCAAAATAAAATAAAGAGTTATGGCTCTAATTTATTTAGACCATTGTGTGATCTTCATGAAGATGAATTGATCACTGTGGCGGAAAATATAATCAATGAATCGGTTTGGATGATCATATCAGTTGAGAAAAACTTTTACGCAAAAACTTTAAATCAATATTGCAAAGGAATCAAGGATGAGAGGTCAACCAGGCATTCGATCGTTGAATATTTCAAAGTTAATGATGTTCAAATTGATCGATCATAGATTGTTACCGACCATAACATCATTGAAATATATAAAATTGCACCAAACCATCTCCAACAACCGTATAGTATTTTATGCTCCGGAAAGCAAGCAAAATCTCCGAGTAAAAAGAGAAAGAATGAATCTGAAGTGGATAATGGTACCAAAATACCAATTGATGCTCAGAAAATATTGAATCTATATATCAATAAAGAGAGGATGGGTATGTCCATTGGCGACGTCAAAAATAGTTCATAGTTTGCTTGTCAATGTTGTTATCCTGAATCTTTGGTCAACACACTCAAATCAATTCCATTTTTTGGTGCTGCAGTTAGTTGTGAATTTGTTGCTGTGGATATGTGTAATTGTGATAGTCCATGGACAGAACAAGACATGCTTGCATTTTTGTACTACTTAGAAACAAATGAAGAGGCATGTACTTGTATTTTTTTAGTTGATATGGAAAACTCTTGTATGGTCTCTAAAGCTTTCACAATTTTCAACAAGAAATAAAAAAAACATGTTACACCGAATCCTACAAAGGGAGTTTATAGAGAATTCTCCAGGGACTTATTTATAGGATTCTCTATTATACAGTTTTGGAGCATTAGAAGTGATAAGGATATTTTATCTACTTCTGAAATTAATATGGATTGGAAGGATGAGGGCCTACCGATGATTGATTTACCTCGGCCCAAGGTTAACAATGATAGTGTGAGAAGCCATGTGTTTGCAAAAGAAAGGACACATGAATTTTGGGATCACATAGTTTCCAGACAGGTCTCTTCTCAAGGCACATTTATTTCGTTGTATGCAATAAGTAAGCTTCTTTGTTCGTTGATCAGGTCTCCAGAAAGAATAGTTATTTCTATTGTGGAGGCAGTACAACAAGAGCTGTTCATGAACAATTTCTATCATGAGTTGGGTATAAAACAAGGTAATTATATTAAGATTTTCAGATGTCTTTGATTTTATTTTACTTTTCTAAAACAAAGGTATTTCTATTAACATTTTCAGATGTCTTTGATTTTATTTTACTTTTCTTGGTCGGTTATGTTCAATAACTTCTTTAAATTCCTATTCAATTATAGCTTCAAATAAGGAGCATACCCAGGTATCCTCCAATCAAATTATACTATCCGATGACGAAAGTGAATGTGATAGAGAATCCACAAAGAACTACCAAACAAGACAAGAAGGTAAAAATTTATTTTTCAAAGATCGTGGTTAAATTAACTAAATTATGAAAGGGGATAGTGACCTTGAATACCTACAAAAAATTATATAAAATGTATAATTGCAAATTTCCAGGTCAACATGTGGATCATCCACAACCAGAGCTAGCATCGATGATGTCCCCGGAGATTGGACAGCAAATCACATTGGAGAATAATGGACCAGGTGGGAGCTTGGACAATAATGAATAAGGCTAGAGCTTGGACAATACAGAACCATAAGAGTGCTTGGACAATATTGAACCTGGAGAGGGCGCCTTGGTGTCAAAACACGGTGTATCCAGTGATGTTACTCACCAGTCAAATGTTGTCCTGCCATTGACAGGTAAAAGACAAAGAATATTTTCTACTTAAAATGATAAAACAAATTTATTCTAAAATATATAATGACAAGCAATATTTCTGTGCAACTCACCATACAAAAATGTTATTGATATTAGAAATGGAAGGTTTTCTATTTCGCAAGAAAGTCATAGAAAATGACTCCAAAAGAGAAAAAAAAAGGAAATAAAAAAAATATTGTTTGAGGGGAAAGAGTTAAAAAGGGGGAAGAGAATTCAAATTGTGAATTTGAATTTAAACATAGAAGAACTTCATATGAGTCATGAACAAATGCCATTGTATTTTTGGATTTACTTCCTTCCAAATTCAATGTTGGGATTTGGTCATCTAAATGTAGTGTCAATGAGGGGAAGCCACTACTTACGAAATTGTTGATGGTAAGCGGTAAAGATAAATCATATGAGCAAATTTTTTTATTTATTTCGTTTCGAGAGAGATGTACCAACGATCAAGAAGGAAATACACAAAAAAAATATGGAGAGTGTGTGGATGGAGTTCCCAATGAAAACTTCAGAAAGTAATACATCAATGATTGTTTTGGAGGGTGATGGTGAGAAAGCACTTCCATTTGAAAACTGTATTTTGAGTAAGCCCTTTATTGAATTGTCTGCTAGGACAGATACTAAATTGGTACATCGACTTTGGTAGGGTTTTAGTAAAATGCATGAATCAGCTGATATCAGAACCATCAATGCCTTCTCCCAGTTGAATCCTGGTTGAGTGACAACGATCAAATGTAACCGATCATTTCCTATTTCTAGATGTAATCTATCAGTGCTTATTTTAAATCGTTCAATGTGTTTTCTATTTTTTCCGGAGACATTTCTATTTTCGTCTGAATGTAACATATTATTAGTTTAGTGTGATGCTTTTATTAAATAATTTGAATCTAGGAAATTTTGGGTGATTTTTCTATTAATATTTGGAAATCAACATCTTCATGTACAGTTGCATGGTTGTGATCATTAACTTCATGAAAAAAGTGTTGTTGTTGTTGTTATATATATAGTCATTGTTCTTGTATGCAGTCATGATATCACCACAAAAAAAACTATTGGTCTTGGGAGTAGAGGGATTGATCTTTGGAGTTCGGATGTTATCCAACATTGAAGATTCTTCCAAAAAATCTCATTTTGTCCATAATTGCTATCATTATTATACATGCATGTTCAACCCCGAAATTATCAGTGTTTCCAGAGAGCATTTCGACGTTGCTTCGTGGTTTTCCTTGCTCGACAACATAGAAATTAAAATTTTACTTGGCATATTTGAATGGTTGAAAAATGAAGAATTTGTATTTATTTGGGGTTGAAAGCAATGTAAACTTAGTACTATTTATAATCACTCAATGTCTGCATACTATAATGTTGGTGAGGTACAGAACATACACAAAAATTCGTTCAAGAATGTACTTATACAATATGGAGATATATATATAAACAAACAGACATGTTGTTTATAGATGAAGGGCAATATCAAGCAACAGATAATAGCAAGGAAAACTGCTTGAAAATGCCAACTAGTTGGAAATTTGACGGTTCACAAGAGAGAGATATAACTATAAAAACAATGTTGTGTTCTTTGTTGAATTATCTTGGGCCTTGTTCAAAAATGGGGCTTTGGTTAAACACATTCAATTTCAAATGAACGTCATATTATACAAAAAAAATTGATTTAGTGATTTGTATATTTTTTACAACTCCTACATTTAACTGATGTAAGTTTTCTTGCATAGTTCTCATATTATTTATGGACATTGTACCATGTATCTGGTAATGTGTTTCAAAAATTGTTGAACATGAAAGCAATATACTTAGAAACATTGAACCATAATATTTTATTGACTGGGTTATGTGTGTGTTTTTTGTTTGCAGATAGTACTAGAAGATTTGTTTCTAGTAAACCATTGATCATTTTTTATTTCAATGGTGTTTTGTTACACACATTACATAGAAAACAAAAACCCAGATTGCGACAACCACCAGACATCAAAATGTCAACAAAGTATTATTTTATACGGCGAGGCTTAAGGGAATTTTTTGAAAAATGATTTTGTATTTTTGATGTTGGGGTATGGACATCTACTCAACGAAAAAGCATTGACGAGTTTTTGCCTAGATTATTACAAAGAACAGGATTGAAAAGGGAACAATTTAGATTAGTTTTAATAGAGGAAGTTTGTTCTTCAGTAGCCAGAGAGGGTTTTCAAGGTGATGGAAATCCTTACGTATTTCAAAAGCCTTTAAGTATAGTTTGGGACACTTTGATCCATGGTTGGGATCAGACAAATATTGTGATTGTCGATGACTCCGAAGAAAAACATGTTTCTAACAAGGAAGGGAACTATATTATTACAAAAAATTATACTTGCAACGATGTCAATGACACATTCTTGTTAGATCGATTATTTCCTTGCTTGTTGCAGCTAAATGGCATGAGCGATGTGAGGCCAATTGTGAATAAAATGAAAATGAAAGTATTTTGTTAAATAATACACTTGAATGTTTGTTTGTACTAGTATGTTCAATTTCACTGTGATTATAATTCTTGTAAAGTGTCGAGCTTGGTTTTTGAAAATGCAAAATCAGAGTTTGAAATTGCTAAAATCTGTTTTAAAATTTCAATATTAAGTATTGGAAGTGTAAAAAGTAGCCTTCCAAAAGGGAAAGTGGCAATATTCCCTTGGAAAATCAAATGAATGGGGGAACCATTGAAGGAGAGAACTGGAGAAAATATGTACTTGGAGAATTGTAATGTTTTGCAATCTTAAAAGAATTTCAGTTAGTTTCTATTTTCCTTTCTTTTGTTGTGTATAAACTTTCCTTGATTCATTTTGGTTTTTCATACATACATCTAGTAACTCTGTTTAAATTGTATTGTTAAATCATAAAACATACAAATCAGTGTGCTCGATTTATCATTCATATGATTTATATGCAGGTTATGCATCAGTAAATTTCTTTACTTGATTCATATTGTTTCACATTCTGCAATTACATAACAGTCATTATCATCATATTAAGTTAAATTATTTGCTAAGTTAAGTTATTAAGCATCTAATTAATAGCTTCATAACTAGGCTTATGCCTATCATTCTAAGAACATATAGGAGGCATCCATCCATCAATGAGGTTGTGACAACATAAGCATACATGTATTACATAAATTGATTTTAGCCATTGATCATTCACATACAAAATTAATACAGCAGATAGCTTATGCAATTGAAAGAAACCTCATTCATGAATATAACCTTATAACAGTCTTAACATAGCATATTCACGGCTTACATTTATTTACACATTCATTCCACATATTGAACATATCAAGCATAATTAAATACATGAACATTATAATCCATACACAGATACACTTATTTGAATTTCACATGAATGTGGCAACTGGTTGGTTGCATGTGAGCCACGCTCCACCCAACCTTGGAACTTGTCTAACCTGTACTATTTCAGCTGCCAAGTTCACCCCCGACCTGAGATCCAGACATTAACCAGAGATATCTCACTCAATATTTCTCGAATACTCACACTTCTTCTCACTAGGCAGTCACACCCAGCGTGCTCTGCGTGCATCCCCTTGGACTAACGTCCAACCACCCCGGTTGTGCATACAGCAGCCTGCCCCACTTCCTCTTGGATCACCGAGGCAACCCCATGTCCTCCTTTGGTATCCCACATGGCTATCCCAAAGGAACACATTTCTCCATCCATAATCATGATTAGCCACTAAATCTCCATATTAATTAAAATTAATAATAATTAATCCCCCACTAAGAATATGGCTTAGGGGTATGGGTTTTGGGTTTATCATAAGGTTTAGGGAACAAGGGTTTAGGGAACAAGGTACATAATTCAACCTTACCCCCTCACAACATGGTAAGGTGGATAAGTCAACCTTAGCGAACAAGGTGCATAAATGCTAATTGAAAAATTAACATTAATTTACTGATGCGTGTTAATCATTTGCAGAAATAGATAAATGTTTTAATTAAATAAATTCACTTAAAACATTAAAAAACGCACAGATCATCAATTAAGACAAATCCATATTTTAGATCAGTGTATTTAATTATTGATTGCAAAATGAAAACAATATAGTTTCATAACATAATCAAAGAAGATGCCAAAAAGAAACTAACTTTGATTCATTCGTCTGCAAAAAATTACAAATTACAATATCACAAGTGAAAGAACGTTTCTCCAGTCCTTCTCTGGTGATTATCACCCCCCCTTCCCCATGAGACTTCTATCATTTAAATAATATTTAGAAATTGATTAAAAAGGATAGCCATCCCGTGAAAATAGGGATTACAAAATCAAGTAAACTAAGGATAGCCAAGGGATGCTTGCCACTTGGTCCTAATGTCTAACAATTCATCAACATCGGGATAGTTGTGCAATTCAAGCCCCAGCTGGGCATCACATGTGAAGATCTCCATCTCATTTTTAGCAAGCTTATGTCAAGTGCGTACATAGATGTGGACCTTGCCTTCCAGGCTGATCAACTGCTTGGTGAATTGATCCACATCCTCAATCTGAATATGCTCAAGTTGTCGGATTTTTTCTTTGACCTCCTCACATTTACTTTCCACTTGTTTAATCATCAATTTAGGGGGCAATCCTCCTCTATGAGATCCATCATAGGAAATTTCAATGTTTCCATGATTCCATCCAGAGCATACCATCTCCTCCCACAAATAGCTTTTTCCTTAGTTATTGTTTCATCTACCATGTCAAGAAAATTCTGCCAGGCATTGAGGGAAGTTCTGACTTTCCTGAACTTGAAGTTGTCCAACATTGGAATATCATCTGGTTTATCCTTAATGTACCTCTTCCAAGAAACGATGTCATCAATGGCTTTGGAATCTTTTTCTCTCCTATCCACTTGTTGGTTAAAGATGACAAACATCTTTTCAAAAGCATTATGGGTCTCACGAATTTCATTCAATGCATTAAATAGTTTAGTTAGGAGTTCATGATGCTCCTCATTCACCTGATTGGCCAAATATTTAAATTCATGTTCAGTGAACTTAGAAAAGGAAGATCAGGATACACTTGCACTTGCATCCTTTAGCTGTTGTTTAAGCACAGTTATCTTTTCAGCATTAGCAGTGTCCAAAGCTTCAGCTTCTTGCAATTGGACTTGAAGAGAAGCATTCTATTCTTGAAGGTCTTCAATCTTATTTTCAAATGATTTTCTCAGTTCACGAATGTCAGCTTCATGTTATACATTGGCCTTAACCAGCTGCTCTTGAAGTTTCTTTAGCTCTTCCTTCTTGACATCAATTTCTTTATTCAGTGCGATTATTGAATCAAAATAGGCACCTGCAAAAGCACCCATGGTAGCGGCAGTATCCAGTTCTTCTTGTTGTATGTCATATGATTGCTTGGCCCAAATGATTTGATTAGGAAAGGGGCCCTGCAACACATCCTGATCTCTACCTCTTTTGTTACCCTTCTTCACCACTTCCTTACCCTTTTTTCTATAGAAATAATCTCCAAGGGAGATTACAATATCTTCCTCATAAGTAGCTACCAATTCAATGGAAGATGTAGCCACATCTCCTGTTGAAATTATTGGGGATGTCTGAGTAACAGTGGTATTAGGTATTGCCATAGTAATCTGAGAGTTGGTTAGTGGAGAAGGGATAACTTTAGGGACTGAGGGTAAAGAGGTTGGATTAGGGATTGAAGTAAAAACTTCAGGAAGTGAAAAAGATGCACTAACAACTAATGGTGAAGATGGAACAACTGAGATTTGGACATCATTGGCTAGTGGTGATGAAATAGATGATGGTGGTTGCAGAGAGACAGTTGAAGACTGGATCTTTGCAACAATTGATGGTGGAATGGAAAGTGGAACTGATAGGGTTGGAGATGGAACAATAATGGAATTTATTGCATCAAATAATTGGGATATGGTGGATGGTGGTTTTACCCTAGAAGATAAAGTGGAAAGAGCTTGAATGGATGAAAGTAAGAGTGTTGAAGTTGTGGTATCAATAGTAGTAGTGGTTTCAAGAGACTATTGATCTGAGACAGTGAAAATCCTCACAACAGATATAAGAGCTAATGTAAACCTCACAAGAGTAATTATGATTAAGTAGGAAAATAGAAGAAGAGTGGTCAATACAGTATAATGAGCAACAGAATAATATGGTATAGTAGAACTTGGATAGAAGCAATAATACTTCACACACACTAATTAATTAATCACAATATGGACAAATAATTAGTACAATGGTAGAGAGGATTCAAATGCCTAAGGTGGCAATTTGAATTAGCCTCTTAGAGTGATCATAAGATCAATAGAGTGTCATCGGAGCACAACTAGGTGTCCTCATGATCATCAGAGCACAACTAGAAGTCTTCATCATCATTAGTGGAGTCATCAATGCTCAAGTAACTGTCAACCATCAGTCAAACTGAGTCTGGTAGGTGTAATTGAGTGTAAATAAGTATAACTAACTGTAACTAGATGTAACTGAGTGTAACTAAGTATAAACTGAAGATAACTGGACTGGTAGGTGAAGATGGGCGAGTCGCTTCCTAAAATCAAGGAAGAAGGGCGCATTAAGCAACTGGAGGGATAAAACTGAATAGTGAGAAGCTCTTGGGGGTTGGCTAACTGAGGGATAGGTGTTGGACTGATGAATGGGGTGCATGCGAAATACATGTAAACCTTAGAATGCATGCAAACCCTAAAAGTGCATGCATGACTGAAAATGTAAATGATCAAAATATTGGTGGGACTAGGATGGAGTATAGGAATATCCTAACACCCCCCCTTAATCCATCCTGGGCCCTGGTAACTAAGACCAAAGGTCACCCAATACAATGAATAATAATAGTCAATAAACCAAGGAAGTGGGAAAATTTCATGGGAAACATACCCCCTCCTCAAAAAATAGACTATAAAGCACACACAAAAATAAATGCTCCAAACTCAAGTAGGTGTGATGCTTGGTCATATGTCTGGAGGTATCTTCTTCTTGGGAAGAAGTGGATCATGCTAAAAAAACATGTGCTTCTACTTGCTCTTCAGATCGAATGTGATGAGAACAAATCCAAAAGTATGAGGATGATCCTTGAACCTGTGATTTGAATCAGCTGAGGTAGGATCAAAATCATGAATATGCATGTAGTCTTTTGTCTTCTCCTTCGAACCATCATGGGTGAGATAATTCCAAAAAGAACCATCAAATAATAATTGCTTGAAATCCAAATCAGATTTAAGACTTGAAGAATAGTTTATTGAGATTTCCTTTGAACCAGCAGGGGTGAGATCAAAACTATCATATGCATGAGAAATTATCCCAAGAGAATGGCAATGGTTTCTTGAGATCTCCTTTGAACCATAAGAGGTGAGATCGAAACCAATGGATGCATGATAAATTATCTCAAGCGGGTGGCAATGGCCATATTCTTCAATAACCTTTTGAAAGCATGTGCTAATGATCATATAGTAGTAAATACGAGATGATTTCTTGAAAGGAGTGAATGCATTACCTCCAATAGCTGATTTTACCTCCGAAATAATCATGTGATCATGATGCAAACCAATAGACTCTAGTGCAAGAGAGGATTTAGGACCTTCTGCAATAACTACAGTGTGAGCTGACACTGAAAGAGAAGAAAGTTGGAGCATGAGTGGAGAATCTGCAAGTTCTTTGTCAACAACTTCAATATGAGATGATACTGGTTCATGATCTGAGAGATCATCAAGGGGAGCAAATGCATCACTTTGCTTGCTTTCGAATGGGTTTGGACCAATCCCTTCATTCTTTTTTCCAAATTTTTCATCCAGGTGAGCCCATAACTCTTTTGGAGTCCATAACTCCATTGGAGTTTCAACACCATCATGGTATTGGAAATAGAATCTCAGGTATTTAGGCAAAGAAAGCATCATTGCTCCAAAGGCTCCATCACCTTTATATAACCAATCAATCCTCTCTTCAGGGGATTCAAACTCTCTTTCAAAATGACAATCAAAGAGATCATGGATCTTCAAGTATGCTATCATTCGTGGTTTCCATTCATCATAGTTGAATGGAGAAAGAGGAGTAATTCCTGATGAATACATAGAAGTTGTAGAGGACTTGCAAAAACCATATAGAATAACTGCAACTGCTCCTATTGCAAAAAAGCAGAAACTGCTGCACTCGAAATCTTGGTAATAACCTGCAAAAAACTCTCAAGAATGGAGATAAACAATACTCTCAACATGCTCTGATACCATGTGAAAATCCTCACAGTAGATCTAACAGCTAATGTAAACCTCACAAGAGTAATTATGATTAAGCAGGAAAATAGAAGAAGAGTGGTTGATACAGTATAATGAGCAACAAAATAATATGGTACAGTAGAACTCGGATAGGAGCAATAATACTTCACACACACTAATTAATTAATCACAATATGGACAAATAAATAGTACAATGGTAGAGAGGATTCGAATGCCTAAGGTGGCAATTCAAATTAGCCTCTCAGAGTGATCATAAGATCAATAGAGTGTCATCGAAGCACAACTAGGTGTCCTCATGATCATCGGAGCACAGTTGGAAGTCTTCATCATCATCAGTGGAGTCATCAATGCTCAAGTAACTGTCAACCATCAGTCAAACCGAGTCTGGTAGGTGTAATTGAGTGTAACTGATTGTAACTGATTGTAACTAAGTGTAACTGAGTATAAACTGAAGAGAACTGGACTGGTAGGTGAAGATGGGCGAGTTGCTTCCTAAAATCAAGGAAGAAGGGCACATTAAGCAACTGGAGGGCTAAAACTAAATAGTGAGAAGCTCTTGGGGGCTGGCTAACTGAGGGATAGGTGCTGGACTGATGACTCGGATGCATGCAAAATGCATGTAAACCCTAGAATGCATGCAAACCCTAAAAGTGCATGCATGACTGAAAATGTAAATGATCAAAATACTGGTGGGACTAGGATGGAGTATAGGAATATCCTAACAGGGACAATATCATCCATGACTATGGCATCCAACAAATCTGTGATTTCCTGGAAAATTTTAGTTTCTTCCTACACCATAATCACAGAAGCAAGTGTTTCATCTTCCACATCACTGTCTTCAATAGTAAGAGTAGAAATTTCAGAGGCAAAATTTTGAATTTTCTGTCTTTTAGCTGGTTTACTCACATCAATCACTTGAACATCACTAATCAGGTTGTCTATAGCATCCACTTGAATATCAGTAGTTGGTTTGGGTACTGCAACCACTTGGGTATCCATCACCGAACTCATCTATGCTAATTTCTGCTTCAATTGCTGAGATGTATGCATCCACATCTGTAATTCTGCAGTAGTTTTCAACTTTGGAGTATCCTCCATAAGGCCTTTTCCTTTGTATCCATCCAAGTAGGTCAGCATCAATGGAGAATTGGCTTTGTGAGCTCCCTTTTCTTCCCTTTATTTTCTTGTTTTCTCATGAAGCTTGAGTTCCATTCTTCTATAGCTCAAAACCTTGGTTTTAAGCTCTCGTTGATAATGAAATATATGGATCTGTTCTTCTTTGCTCTTTGCCCTCTGTAGGACTTCAGAGAAAATATTAACTCCCTAATAAACAGAGTCATCAGGGATGTCTTGGTGTGTATAACCAATATTCATATGCTCCTATTTGAAGTGAGCCTCCAGAAATCCTTTGGGGTCATGAGTTCTTTGGGAAGCAAATCCCAATTTCAAAGAAACAATCCTGTCTCCCAGTGTTGCATCCCAAGTTGAAGTTGGGATAACGAAAGGCCCAAGGTTTAAAGGGAACTTAGGCCATCCCTTCCTTTTGGGACCAATGAGCTTAAGGTAGAGACCATCTGTAACAGTCTGATAAGATATCTCATCAAGTAATAGTCTATAAGAGACAACTCTTGGTAGAAAATGTACAGTATTGCTTCCCCAGACTCTAATGTAAGCAAAGGATTCTCCCACATACCAGTCACCCAATGTAGGGATGAGAGTTCTAGCATCAGGAGAAAAGGAAGGGGCATCTTCCCTGAAAATATGATGGTAAATTGTACCAAAGAAATGGTCGTAGATGTAATAGAGAAAGGGAACAAAATTGCTTTCCCATAAGGCAAAACAATAAATATGAATAGGGGGTGAGGACTTAGTCCAACTCCACCCCATGGTGGGATACTGAAACTCTGTACAGAAAACATCAATTACAAATGCAGAGAAAAAGAAGTATGGCTTCCTTGTAGCTGTTGTTTTCTGATATTTCTCAATGGATGTCTTTAACTCTACTGATAAAATTGAAGCCCAAGGGAATGACTGCCCCATTTTTAGGACCTGATGGGTGATAGGAGCCCATTTAGCTTTGAATACTGAAAAATTAGGGAGAGCATAAGGTCTGTAGAGCATGGCTGCCAGAAGAGAATAAGGCTCTTTGAACCAGGAAATTGGGTATAAATTATCATCCCTGGGCATGAAAGTTGTTGGTCTGTGCATCCAAGACTTCGGCATTTCATTGAAATTGTACCTAGTCTTTGACAACTCAAGGAATGCAAGATTGAGGGGTTGAACTAGTTTTAGGGCGTAAGCTCTGGTCAAAACCTTAGGGTGAAAAGTAGCCAATTGAGACCCTGCGCTATCATTGAAAGAGAGGTCTTTAGGGTTTAGCATGGTCTATAATCAACTTGGATGCATCAGTGTAGGGAAGGATAAAAGGTCTAGTAGCTATAGCGTGGAGTTGTGAATCCCTAATATTTTCATAGGCGGGGCGGTCACTCTGAATATCAGTTAGGTTGTCATTGTCAAAGACAGGGTAAATTTTGGACCAATCAATTTGGTATGTCTCAGAAACCTTATCGCTGGTGTCGGCAAGGAAGTTGAAGTTTGGGTCTTTATTCAAAAGATCTTTTTGAGGAGTTTTGCAATGAGTGTTGCAAGACATGTTTGAAAAACTAGAGAAATCTGATGAATAAATAAACACCAATTAAAAAAAAAACTCAAAATAGCAAAAAACCATGAACATTTTAATAAGAAAGTGACACAAAACCAACCTGTGCAAGATGGAAAAAATGGCCAAAACAACCCCTGGTAAAAAGTCACGAAAACGACCCCTGGTAAAAACTCGCGAAAATGACCCCTGGTAAAAACTCACGAAAATGACCCCTAGTAAAAACTCACAGTAAAATCCACACAACAGGCAATTTTTGAAAATGAAAAATGATAAAAGAAAACAAAAACAAAATCAACATATTTATTAATTCCGTCGGGTTAAATCTGGGCCGTAAGATTAAGACAAATCGACAGCTGAGATCTAATCTGGGGAATGCGGAAGATGAGTTGTAAGGTTTTAATTTTTTGGAAATATATACAACGTTCCTGCAATCCGCAATCTGCAATTGTGGGTTTTGCGACCACAACTCAAAATAAAAACAAAACAAAGTGTCATCACTGCCTATGATGTCAGTTCTCTCTTTGAGGCTCACACGTGTGAGATTTTGGCCTTCCAAAATAGAGATCAATTCATGTATAACTAGAATGGTCAAGACTGGAAAAACATAAATCACAAGAAGGGTCGCCCGACCCTTCATTTAGTAGATAATTGTGAACACCAATATCCAGCAATTCACCTGTATCGAGACTGGTGAATACAAGAAGGATCGGACGACCCTTCTAGTAGTCTAGAACTAGTATGAAAATAATAGTGGGAAGAAGAAGGATCGGTCGCCCCTTCATTTATGAGGGAATTGTGCAAATATGCAACCTACAAAGTATAGGCTGTCAATTCATGTATATCCTAAATGGTGAAGACTGCAAAAATACTAAGCACAAGAAGGGTCGGTCGACCCTTCATTTAAGCTAGAAAAAATGGCGAAAACGACCCCTAGTAAAAACTCGCAGTAAAATCCACACAGCAATTAATTTTCGAAGATGAAATATAATAAAAGGAAACATAAACAAAATCAACATATTTATTAATTCCGTCGGGTTAAATCTGGGCCGTAAGATTAAGACAAATCGATGGCTGAGATATAATATGGGAATGCAAAAGATGAGTTGCGGGGGTTTAATTTTTTGGAAATATATACAACATTCTCGTAATCCACAATCCACAATTGCGGGTTGTGGTACTACAACTCGAAATAAAAACAAACCAAAGGTATGAAATACGTATTGCGGGTTGCGGGTTGAGGAAACGCATGTCGCAAATCCATTATTCAAACAGTTCCTGCAATCCGCAAGCATGTATAACTATATAGCCACTTCAACAAGCTATAGCATGATATGATGGTGCGTGCATTTTTCTCAAACCAAGAATTTTGGCGGGCATTCTCTCAGAGTAGTTTTGACTATTTTGTCCATACTTTATCAATTTCCAAAGTTTCACAAACCGGCCATACTTTTCTAGAATGATGTCAGATTGCAACACAGACTTAATGATAGCACCAGAACACCATCATGTGTCTTTCCATCCTCATCACACATTATTTGTCATCATAGATTCCATGTCATCATACATGCCATGTCATCACTTCCTATGGTGTCAGTTCTCTCTTTGAGGCTAACACCTGTGAGGACTGCAAAAATACTAAGCACAAGAAGGGTCGGCTGACCCTTCATTTAAGCTGAAAAAATGGCGAAAATGACCCCTAGTAAAAACTCGCAATAAAAACCACACAGCAGGTAAATTAAGGTTACCATCTATTCAATGCATGTAAATTCCATTTTTAATACCAAAAATGTTTTCAAATTATCGGGTGGCCTGCATATACTTTTGTCCAATTTTAAGTCTTAGCTCATTTGATCTCATGGAGGAAAAATATACCTTTGGAAGTGGGAATTTTTCTTGCATTCATGGGAGCAAGCTTAAACCCCTAGATTTTCTTATATATCAAAGATTCAAAATGATTATAACGTTGTTCCATATGTGTCATGTGACTTTCCATTGTAGCTCTATTACCTGATTCTTTGAAGTTTTCTTTGAGCTAGTTGTTTAGTTATTGCATCAGTTTTGTTGGACTTGGTCCCAGATAGAATGTGTAGTCACTAAGGTGCTAGAGTCTATTTGAGTCTATCTAAATAACCTACCCCCTTGAACTCAACCAAGGGGGCAAGGGGGAAACCGAATCAAACAATAGTTAGATCCCCGTGCATTCCATTTTTTATATTATCTATCCTTTCCTATCATTCTTGCACCTCTAGCGATAAAGGAATTTCTCTGAGCCGTCCATCTTGCATGATCGATCTAGTACCGTTGATCTCCTTCCATGCTTAGCCCCACGACATTTCGTAGTCTTCAATCTCTCAAACGCAACCTTCCTCGCACCTTAGATCTGCATAGTTATTATCAACTTTTGATCTAGCCCCTGTCCGCATCCTGGCCATCCAAAGGTGCGGCCTTTACCGACGTTCATGAATTTGGAATGTGCCGATACTCCGTGCATGTTCAATCTGTGAACTAAACCTCCATCGCTGATGCCTTTCCCTGCCAGATCTGTACCATCGAAACATGCGGTGCCTACCAAAAATTCACAAATTTGAAAACTCCATTTTCCCGTGCATCTCAAATCACTGAAGTACCTGTCGTCCGTAGATCTTTCCTTCCTCCCGTTGATCTAATTTCCAACTTGCTCATGGGCTAGCAAAACTGTGTGCACGCTTAAACCATCCTATCTCATTTTTTTGAACAACACTTGTGGACGTCAATCTCCATCAAGCTTCTGTAACCGTTGATCTCCATCAAGCTTCTGGCATTCTAGAACTAGTATGAAAATTATAGTGGGTAGAAGAAGGGTTGGCCGCCCCTTCATTTATGAGGGAACTATGCAAATATGCAACCTATGAAGGTATAGGCTATCAATTCATGTATATCCTGGATGGTGAAGATTGCAAAAATACTAAGCACAAGAAGGGTCGGCCAACCCTTCATTTAAGCTTGGAAAAATGGCAAAAACAACCCTTGGCAAAACCTCGCAGGAAAATCCACACAGCAGGTAATTTTCAAAGATGAAATATAATAAAAGGAAACATAAAAAAAATCAACATATTTATTAATTCCATTGGGTTAAATCTAGGCCGTAATATTAAGACAAATCGACGGTTGAGATCTAATCTGGGGAATGTGGAAGATGAGTTTCGGGGTTTAATTTTTTGGAAATATATACAACGTTCCTGCAATCTGCAATTGCGGGTTGTGGGACTACAACTCGAAATAAAAAAAAAACAAAGTTTCCACAATCGGCATTGCGGGTTGCGGAAATGCATGTCGTAAATCCATTATTCAAACAGTTCCCACAATCCACAATCATGTTTAACTATATAGCCACTTCAACAAGCTATAGCATGATATGATGGTGCGTGCATTTTTCTCAAACCATGAATTATGGATGGCATTCTCTCAGAGCAGTTTTGACTACTTTTTCCATACTTTGTCAATTTCCAAAGTTTCACAAACCTGTCATACTTTTACAGAATGATGTCAAATTGTAACACTAACTTAATGATAGCACCATAACACCATCATGTGTCCTTCCATTCTCATCACACAGTCTTTGTCATAATAGATGCCATGTCATCACTTCCTATGGTGTTAGTTCTCTCTTTGAGGCTCACACGTGTGAGATTTTGGCCTTCCAAAATAGAGATCAATTCATGTATAACCAGAATGGTCAAGTTTGGAGAAATATAAATCACAAGAAGGGTCGGTCACCTCTTCGTTTATTAGATAATTGTGAAACACCAATATCCAACAATTCACGTGTATCCAGACTGGTGAACACAAGAAGGATCAGATGACCCTTCTGGCATTGTAGAACTAGTATGAAAATAATAGTGGGAAGAAGAAGGGTCAGCCTCCCCTTAATTTATGAGGGAATTGTGCAAATATTCAACCTACAAAGTATAGGGTGTCAATTCATGTATATCCTGAATGGTGAAGACTACAAAAATACTAAGCGCAAGAAGGGTCGGCCGACCCTTCATTTAAGCTGGAAAAAATGGCGAAAACGACCCCTGGTAAAAACTTGCAATCAAATCCACACAATAGGTAATTTTCAAAGATGAGAAATAATAAAAGGAAACAAAAACAAAATTAACATATTTATTAATTCCATCCAGTTAAATCTGGACCGTAAGATTAAGACAAGTCGATGGCTGAGATCTAATTTGGGGAATGCGGAAGATGAGTTGCGAGGGTTTAATTGTTTGGAAATATATACAACGTTCCCGCAATCCACAATTGCGGATTGCGGGACTACAACTCGAAATAAAAACAAACCAAATTTTCCACAATCCACATTGTAGGTTGCGGAAATGCATGTTGCAAATCCATTATTCAAATAGTTCCCGCAATCCGCAATCATATATAACTAGATAGCCACTTCAACAAGCTATAGCATGATATGATGGTGTGTTCGTTTTTCTCAAACCATGAATTATGGTGGGCATTCTATCAGAGAAGTTTTGACTACTTTTTCCATACTTTGTCAATTTTCAAAGTTTCACAAACTTCCCATACTTTTCGAGAATGATGTCAGATTGCAACACTGACTAAATGATAGCACAATAAAACCATCATGTGTCTTTTGAGCTTCATCACACATTCCATGTCATCATAGATGCCATGTCATCGTACATACCATGTCATCACTTCCTATGGTGCTAGTTCTCTCTTTGAGGCTCACACGTGTGAGATTTTGGCCTTCCAAACTAGAGATCAATTCATGTATAACCAGAATGGTCAAGACTCGAAAAATATAAATCACAAGAAGGGTCAGCCGACCCTTCTCGCAGTCTAGAACTAGTATGAAAATAATATTGGGTAGAAGAAGGGTCGACCGCCCCTTCATTTATGAGGGAATTGTGCAAATATTAAACCTATGAAGTATAGGATATCAATTCATGTATATCCTAAATGGTGAAGACTGCAAAAATACTAAGCACAAGAAGGGTCGGTCGACCCTTCATTTAAAAGAGAAATGAAAAACAATTAAGCTACGAAGGTTGGGACAACATTTCCCCACTACCGACTTCCGTAGTATATGATAGGGATCGGGACATTGCCTATGTTATAACATGTAAACAATATTTATCCCAACTTTCGATTGTCGAAAAGAAAGATCGTCCGCCCCTTCTTTTAGTAGATAATTGTGAACACCAATATCCGACAATTCACCTGTATCCAGAATGGTGAACAGAAGAAGGATCGAACCACCCTTCTTGTAGTCTAGAACTATTATGAAAATAATAGTGGGCAGAAGAAGGGTCAGCTGCCCCTTCATTCATTTATCTCGAGCCTCATTCAAAAATGGGGTGTTGGTTAATGACATTCAACTTCAAATGACCATCATATTATACAGACACCAATATCAAAAGAAAAAATATGGTTTTGGAACCTAGATTTTGGCACTTTTTGAAACAGATTTGGTAGTTTCAGAACTGCTTTGGTCACTTTCGAAACTGGACTTGGTGCTTTTGGAACCAGTTTTGGCTGTTTAGGAACCAGTTTTGTCACTTTTGGAACCTTGATTTGGCACTTTCGGAATCGGTTTTAGCACTTTTGGAACCGGTTTTGGCTCTTTTGGAACCTAGATTTTGCAGTTTTGGAACCGTATTTTGCTTGATTTTGGAGTTTAGAAAGGAGGTTTTTTGACTCGTCTTCAAAGTGACTTGGACTAGAATATGTCCAAGTTTAATTAAATTGGCCTTTTGTTTGCTAAATTTAGGAAATGCAATTTCTTTAAGGATAGAATTCAATATCTAGGACACGTAGTGTCTAAGGATGAAATATCTATCAACCTCGACAAGATTAAGGCTATCACGGAATGGCCAATTCCTAAAAATGTAACTGACATAAGATCATTTATGGGGATTATGAGTTATTATCGAAAGTTTATTGAAGGGTTTTCTAAGATAGCCTACCCCATAACTTCACTACAAAAGAAAGGTAAGAAGTTTGACTGGAATGAAAAATGTATGGAAAGTTTTAATAAATTAAAACATTTGTTAACCACCGCTGCTATATTAAAAATTGTCGATCCTTTTAAGGATGTTGTCGTATGCACTGACGTGTGTAATGAAGGATTAGGCGGGGTACTAATTGAAGAAAACCATGTCGTGGCCTACGAATCTCAGAAATTAAAAGAACATGAGAAAAATTATGCTACGCACGATTTAGAACTTGCTGCAATTATACATGCATTAAATATGTGGCAACACTACCTCATTGGAAGAAATTTTTTGATAATGTCAGATAACATAAGTTTAAAATACTTGTTTGATCAACAGAATTTAAACGCTAGACAAGCAAGGTGGCTGTCATTTTTAAGCGAATATGACTTCGAAATAAAACATATAAAAGGTAAAGAAAACAAAGTTGCAGACGCTTTAAGTCGTCATGCAAATTTATTATTTGCGAGCAGCAGTTACGAATTTGATTTCGAAAATCAGATTTTAATTGTAGAAAATTCTTATAAATAGTACCAAAATTTAAAGGAAAAGACTGCTGAAAATAAAAAGAACCAGCTAAAAACAGATTTTAGTATAAATGAAAGAGGATTGTTGATGCATAAAAACAGATTGTGCATATCAAATACAACAGAAGTCAAATTAACTGTTATGAATGAGTTACACAAACGACCCTATTCAGGACACCCAGGGTACCAAAATATGATCACCATGATCATAAAGGACTTCTTTCGGCCTAACATGAAGAAAGAGGTGGAAGAATACTTGGCTCGCTGCATATAATTCCAGCAAGTCAAGGAAGAGCACCATCATCCAGCTGGGCTATTGCAACCACTACCCATTCCAGAATGGAAGTGGGAAATCATCAGCATGGACTTTATAACCGGCCTACCTAAAAATTTTAGGCAGCACGACTCAATTATGGCAGTCGATAAATTAAGCAAAGCAACTCACTTTATTCCAGTAAAATCTACTTATAAAGCTGTTAACATTGCAGATATATTTATGAAAGATATTTTCAGGTTACATGGTGTACCAAAGGTAATAATCTCAGATAGAGATGTAAAATTTACCGAAAATTTCTGGAAATATTTGTTTAAAGGGTTAGGGACCCAGCTAAATTTCAGTACTACATATCATCCATAAATGGATGGGTAGACTGAAAGGGTAAACCAAGTCCTATAGGACATGCTAAGAATATATGTAATGGACAAACCAGTTAAGTGGGAAGGCTACCTCTAGTTAGTAGAATTTGCTTACAATAATCATTTTCAAGTATCAGCTAGTATGAGTCCCTTTGAAATTATGTATGGGCGTAAATCTACTACTCTCATTTCATGGAGCAGTCCAGTAGACTGATTAATGCTAGGACTTGAATTGTTAAAAGATATGGAATTAATCGTGAAGTAGGTACAACAAAATTTGAAGGTTGCCCAAGACAGGAAGAAAAGTGATGCTAACTTAAAAATAACTCATTGAGAGTTCCGGGTAGGTGAGCATGTGTATATCAAGGTATGACCCAAGAAAATATCCTTAAGGCTGGGCAGGTATTCAAAATTGGCACCTAGGCATTGCGGGCCATTTGAAATTTTGGCTAGAATAGGGTTGGTAGCATACGAGTTAGCCCTACCACCTACTATTAAAGTACATGATGTTTTTCACGTTTCTATTTTAAAGAAGTATGTTCATGACACTACTCATGTGATTGATTGGGATGTTATATAGGTGGAACCCAAGGGAGAGTTCCAGGTGGGACCAATGCGTATCCTCGAAAAAAGAGAACTTTTACTCTGGAACCGTACCATCAGACAAGTCAAGGTGCAATGGAAGCACCTTAGTCCGGAAGAGTCCACTTGGGAATTGGAAAGTAATATGCGGGAGGCATATCCAATCCTATTCTAGGACAAAGAAATGGAAGAATAAATACAGAAAAATAATAACACCGAGGATGGTGTTATCCTTTAAGAGGAGGTGTATGTAATACACCAGGATTAAATAAAGTATTATTAAATACGTTTTGAATATTTATTTTATGTTTAATTAATATTAAATATTTTTGACAAGAAGTCAAAAATAAAAACAATGTAATGGATTATTCTTTTATTAATAAAAATACTGAAGGGGGTATAGAAATGAAATTGTTGTTGCATGAGTGATTGGTGACCCATAAGAGGAAAAGCAAAGTGGCTGAAGATGCTAAGTGAGAACCCAAGGTGGAGGAGGCATCTTCCCCAAAATCAGGTCACAACTCTTAGTTGAGTGCTAAAGAGAAGGAGGCTCATAAATGACAAAGTCCTAGGAAAAATACTATATAATAGTTTGTCCATAAGCAGCAGGAGGATAGCATTGGATGGGGATTGAATCTGATAATGCAAGAGATGGCGCATTAAGTGGATTTTTCTCTTGTGGTTCAATGATCACACTTTGGGGTTCTGGAGCAAGTGAGACTTGAATGCTCTAAGAATTGGTTGGGAGGAATGGTTGTTTCATTTCTGTTTTCCTGACAGTGCTGCCAGGTTCCTTGTTCTACTTCTTATTGGTCTAAATAGACAAAAGATTTATATTATGCATATGTGCAACATATATCTATTATGTTTCAAATTCAAATAGTCTGTCATATTAGATTATAAAGTATTTCTAATAGTTTATGTACAAGTCTACAGATATTTGTTATGATTAAAGTATCTTTTCTATCTTATCTTTCTAATATAAGAATTTCCTTCGTATCGAGATCTATATTCTTTTATTTTCAAACGAAAACATTTCTATCAATTTTTACATCTATGTTCATAGCATAACCACTAGTAATGTTTCCTAATAAATATTTGTTGTCATTTTGAGAATAGTATAAAATATATTTAGTTAAAGAACAGAGTTAAGATATGTTCTAACTCTTACAACGTAACTACTGAAGATTGCCAAAGAATAAAGAAAAGAACTGCTATAGTCAAGTATCCTATTCCATTGTATAAACTTTATTTTTAAACGTTTTCTTTTCATAAACCTTATCCTAGATCGAAAATCGTTAGATCTAGACCTAACACGAGTAATGTAAAATATACCCCATATTACACTACAAATTTGCTAAAGATTATGGGTATATTGTAATAGCAATGTAAACCTTTGATTTACCTACATATATCATTAAATTATTTAGGGTATTCATAGCATAACTTATTGAACTAATAAAGAGTTACAAGTATTGCCAACTATTAGTTAACCAACCAAATCAAGTCGACAAGGATTTAGATCCTGGATCAAACCGTATCGAAGCTTTATAAATAAGAAAATAAACTGGATTGATATTCAAATATCCATTTATTTTCACAATAGCGATTAAAATTTGTATTAAAAATGGTTAACTAAAATGCATGGAATTACTTTTATAAACTATGATATCATTCGGGTTTATCATAGAGAAAGGAAAAGACCTTGAGGGTCGTAATAAAAATTAAACATAAATAGTGTTGAATAAATTACACAGTCTAGCAACCAGTGGCTATAAGCCCATGCTAATGCCATCTACTGCTAGCATTATAATCCCTACATTAAAAATATGTATTACAGGGGATAAGCCATCCACGATGGCACTATCTTTAAAAAACTTATAGTTTATAATTATACAAATATTAACACACAGATAATTAAAAGTAAATGCTAGAGCAGAGAGGGTGCAAAGCAATTATCTGGAAGACCACAAACCTTAAGGGTGGTTCAAGTTAACTTATCTCTTGAAGGCACAAAACTGAAACCCCTTCTGCATTTTCCAAACGCTATCGAAGGTTACCTACAGCAAGACCATGCATGTAGTTAGAACTACGGATTTTAATTTAGGATTTTTAAGCTACAGCAAGTAAGGTAAACTATTTTACCTTGGCATCTTACGACGTGGGCTCGGGAGGAGGTGACCCTGTTGCCATCCTCCCTGGTGCCCTCCACCTGCAACCAACAACCAATGACAAACTTTAAACAAAATGTAAATAAGGAATTTACTAGATGTTACAAAGGTGATGATCATACCTGAAGGTATTGCTGTCAAATCCAGGAGTCAGCTCCTCTTGGTGCCTTTATCACTCCAGCTACCTATAAGAAGGTTTAAACGTTAAACCATGAACTCGAAATGTTGTATAAGTGCAGTATAAACTGTTTTTGAAATCCTGAAATGAGTTCAATTTCTCTTACCTATCTTATTGGAAGCTCAAGGTCGACATAGTGTTTATGTTCCAGTCACAGCAACCAGCAAGGACTGTGTATGGCAGCCTCAAACCTAGCATTAACCATGGAGAACGCCAAGTTGATGAATACCTTTATCAAATGCAACATATTTCACCTAAAGGTTTCACAAATTCCATCAATGCACAGAGTCTTTGCTCGCAACGCTCATAGACCCACTATGAAAAAACAACTAATCAAGGATTTCGACCACCAAAAAAAACATTAAACCCTACTTCAAAACCTTGCAAATCCCAATGCTCGATGGACGGTTATGATCTCTTTCCAACATAAGCCATAAAATCATGGCTATGTTGTCAACTCGAAGACAGGGTGGCGTATTAAATGTTACCATCCACCATAGTACAAACAACCAATAACCACGAATAATAGGGTAAATCAAACTTTATTGCATTTCTCTCAGATCAAGGTTCGACTATGGTAATTTCCCATACCACTCATTACATTCACACATGCATTGCATGGTCATTACTTACATTTAAAACAAAGGTTAGCACTAGTCTTTAGACATCGATACCTTTACATTTTTTGGAATCACGACTATAGCCATAGTCTTCCCCCTTTTGGTGCTTACAACTTAAATATTAAAACATGGTTTAGACTAGGATCAAGGATCCAACTTAGCCTTAGGGCCAAGCTAAATGTTATATAAAACAATAACAAGAACATGAACAATTTTAAACATCGCCTTCGTTCATGACGGCAGCACACCATTTATTTGATGGAGCATCCATCTTGTATGCTACCTGACCAAGCAGTTATAAATTACATTAACAACTTTACAAACATGACGACCATATCATAGTAGTTATTACTCGCAAAGAAGGTAGATATGTTATGTAGTATATCAAAATAAAAACAATGTTTTTACAAGGTTACATGCATTAAATTTTTAATTATTTATGAAATTTCAAGGTTCATGACAAATAGACTAATTGCAACATTAATAAACTAGTATATAATAAGAAATAGTAATAGAATCTTAACTTAACTACCTAACTAAAGAAAAATGATTGAAATATGTTTTGACTGCATATGCCATGATAGTAATCAAAATAAATGTCTCCACACCTTGCAATAGCCTTCATGGCCTTTGTCTTGCTCCTCTCATCTTCCAGGGACAATTTAAATACCATTTTATACACATCCACATAATGTATAGTGACCTCAAGATATAATCTTCATTCATTCACCAACAAAACACTACAAGAGACTAATAATAGGAAGAAGATTATACCTTCATTTTGATGGTTTATGAAGAAATCAAGATTACTTTTAATAGCTCAATGTCTAGCCAGATCAAGTTAGGCTGCTAGGCTTCACTGATGGTTTATCTATATTCCATGAAGGCTGTGATGAGGGCTCAATGGGTCGCATGAATGAAATAAATAGGTTGAGTACAACAAATAAAGTATCTCCCAATCAGTTTTTGGTAGCATAAATTCGTAATGTAATTACCAAAAACCCACTTCTCGAGAGAATGCTTCTCAGACAAGAAACAACTTTGTGATTGGAAATGATAGTCAAGAATAACTAGCACAACCACAAGTAGAGTGGCTGGTGAACACCAATAGATGTAGCCAACCACTTAATTTTGTAGAAATGGTTGGTTTTTAAACAAAGGCTAAACATTAAAGTAATTAATATAAACATAAAACAAATACTATTTAATAAACATACCCATTTTCTTAACCACCACTTAACCTAGCTTATTTAAATTATAATCAAGATGCATTTGAGCATAACAAAATATGCCGACGATGAAATGAATCCCCGATGTACACTTGTTACACTCAGGTTAATCTTGTTGATCCACTCAAGGAAGTCCAAAATTTCAGATAATATGTAAACACCTATTGGTGTAATAAATGAAACATACTAATCGATTTGTCTCACTCATGGTCTTGATAGACTTTAACTACAAATAGTAAGACCAAATTTGACAAGAATAGGTAGGACACGCTTGTTTTTTATTTTTTGGTCCTGAATTAAGCATCGAGATGGTCATGAATTAGGAGATGGTTAATAACATCTGGTAAGTATGGTAAGTATAGTTTCTTATGGTGTTAATCTATTTACATCTTCATTAAAGTAAAATCAAAATGGTGACTAGTTTTTGTGATGGATTTAGAGACTTCAATAGCGTTGAAGTCTTAACATGAAGTTATTTTTTCATATTGAAGTCCATCACAATACGTAGACATCTTTGTGTTAACCTTAAAATTATATGCGTGTTTATTTTTCTTTTTGAAGGTGACGAAGTGCTGATATTTTATGACAGTTTGAAAAAAATACTAATTTGAATTTAAATGTTAAGAATGATTACATTTATTAAATTATATTAAATACATTTACACTGAAATGTTTTTTTTCAGAAGAAAAAAAATGTACTTTTGTTATTTTTAAGAGATAAAAAAGTACATATCACTTAAAGTCTTTTAAACCTTGATTCTTTGTCATAAACTATTACAAGAACAAAACTATCACTGTTCATATAACATATATTCAGTTCAGAGAAATATTATTCTTTCCATACTTATATCTTATATATTATAACTTCAAATTCAATCATATATTTTTATATTAATTATAATTATAATTAGTTCACCTTTATCAACTTCAACTTTGACTATAATCATTAAATGTTAGGAAAAAAACATGCTTGAAAGCATAAGTCTAGATATCTTATTAGTATGCATTAATTAATTTCACTTTGTGAAGAAATATGTACTTGTAAGTAGATATATCTCTTAATTATCAATCAACGTGATTCTTGCCTCCCGTACTCAATTTTCAGTGGTTAAGTTGTTCCTGAGATTCTTCAGTGAAGAAACTGCCAAGGAGTTGAAGAGAGAAGTTTCTTTGAAGGAACTTGAAGATACTTTAAAGGTTTTCACAGAGGAGAAAAGAGCAGGGCCCGATGGATGGACAATTGAGTAGTTCCTCCATTTTTTTGATGTTATGGGAGATGATCTTCTTAAGATGGTGGAGTTTTCAAGAGCAAATGGGTTTATCTCTGGAGCAGTGAAATCAACTTTTTTCTCTTTAATTCCCAAATGTAACAAGCTCAAAACTTTTGGTGATTATAGACCAATTGCTCTATGCAATTTGGTTTATAAACTAATTTCAAAAATTATTGTTGTTCGCTTGAAGCCTACTCTTTCAAATTATATTTATGTTGAATAGTTTGGTTTCCTTAAAGATCGTCAAATTTGGGACGCCATTGGGTTATCCCAGGAGATTATGCATACTATTGAGAAAAGAAAGTCAAAGGCTATATTGCTCAATATGGATTTGGAGAAGGCATACGATCGTGTAGATTGGTATTTTCTGAGATTTATTCTCATTCAGATTGGTGTCCCCCCTCTGGTTTTGAAATGGATTATGGCCTGTGTGACTTCTACAAACATTGCAGTCTTGATCAATGGTGAGCCATCGGGTTTCTTCAAATGTTCCAGAGGCATCAGGAAAAGCTTCCCTTTATATCCTCTTTTATTCTTGCTTGTCATTGATGGCCTTAGCAGACTGATCACTAAAGCTAAAGATGAAGGAAAAAATAAAGGTATTAAATTCTCTGTTGCCTTTTCCATTACACATCTATTGTTTGTTGATGATGTTCTGTTGGCTGGCATTGATTCTCTAAATGAGTGTGCTACTTATATGGAAATTATCAAAGTGTTTTGATCTTCTTTAGGCATGTTGGTTAGTATCTCAAAATCCATTTTCTATCACTAAAAGATTGAAGACACTAATCTTGATAGAATTAAAGAAATTCTCCCCTACTAGTGATGTTGCCTCGAGGATGGGTTTAAATATCTTGGCTATTTTCTGAATCCCAATGGATACCCTATAAAGGATTGGCTATGGTTATTGTGGAGATTTGGAAACAAAATTAATCAATGGTCCTATAGACTCCTCTCGATTGGTGGCAGACTTACTCTTCTTAGATCTGTCTTAACGGGAATACCAGTATACTGGTTTGATTATTGGTATTTTGACCACCCTTTTGTATTACTCCACTTATCGTAGCACAACTGTTACCGTAAGTGTTCTGAGTTTGGTTGTTGGCCCGAGTACCATTGTTTTTGCACTCCCCTCCTGCACACATGGTTGCATTAGGGTTTTTGCGCTTTTCACTCACCACTGCCCATTAGTTTTACTAGCCGACTGTCACCATTCAGTCCCCGAGATGTTCTCGACGCTTCCGGGGTGAACCGCCGCAATACGATTCATTTGACACTACTCATCACATACGAAGAGAATTATCACTTGACTCCACATGTCATCGACATAGAGCCCCGTCATCTGATTTTGATGCCCCTCATTTCACATCTGACTCTAAGGTAGAATCTGAAAACCCTACATACACAGCACCAACTAGCCCCATGGATGGTATGACTTATAACCCCTTCTTTATAGGGACTGCTGGTGGGACATCAACCACCCTCGCCACCATAATGGCCACCACGGTAGCCACAACTACAACAATTACTCTGGGTATTCCCTCAATGGAACCCACACCTACTTTACGCATTCCCTCCATGGGACATACCCTAGGCATGCCCTCGACGGGACCTACAACTACCATCCCTGCTACTATACCAAACCCAACAGTTACCATACCTAATCCCAACCCATCTGTAACCCATGTTACACTTGGAGGCACAGGACCCTCCCATACCCATTCCACACCTCTATTTGGGGGTCATATCCCCCTCACGACTAATATCCCCTTTAGAGGTAGTGGCCTAATCAATAATGCTACCAATAGCACATATGCCCCACTGACCATGTCAAACTCCTCTTCCAGTTTTCCATTTATGGCTAGTCTTAACCTACCAGACCTTGAAAGATTAACAAATGATCCCATTAGACATCACCGCACTTGGTCTCACATGCCCACTAAAATCCCATTCGACATCCCTAAGTTTGAGGGGAAGGCTGGTGAAGACCCACAAAATCACATTATGTCTTTTCATTTATGTTGTTCCTCCAACTCCATAGTTGATGACTCTATTTTCCTACGGCTATTACAAAGAACTTTCACTGGCTCGACAACCAAATGGTATATCGAGCAGCCCCATGGGACACACCCTATGTTTACATCTCTTGCCTTGACTTTCCTGCAGTTCTTTCAACTACCCGTCTGCTATGATGCGGGAGTGGAAATCCTACTGTCTTGTAGACAAAACATGGCTACCCATATCACAGATCATATCCATGAGTGGCATAAACGTCGTATTCTATACAAGATCAAGCTAGATGATTGTATTTTCCTGGATTGGTTCCTAAAATCTCTCCTCCCAGCCATAGCCAAGGATGTGGCTTCTAAATGACCCTAGATGGCAGAAGAAACCATTTTAAAATCCCAACAATTCGATTTAATTTACGCTTATTCAAGCTACATATACATAATTTTACCTTACGCCCCCCGAGGTGATCCTTCTTGGAATGACGTGTCGGGGCAATCCCATGCCACTAATGGTCTCATTGGTCATGTTGTATCACACGATGAACCCTTTTCAATTATGACCAATAATACTGGTCCCGACCTTTTGCGAGCCACATCTCAATCTGGAGCCACAAACTCGTATGCTCCCATGGCACACTCTAATCACACTCATGGACCCTCATGTCCACCACAGTGTTTTGGGCACACACCATCAACTTACACACCCCCCCTCCATATGATCATCAATAGGCCACTCATGCTCCTGTTCACTCACAAGCCAATCGGCTTATTATCCTCTGCAGGCAGCACATTCTGCCCCAACACTTCCAATAGCTCAAACTTACCAACAACCACAACAAGCACTTGGACCACCTCCGAACCCACCTGCTTAGTACCCACCGCAACCTTCTCAAGCACCTGCATGACCTCAAAATGCACCTACTACCCAAGGGTAGGTATATGCACAGCATAACCAGCCCCAAAACCAAAACAACCAATGTAACCAAGGACGTCAATAGAACCGTGCAGGAGGACACAACCGTAAGAACAATCAAACTCAAAACCAAGGCGATCAGCCACCTAATCCTCGAAATAACAATAACGCTACTCCCGCCCACCAAAACCCTAATCATCCACTGAAACAGTGTAAAAATCCTAATTTAAGAACAAACCATCCCTGTTCCATATGTGGAGTGTATGGCCACTACACTCACTCATGCCCCCACTTGGAGCAAGCACGTCAACTCTAGACTGATGATGCCCAATGCCAAGGGAACGCGACACAGCCAGTGCCACCTCCTCAACCGTAACCCATGATATTGTAGAATCCTTTACCTAACCAAGGAGTAGTAAACACCCGTCCAATGGATCCCCCACAAGGACCCACTGTACCAAAGCAGCAAAATCACTTATGCTGCAACTGATTACTAGCATACGGATTCAGGTACTCACCATCTACTAATGATGTCATCAAATGATATCAACCTCCAAACGTGTCGAAACCAATACAGATCTACCCCTGAAACCACGCCTACTGATCCAACCACAAACACCCTTCCACCTGATCAACCATTATGCATACCTACTATGCAATTGGATAGGGGCCCTAAAGCCCCTCGCTTCCCCCTACAATGGATAAACAATAACCCCAATGCTCATGCCGCTTCAAATTATAACATTGTAGAAGACTTAGCCGAGTGCCCTGCTGCTATGTCCGCCATGGAAGTCCTAAAAAACTGTCCTACACAAAAGAAATTATTGTTATCCACCATTGGTGCGATAGACCCCAACAATTCATGAATGATGGCATTCGATTTAGATGAAGTCGAACTACGCATGCCTTCAACATTAGCATTTCAATTTTCTGTGTCCATTCGAAACCTTGTCATTCATCGATGCATCATCAATGAAGGTGCCTCCACTTGCGTGATGTTGACATTTGTCTGGCAGAAGCTCGGATCTTCCGCATTACAACCATCAACCATTACCTTACAAGCTTATGATGGTTGTTCAGCCCAGCCTCAAGGCCTTTTGGCTAACATACCCATCCAATTAGGTGGCAAAATAGTTCTCATAGGCATAGAGGTCATCAATACCTAGCTTGATTACATCCTCTTACTATGACGAAGTTACATGTACGCCATGAAAGCTGTCGCTTCAACCGTCTTCCACCTCATGATGTTTCCCCATGAGGGACGTGTAGTCAAAATTGATCAATTGACGTACTATGATCCTAATGCCCCTGTCGCACCTGAAAATGTTCTACCCATGACTGAACAACCCGTTCAGAGCGCACCCACATCGTTCGTCTCCACAATTGGACCTGGGATATACTTAGACACTCCCATGACTTCCACGTTCCAATCCATTCCACCCACTTTACGGATAACGGAAATATCTGATTTGTGAACCCTTTCATAGGAACCTAACCAACAACCCCCTTTACTACCACTACCACCCTCAGTGCCCAGTCATGTAGGAGGTACACCCATCCACACTATCTCGTTCCTATTTCCTCCTTTAGGAGTAGTCAACACCCTAGTAATGGTTAAGCTCAACCTTCCAAGGTTAACATTAGGACTACTTGTGTGGTACCTACCTGCCCCAACCCCTCCCCTGACACCAAACGTCATTTTACAACCGATGCAACCCATCAATACCTCTAATCGTCCACCCCATGGTGTAGCGAACATCCAAAACCAACAACCTCCAACAAGGGCCACTGCATCAACATCTAGTAATGCTCCCCCTCAACTCTGCTACAACGGGGCCAGAGGCCCACAAACCTACACCATTGGACCCAGAACCCGTACTGCCCCATCGACTCAAAAGCTGGTGAAAAATCCCCCAACAATTCATGCTCCCCCCAAGTGCTCTTTGTGTGACTATATAGGCCATGCTACCCATCAATGTCCACAATTACCAACACTTCAAGAACACATGCAAATGTTGGATGATGACACTAACATCCCATTTGTCAGACTTGAACAGCCCCCTCAGCCTTGCAATAAATCGTTGTGTACCAACCACCCTTGTGTGATATGCGGCATTTACGACCATTACTCACATCACTACCTCGATCTCCCAGATTATAGAGTAGCTCTATACGAATTGAATAATGCCAACCTAGAGATATCCCCTCCTCTCATTGAGGAAATATATCCCCCAAAATCTTTTTCCTTGGAAGAGATTAATACCATTTATATGATCTCATCCACCAGTATACCCCAGTCAACCAATTTGACAACACAATGATTCCGTAATGATGAGAAAATACTTGAAGCACTTACTGCACCAGACTACCCCTGGGATGATATGCACCATCGATCATACTTCATCCCTGGAGCATCTACCTCTTCCACGGCAAATCAATTCTTCGTTGAATCAAAATTTTTCCTTCTCACAAAGGTTGATTGGTTTAAAGATCCAATCCCAGCCCTTGACTCCTTCGTGGAAGGCAATATGGACAACATTTCACCCACTATTAAAATTGACATCTCTACCAAGCCTGGAATACCTGAACTTATTTCCTTGGTGCATCATGTACGGAGGATGAGGTACAAGATTACAAGAAACTCTTCCAAGATTTTTGCGATGTATTTGCATGGTCCTACACCGAGATGCTGGGTCTTGATCCCGCTATTGTAGAACACCATATTGACACATGGCCCAACATACCACCTGTCCACCAAAAGCAATGACCCATCCATCCATCTGTTGGAGAGAACTTCCGCAGCATTTAGGAAGCTGCTAATTTTGGGAAAGATAACCATTTTTGGGGAGAAAGTACCAATTTTGGCGACAAGACAAAGATATCACCGTAGCGCAAATTCCGATGGGAATTGCGGCGATATGTACAGAAAAGTCAAAGCGTATGGTACAAGGAAGAGGCCGAAGGGAGAGCTCAACCACCATAATAAAGGCGCCGAAGATGAAGAGAGGGTTCAGCTACCCTCATTAAGAAGAAGGACCACAGTCAGCGTTGCTTGAACCAAGAAGAAGCAACGGGCCGATGCATTAAAGACTAAGGACTGCAGGAAGTGGCGACGAGACAGGAGGCGGCTATGGAAGTACAGCTAGTTGACTGTAAGTGGTTAGGGTTGAGTCACTGTTGGGATAAGGCCCACAGTTTTGTAACTACGATGAGACCTTCAGGCCATCTATATATAGGAGTATTTTTATATGAAAAGGGGTTGGCCACATAGTGACAGAAGTTATTAAGTAGAGGGTAGTCGAGTCTTTGTGATGCAGAGTCCGAACATCCCCCAGAGACAGGGGCCGACCCATTAAGAGATTGTGCAATCCACTGGGATTGAAAAAGAAAGAGAATGCATTGTAAGAGGCAGGAGAAGAAGAGAGGTCTATAGAGAAGGGCTCCCAATGAGGTGGAGTTTCCCAGAAGACCTCTATTACAAAGAGTTGTGACAGAACTGCGTTTTACTCTCCGAGTTGTTAACAGGAAACACAGTTCCCGTGAATGTATCTCCTCTCCTGGGAGTGACAACGTGCTTATCTAAGTAGCGCGATTGTAGTTGTGTAGCTGTTGCTCTTACTTACTTATCTCTATTATACATGAATGCTTCCTTCAGTTTATAAGTAATGTATATGGTCGTCAGTTTAGTTCTGGTTGATGTGTAACCATTGTGGGAATCATAGCTAAATCCTAGCGAACTAGATCTTTGTTTAATAAAGGATAATGCTCAGGTATGGAATGAATGTAATGCATGAAGAGTGTAATTAGAACAGTGCTCAAAGTAATACTCTATACAATCACATCGTTACAGAACATCAAGGGTCAAGATCATTAGCGAGGGTTATGCTTAGAGATTAAATGATATTACTATCTTCAGTAATAGGATAAGGGTGGGTGAGACCGCGTATTAATCCAGGAAGCGGTTAAGAATCACATACCGCAGGGACAGAAAGGAGGAAGATATTGCACCCACGATATCTTGGGTATCGCTAGGCGGGCTCATATAAGGGGAAGACTTATCGCACTTCCTGCGTGATGCGATAAGGCAGGGGTATAGCCAGAGTAATAGAATGAGATAAGTCAGCCTTTGAGGAGAGAGCAAGGGTGGGTTTAAGCACCCTGGATGCCTCGGAACTTGGCTGAGGACGCTTGAGTCTTCTGCCACCCATTAGAATCACTTCGGGTGAGACTTCAGGTTGCTTCTGCGACCTGTTGCCGAAAGGGCCAGTGTAGTGTCCCCTCCTACCATACAGCAGGATAGAGAGGACGTGGTACACAATCCGGGCAATTAGCCCCAAAACGTTGGAATTAAAATCATTGATGCAAAGACCTGTATCTATGCATACTATGGAAAAACGACTGTAATCAAATCAATGTTGTTGATCTCTAACACACATTCAAGATTCTGTGACAGCCATGAAGTAAAGATCTGTGCAGAACTATACAAGATCATATGGAAATGCATAAACTTTTAAAAACACAGCAGAAGCAATTTCGTTTAATACATTCACATACATTCATAACATTCATCAAATGATAATTGCCAATTTACACAAGAGAATACTTATCTCAATAAGGCAGTCCCAAGCAACTGGCTATGCAACTGCAACGTTCCACCCAACCATAGGCCAGTGTGCTCCTTAATCTCTCAGCACCACTGCCACCCCCGAGCTGGGCATGATCTCTACAAGGAACCAGGGAACAACAGACTCACACATAGCCAAGCATACACCAAAATGAGCCAAGCCAATCTACAATTGGGTTTATCAGGCTGCTAGGAGATGGAAAGGAAGAATTGCTAAGCTAGTGAGCTCAACTACAGAGCTATGGGTACCTCTCTCAGATCTATCTAGCTTGGCACTCACAATGCCTACACACCCAACACCAGGAAGTATTCTCTTCACTGCCATACAGTCCCTCAAGCCATACCTTCCTCTCTAGTGCTCTCAGGGTGTGCATAGAAAAGTAGCCAGCCCTCTTAATCTTCTTGAGAGGATACTCCCTACACTAGGTTTATCAAGCCAATTCTGTCCACTACCATTCCAGTTTCTTGCTCATGGGTTCCAAACAAAACAGGGATGCACCTAACAGCAACCTACACTTGTTGAGCATGAGAAAACGTTTCCAACAGCGGGATGCATGAGATGGGGTTTCCTGGACTTCAGAAAAACGTGGGTAGACTCAAAACGTATTGGCACTTTGGAAATTCGACTGGGGAAACAAAACCCATTCCAGAAAAACGCCCTAGGGCCAAAAACTCCCTCACCCTCGATCCCAATTCGCGTCCCTCCTTCCCCAGCTGTTGCACAATCCAAAAACGAGTTCCTGGGCATGGAAAAACACAGGGTTATGGTGAAAAACGTGAGGATAACTTCCTGTGAGCTCAAGCTGCGTGAGAGGAAGAACGTAATGCATGAGGAAAATGGCCTTGGGTAGCATTTCGTGGGGGTTTTCTTGCCCAGCAAGCCAAAAATACGATTTTCAGGTTGGTAGCTTGCCCATGCACGAAAATCTGACTGCCATACCTCTCCCATCCCAAGACATTAACTGCCTTAACCAATTTCTTGGAAAAATTAAATGATTGGGTACATGAGACAAAATGGGTAGTTGATGGTTTATGGGTTTCCCCATTGACACATGGATTAACACCATTGGCTCAAGGTTTTGAATAATTTCCCTCCCTTTTCCTTGTAAAGTCATGCCCCATCTCTTTTGTTGCATTGCATAGCCGGTTGTGGGTTTTTCCATTAAAATTCGTATTTACATGGTGTCTTATTTACATTGTGCCCATCTCGCACAAGAACCATGGGCATCTATTTTTAATTGCCGATTCATGAAACGCTAAATCGATGGTGGGGCCTTGGCCTTGAGCTCCTCACCATGATTAAATTACAATATTTACATCATTTACGGTTTAATACAAAGGGGGTCAAAATGGGGACATTACATTCCCCTCCCCTTACATTAGCACTGTCCTCAGTGCTCATCAAAATTGAACAAAAATGGATATGCCACCCTCATGGCATCCTCCAGCTCCCATGTAGCCTCATCGGGACCGTAGTGCTTCCATTGCACCTTTACCTGTCCGATGGCTCGGTTCCGGAGCAATGTTACCTTCTTGTCTAGGATGCACAATGGATCGGTTTGGAATTCTCCCTCGGGTTCCACCTGGATCACATCCCAATTAATCACATGGTTAGGATCATGTACATATTTCTTAAGCAAAGAGACGTGAAAAACATTATGAGCTTTAGTGCTAGCAGGTAATGCAAGTCTATATGCAACTGGTCCTATTCTTTCAAGCACTTCAAATGGCCCACAATATCTAGGTGATAGCTTGGCACAACTCCCAAGCTTCAAAGAACTCTTCCTTGATTTCACTCTAAGATATACATGATCCCCAACATTGAATTCCCTATGCACTCTATGTTTATCTGCATAGCTTTTCTGTCTATCCTGGGCTGCTTTTAAATTTTGCCGGATCTTTGCAACCTCTTGTTCCATTTCCTTAAGCAATTCTGGCCCAAGTACAATTCTGTTCACTGGACTGTCCCAAGTCACTGGTGTCCTACACCTTCTGCCGTACAAAGCCTCATAAGGACTCATTCCCAATGATGCTTGTTGCCCATTGTTATATGCAAATTCTACCAAGTGTAGATAATCCTCCCACTTGGATGGTTTGTCCATTACATACATACGGAGCATGTCTTCAAGCACCCGATTTACTCTTTCTGTTTGCCCATCTGTTTGAGGATGGTATGCGGTACTAAAGCTTAGCTGTGTACCCAAATCTGCAAAGAGCCCTTTCCAAAAATTGGAAGTGAACTTGGTATCTCTGTCAGAAATTATTACCTTAGGCAACCCATGTAATCTGAAAATTTCCTTCATGAAAATATTTGCAATGGCATCGGCTTTGTGTGTGGACTTAACCGGTATAAAATGTGCTGCCTTTGTTAACTTGTCCACCACAACCATGATGGAATCATGTTGTCTCTTAGTCATTGGCAATCCCGTAATAAAATCCATGGATATTACTTCCCATTTCCATTCTGGAATTGGCACTGGAAGCAATAAACCTGCTGGGTGTTGGTGTTCACTCTTCACCTGTTGGCATTCCATGCACTTAGAAATGTATTCAGCAACATCCTTCTTCATGCCTGGCCAGAAATAATATCTCCTTGCTGTAGCAATTGTTTTCTGATATCCTGGGTGACCAGAGTATGGAGCTTTATGGATCTCATCCATAACCATTCTCCTTAAATCTGCCGCATTTGGAATATAGACTCTATTCTTATAAGTAAGAAGTCCGCCTTCTTCCAAATGATAACCCTCATACTTCTTTTCAATGTTTTGCTGCTGCAATTTGCCCTTTGTCTGCTCATACACTTCATCCTCAACCATATGGTTAACAATCTGCTGCCTCAAATCTGGTTGGCATGTACTAAGCGCTGCCACATACATTTCATGTACCTTCCTGCTGAGTGCATCAGCCACCTTGTTCTCTTTCCCTTTTATGTGCTTGATTTCGAAATCAAATTCACACAAAAGTTCCAACCATCTAGCTTGCCTAGCATTTAAAGTTGGCTGATCAAACAAGTATTTCAGACCACAATGGTCTGTCCTTAGCTCAAATTTTCTTCCCATTAGATAATGCCTCCACATCTTCAAAGCATGTACTATGGCTGCAAGTTCTATATCATGAGTAGCATAGTTCTTCTCATGCTCCTTCAACTTTCTTGACTCATAGCATATCACGTGGTTGTCTTGCATAAGAACTCCTCCAAGTCCTTGATTGCATGCGTCTGTACACACCACAAAGTCTTTTTCCGGATCTGCAATTTTCAGAATAGGTGCACTTGTAAGAAGATTCTTCAACCGTTGAAAACTTTCCTCACATCTTGGCGACCATTCAAACTTTATCCCCTTCTTTTGCAAAGAAGTGATCGGGTTAGCAACCTTGGAGAATCCTTCGATAAACCTCCTGTAGTAACCAGCAAGGCCCATAAAAGATCTCACATCAGTCACATTCCTTGGAGTTGGCCAATTCATAATGGCTTCAATCTTCTCAGGGTCTACAGATATTCCTTCGTCGGAGATGATGTGACCCAAATAATGAATTCTATCTTTATAAAAGTCACATTTGCTCAACTTGGCATACAGCTTATGCTCCCTTAATAACTGCATTGTCATTCTCAAATGTTCTTCATGCTCATCTTCATTCTTGGAATAGATGAGAATATCATCTAGAAATACAAGAACAAACTTGTCCAAATATTTGCTAAAAACATTATTCATGAGACACATGAATGTAGCTGGTGCATTCGTGAGGCCAAATGGTACCACTACAAACTCATAGTGTCCATACCTTGTTCTAAAGGCTGTCTTATGAATATCTTCTTCTTTGATTCTTACCTGATGGTAACCAGACCTCAAGTCAATCTTTGAAAATACCTTTGCTCCTCTCATTTGATCAAAAAGGTCATCAATTCGGGGCAATGGGTATTTATTCTTCACTGTGACTTTGTTCAACTGCCTGTAGTCGATACATAACCTGAGTGTTCCATCTTTCTTTTTCACAAATAGAACAGGTGCTCCCCACGTGGACACACTTGGCCTAATATATTTCTTTTCTAGCAACTCTTGTAATTGCATCTTCAATTCTAGCAATTCCGGTGTACTCATCCTGTAGGGTGTCTTAGACACTGGTGCCGCTCCTGGCACAAGTTCAATTGTAAAGTCAATGTCTCTCTTTGGAGGGAGTCCCGGAATCTCATCAGGAAAAACATCCCTGAATTCTTGCAATACACGATAGTCCTCCAATTTAAGAGTTTCATTCTCTGCTGCCTCTAAAACGTGAGCTGCATACAGTTGACATCCCTTCCTACAGAACTTCTTCAGTTGCATGGCTGAAACCTGTCTAACAGAAGTCACCTTTGGAATGCCTTTTACAACCCTCGGGTTTCCTTCTTCGTCCATGCATTCAAATGTCTTATTGTAGCAGTCAAGTTTAACTCTATGTGCTTCTAACCAATCCATTCCAATGAGAATATCATAGGAACCAAGTGGCAAAATATTCAGATCGGCATAAGTGAATAGCCCATCCATCTCTAGTGGACATTTCTCTACTATTTCGCTAACCTTTCTCTTGGTTCCAGTGGCTAGTTGAACTAACCAAGATTTACTATGCTTTAATTTCTTGAAAGCACACATCTCAACAATTCTAGGAGTGACATAACTGTGAGTAGATCCAGGGTCAATCAAAATAGAAACAGATTGCTTAGCAATCTTACCTTCAACCTCAACCACAGTTGACTGATGATCTGCTTGGCGGTCGTCCACTGCTGCATAGATTCTAGGGATTGTCCTTGCCACTTGACCCACAGTTCCAGCTCCTTGGACGTTGTGAACTTGACTTGCATTCCCATTCCTATGTGGACAGTTCCTAAGCATGTGCTCTCCTCCACAACCCCAACATTGAAGTGGTTCTCTTGGCTCCTTTGGATCTCTTGGCTTGTCTCCCATCATCCTAGTTGGCTTAGTCACAACCTGTGATGGTTGCCTTTGCTGATTCCGGAATTGAGGAGGCTTGAACCCCTTCTTCCTTTGATCAAACTTTTCATTTTTCTTATCCTTCCACGCCTTATGGAATTCTGGTTTGCCTCTATTTTGATCAAAGCAATACTTGGCCTTTCTTATGGCCTCCTCTAGGGTTCGAGGTTCATCGAACTCAATTCTGTCTTTATATGACTGTGGTAGTCCACTTAGGAAACGCTGAATTTTGACCTTATCATCTCGAATATACTTGACATACCTCAACAGCTCCAAGAACTTGTTTGCATATTCTTCCATGGTCAATTGTCCCAATCTCAGCTCATGGAACTCTTTGATCTTATCATCATAGTACCTATCCGAGAGGTACTTCTGCTTGAAGTATTTCGTGAACTGCTTCCACACGATCTTCCTTTCGTTGATCTTCTTCACTTGCCTGGTGTGTTCCCACCATATAGATGCTCTTCCGTTCAAGTTGAAGATGGCTACCCTTGCCTTCATATTTCCTGAGTAGTCTTGGACTTGGAAGTATTTTCTCATCCCAAGAAGCCAAGCTTCAGCTTCTTGACCAGATTTTACCTCTCCGTCAAATGTAGGAGGTTTTGCCTTCTTAAATTCCCCATGTGAATTGTTCCTGTAGTGCTTCTTTCTCTTGCTCTTGTGAGATGAAGAGCTTGAACCCTCAATGGACTCTTCAGAGTCAGATGATTCATTAGAAGAGATTTCTGGACTATATGTGTTGTCTGTAGAAATTCTTCTTGGGCTACTGGCCCTCTTACGGGAATTTCTTCTAGAGCTACTTCCACCCTTTTCTGGATTCGATATCTGATGCCCAGAGTTTATTTGCCTTTGGATGTCTGTCAAACTCTGCAGCATGGCTGCATTCAGCTGGTTTTGTTCTTCTTGAGCTTTAATCATCCTTTCATTATCTTCCCTACAGCTTTGCAACTCCACCCTTAGGCTTCTCATGGTGGCTGCAACATCTGGAGGGGTCTCTTGATTTCTTCTCCCATTAGATTCTGTTTCAGCATTCTCAACCTGTATGTTCTCCCCCATGGCATCTGTCTCAGGTTCATAGGGATCCTGTGCATCATTCATGATGTGCATTTTCTTGGCCCAACCAAGATCCAAAATTTTTCCACTGTATTATTTAGAGTGTTATCCTGCTGTAACTGTGACTCTCTGAAACGTGTTCATCAACACAATTGTTAGCTGCATCACATTCTTAGAATTCACAATTACTTCATGCATGTGGGAAAAATGCCATACTAACAATTCATCAAATCGCAAACAACGAACTATGAGGAAGAAAGAAAAAAAAAAAAAAAAAAAAAGGGGGTCAAGGGGGCTTGCCCCCTTGTGGCTGCAATGCGGGCCGGTTCACTGTGTGTTCCCGCGACTGCGGAGAGGTTGGCTGAATGCTGCCGCAATTGCGGGGCGGTTCGGCGACGGCTTCCGCAATTGCGGAGCAGTTCGCCGAACGCTTCCGCAACGGCGGGGCGATCTGCCGAGCGGAGCCATTCGGCGAAGGCTTCCGCAGTTGCGGAGCCATTCGCGGAATGCTTCCGCCGCAAAGCTTCCTCGATTTCGGGTGATTTTTCGGAATGATTCGGCGAAGTCTTCCGCAGTTGCGGAACGATTCGCCGAAGTCTTCCGCAGTTGCGGAACGATTCGGCGAACTCTTCCGCGTTTCGGAACGATTCGCCGAAGTCTTCCGCAGTTGCGGAACGATTCGGCGAAGTCTTCCGCAGTTGCGGAACGATTCGCGGAATCCTTCCGAAATTTTGGAAGAGAATCCCTTCCGCAATTTCGGAAGAGAATTCTTTCCGAAAAATTCCGACATTTAGAAAAATTTTTCACTTAAAGAATTTTCTTCCGCTGTTTCGGAGCGGTTCGCGGAATCCTTCCGCAATTTCGGAAGAGAATTCCTTCCGCAATTTCGGAAGAGATTTCCTTCCGAAAATTCATTTTCACGCCGACACTTAGAATTTTTTTTTCATTTTAAACAAAAATTTTCTCCGCTGTTTCGGAGCCATTGGCTGAATTCTTCCGCTGTTTCGGAGCGGTTCGCGGAATCCTTCCGAAATTTCGGAAGAGAATTCCTTCCGCAATTTCGGAAGAGAATTCCTTCCGAAAAACTTCCCTTCGCAAATTTTCGGAAAAATTCTCGGAACGCTTCCGAAATTTCGGAACGATTCGCCGAATGCTTCCGCTGTTTCGGAAGGCATTCGGGAATTCCTTCCGAAACAGTCTTAAACCAAAAATTTCAAAAACAGTCTTAAAACGGAAATTTTCAAAAACAGACTTGGGAAATTTAAAATCTTCCCTTGTAATTTCTATCAGTTTTGGCCCATAGAGGCCCAATGCTGCAACGCAGCTCTGATACCATAATGTAGTGTCCCCTCCTACCATACAGCAGGATAGAGAGGACGTGGTACACAATCCGGGCAATTAGCCCCAAAACGTTGGAATTAAAATCATTGATGCAAAGACCTGTATCTATGCATACTATGGAAAAACGACTGTAATCAAATCAATGTTGTTGATCTCTAACACACATTCAAGATTCTGTGACAGCCATGAAGTAAAGATCTGTGCAGAACTATACAAGATCATATGGAAATGCATAAACTTTTAAAAACACAGCAGAAGCAATTTCGTTTAATACATTCACATACATTCATAACATTCATCAAATGATAATTGCCAATTTACACAAGAGAATACTTATCTCAATAAGGCAGTCCCAAGCAACTGGCTATGCAACTGCAACGTTCCACCCAACCATAGGCCAGTGTGCTCCTTAATCTCTCAGCACCACTGCCACCCCCGAGCTGGGCATGATCTCTACAAGGAACCAGGGAACAACAGACTCACACATAGCCAAGCATACACCAAAATGAGCCAAGCCAATCTACAATTGGGTTTATCAGGCTGCTAGGAGATGGAAAGGAAGAATTGCTAAGCTAGTGAGCTCAACTACAGAGCTATGGGTACCTCTCTCAGATCTATCTAGCTTGGCACTCACAATGCCTACACACCCAACACCAGGAAGTATTCTCTTCACTGCCATACAGTCCCTCAAGCCATACCTTCCTCTCTAGTGCTCTCAGGGTGTGCATAGAAAAGTAGCCAGCCCTCTTAATCTTCTTGAGAGGATACTCCCTACACTAGGTTTATCAAGCCAATTCTGTCCACTACCATTCCAGTTTCTTGCTCATGGGTTCCAAACAAAACAGGGATGCACCTAACAGCAACCTACACTTGTTGAGCATGAGAAAACGTTTCCAACAGCGGGATGCATGAGATGGGGTTTCCTGGACTTCAGAAAAACGTGGGTAGACTCAAAACGTATTGGCACTTTGGAAATTCGACTGGGGAAACAAAACCCATTCCAGAAAAACACCCTAGGGCCAAAAACTCCCTCACCCTCGATCCCAATTCGCGTCCCTCCTTCCCCAGCTGTTGCACAATCCAAAAACGAGTTCCTGGGCATGGAAAAACACAGGGTTATGGTGAAAAACGTGAGGATAACTTCCTGTGAGCTCAAGCTGCGTGAGAGGAAGAACGTAATGCATGAGGAAAATGGCCTTGGGTAGCATTTCGTGGGGGTTTTCTTGCCCAGCAAGCCAAAAATACGATTTTCAGGTTGGTAGCTTGCCCATGCACGAAAATCTGACTGCCATACCTCTCCCATCCCAAGACATTAACTGCCTTAACCAATTTCTTGGAAAAATTAAATGATTGGGTACATGAGACAAAATGGGTAGTTGATGGTTTATGGGTTTCCCCATTGACACATGGATTAACACCATTGGCTCAAGGTTTTGAATAATTTCCCTCCCTTTTCCTTGTAAAGTCATGCCCCATCTCTTTTGTTGCATTGCATAGCCGGTTGTGGGTTTTTCCATTAAAATTCGTATTTACATGGTGTCTTATTTACATTGTGCCCATCTCGCACAAGAACCATGGGCATCTATTTTTAATTGCCGATTCATGAAACGCTAAATCGATGGTGGGGCCTTGGCCTTGAGCTCCTCACCATGATTAAATTACAATATTTACATCATTTACGGTTTAATACAAAGGGGGTCAAAATGGGGACATTACAGCCAGTGAGCTAAGGGTTCTGTTGGTCTAGAAGGTACAGCTAACCCGAGTCTACCAAGAGAACAAAACCAACACCATCTAAGCTTCCTGCCGTCAAATCAAAAATTGAGAAGCTTCGCACAACAGGGTTCATTTACCCCATAGCTTATACCACCTGGGTTTCTAACCTAGTACCAGTTAACAAGAAACAAGGCACTATCTGTGTCTGTACTGACTTCGGCGACCTAAACATTGCTTGCCCCAATGATAACTTTCCAACGCCATTTATCGACCAACTTATTGATGGATGTGCAAGGCATGAGATACTATCTTTCATGGATGGTTTCTCCGTGTATAACCAAATTCACATTTGCAAAGAAGATCGGTACAAAATTTCCTTCACCACCCCATGGGTCACTTTTTCTTACCACGTCATGCCCTTTGGTCTTAAGAACACTCGAGCCACTTTTCAGCGAGCCATAACATATTGTTTCCATGACTTGGTCAACATTATCCTTGTCTACCTTGATGACCTCACATCCCGATCAAAAAAACGATCTAATCATCTTAATGACCTCCGGCAAGTCTTCATACATTGTCGCAAATACCAAATCCACTTGCCCCTCAAGTGTGTATTTTGTCTTCTAGAAGGCCGGTTGTTAGGTTTCATCATCTCACAAAAAGGTATCGTAGTTGATCCATTAAAGGTCCAAGCCATATTAGACCTTCCATCACCTCGTATGCTTCTGCAATTACAGAGCCTTCAGGGAAAAGCAAATTTCCTCCATCATTTTGTCCCTGATTATGCCACAACAATCCATGGTTTCCTTTGTTTGCTTCGTACCTACATCCCTTTTGTGTGGAACGATCAACCGCAAGGATCCTTCGATGACCTGAACAAAGCTCTCACCAATGCCCCCTTGATTTCCCCTCTAGATTTCTCTAAAATTTCATTCTTTACGTTTTGGAATCCGATTATGTTGTCTCCAGAGTTCTCGTTCAAGAAGACCCTGCTCGTTAAGAACATGTCATTTATTACGTGAGCCAAACCTTATCTGGCCCACCGTTATGGTACCCATATGAAGAGAAACTGCCCCTTTCCGTTGTCTTTTTAGTATAGAAGTTGTGACATTACATCCTCATGAGCCACACTAAAGTTGTTGTAGACTCCAACCCCATGGTTTATCTACTGAACCGTCGCCTTCTGCCAGGCCGCGTTGCTAAATGGGTTATTATCCTACAAGAATATGACCTATCTTCCACAACCCCCAAGATCACCAAAGCCTTAGCACTTTCTCAACTCATTACAGACCTACCATCCTCATTGCCATCACCATTTGTCAATACTAATCTAACTAACGACCATTTGTTTATCATCTCGTCAGACGAGCCTTGGTACGGTGACATTTTTGCTTACCTCCGTACACAAAAGTTTCGAACCAATGTCGACCATGATAGACGTCGTCGCATCCGCCACCATGCTTCCCATTATCTCCTCTTAGGCTATGTCCTCTATCGACGCGGTTTCGACACAATCCTACGACGTTTCCTTTCTTGGGAAGAAGAAGAACAAGCCCTTAATGAATGTCATAGCGGTGCCTGCGGGGGCCATTTCTATGGAATGGCCACTGCCGAAAAGGTGATCTGTGCAAGGTATTTTTGGCCCTCACTATTTATCGATTGCATCATAGCAGTCAAACATTGCCAAAATTGCTAGCTCTTTGCCCCCAAGGAAAAGAGGACCCCCCCCCCCCCTGCCCCCCTTCATCTAGTCGTCACTGTTGGCCCCTTTTGAAAATGGGCCATCGACTTCATGGAGTGTAATCCTGCATCAGTTGGCAGCCATAAATACATCATTGTGGCCATCGATTACTTTACCAAATGGGAGGAAGCTATGCCTACTTTTAACTACAAAGCCGACACTGCAACCTGCTTCTTCTTCAACCATGTTATTACTCGTTTTGGAGTACCAAAGCAACTTGTCTCAAACCATGGTTCTCACTTCGAAGACTCTGTTTGGTGAGAATTGTCAAGCCTCCTTAAATTCAAACACCAATATGCCTCCTCCTACTACCCCTAAGGGAACGGCCAAGTCGAAGCTATTAACAAAATTTTGAAGACCATCCTCTAGCACACTGTCGACTGACATAAGTCCAATTGGCATCACATGCTTTTCCTCGCACTGTGGGCTTACCGCACATCCACTAAAACCGCCATCGGTTTTACCCCTTTCCATTTGGTTCACGATGTGGAATCTGTCCTCCCCATTGAATGTCAGATCCCGACATTGAGTATCCTTTTAGAACTCCTCCTGGATACTTCACCAATTGAAGAACGCTTACTTCTTTTGGAGCAAGCCGACAAAGATCGCAGCACAGCCCTCCAAACCATTGAAGCCGCAAAGAAATGATCCAATGTCAGTTACGATAAACATGTTCACCCACGAGAATTTAGTGAAGGAGACCTTGTACTCGTTTACGATCAAGTCCATGACAAAAAGGGCAAAGGAAAATTTGAATCCATGTGGCAAGGCCTATACATCATACACACTTTCCTTGGACATGGGGTATACATTCTAACCGACTCAGAAGGTAATCACCTGTGCAACCCTCGTAATGGGTTGTGTCTCAAACGCTTTTATCCATAAAAATATTCTGGACACCACAGTTCATATTATACTGTTTTTAATTCATTTTTTCACTATAAACTTTCAAAACCTTACATTTTCATTTTTTATTGCATGACCACAGATGGATCTTGTTCAACTTTATTATGTTGGCTTCGCTGACGGTGCAAGTCGCTGGTCTCCAAATCTCGCCCCCCAGCTTTGGTACTCTATTCCCCCTCACACGAGTTGATCCACCTCGATGGAGTGTGTATAGGCGCTGCTACCAATAACCAGGCTTAGTACGATGCTATGACTGGTCTCCTAACCACTGCCCTCCAGATGGGCATAAGTCACCTTCACATCTTCCTTGACTCCCAGATTCTTGTTTCCCAAATCAACAATTGTTACCAGGTACGCGATCCCTGTCTCTTTAGAAAATACTTGCGCATTAAAAAAATGATTAGACACTTTGAATCCATTTCATTCACTCATGTCCCAAGAAATATTAACAGTGTAGTAGACCAAATGGATAACAACATTCTAGATTGGCACGTCAACCATATCATGTAGGACATCAAAACATGCATCACATAGGCATCAAAAAATCAAATAAACAAACAAAAGAAACCATCATAGTATTGCATCCATGTACATAGAATATGCCTCCATAGGCATACAAAAAACATAAGTATTGCATCCATGTGGATAGAACGTGCCTCCACGGGCATACGAAACATAAACAATTGCGTCCACATGCAACAAAACATAAAAGCAATGACAGAGGTGCATACACGACTTTATAATAAAAAAATGCATCCATGTGCATAAATATATTTATCATCATATAGTCATAATGTCAAGAGTGCCCTCAGCACCCGAATATACAAAAAGTACATCAGCCATACATAATACATAACCAAAAAAATGTCCCCATATTCTCATCAGCATTTGGGGGCAAGTAAAAGACAGCCTAATCCTCGTCATCACAGCCCGCCAACTTCTCTAGCTCCTCCTCCTCTGGACCATACTAGTCCCTAGCCCTCCTCTCCGCTTCCAACACAGCTATCCACCACAAAATCGATCTCCACTCACGCGGAGCATCATAACATCGGTCTAACACATGCTAGTCCAAATCTCTTCAACCCTCATCTAGCACACCATCCAACAGCTCAGCGATGGTCTCACATATTCCCTCTACATCATCACCCCAATGATGTACAACTCCTCACGCAGGAGGTGGGGGTGCCACCACTGATGGAGGTACCACTACCACCACACAACCCCTACATCCTTGATGCTCCGGTGGAGACCGCGGACCCACATCTACAATAACCAACACTAGATGACATCAGCATCATGATAACACCTCTAAGCTATCATCAAAGCAAAACATACAAACATGACATGCTAAAAGAGAAAAACAAAAACAAAAACATACCTTCTGGCCCCCAGGCCTGACCTCGAGCTCGTGGCATCTCAATATCCCCCCAGAAATCCATATCTCGGTACGGATAATCATCTGACAAAACCAGCATCTGATCATAGATCTCTGCAATAAAAAACTATCTAACTGCCCCTCCACCACTCCGGCACATCATCTCTCCCCACCGCACCATCTGCGGCTCACAAATCAAACCATCCTAGACGGGCACACAAGGCCACAATGTAGGCACCCTCTCAAAAAAGAAGCAACACAGAAATGACACATAACTAAACTCTCCCCCCTACAACCTCACCTTGCTCAGCTCATGCTGAACACAGGCAAGGAACATATGCCCCCAGGCATAGTATGTACCAGTCATAACCCAATGAACCATCAACATCTGCCCACCCGACAATCGATGGGGCTCTTGTGCCCCAAGTACCCGTAGTACGCAAGCACGGGGGTTTCACTAGAAGGAAATATAATATCATGTTCATTCATATTGCAGTATTAAATATTCATGGAAACCTAAAAATTATATTGCTTATATATTAAGGGGCAAAGATTTTTTTTTTAGTTTAACAATCCAAAAATACTTTGGGGTATTTTTTATATGGACGAGCTGACAAATATCCACCAAATGGAGATGGCGGGATCATGGTCGAATGAGAAATCAGGTTGAGGCAAATCTCGGGCTTACCAGTATGCAGGGAAATCACATCTTGAGGCATGCTTGAGGCCAGGGGTTTCGTGGTGAAGTGGGTTTCTAGTCGATCATAGTTGAGAGACAGTGGTCATTGACAACCAATTGTTACCAATAGCACTCAACCAGTTGTTACCAATAGCCTTTGGAGGCTCTAAGCCTCCAGGGCTTGTTATAGGCCCTCTATAGGCCTTGGGTGCTTGAATACCCAACCACTCGTGCCTATTACAGGCCTTGGGAGGTTTAGCCAGCCTCCTAGAGCTTGTTACAGGCCCTAGGAGCTTGGATACCTAGCCCACAACAGGCTTAGTCAATGATTGGGGAATTGCAACATGCAATCTAAATGTTGTACTATGTACATTGGCTCTAGTGACATACAAGAAGTGATCTCCTATCTCTTCATTAAACCATTAGATGTTGCAAATCATAATGATATGTGGTTGACTAATTGCATTGTAGGTGAATTAATGTGCATCCACAATATACATCGAAAGAAGCAAGGTGCATTGTAGAATGCATGTGGGGTCATAAGAGGGGCATCATATCAATATACTAGGTAGAAATATAAAGGGGTATAAAAAATGTTAATGAAAAAATTGATACATACAATATCTAGTGAAAATAAGGGTTTTTTTAAATTGGGAAGGCATAATGGGAGGGGGTTAAAAAAATGATTTTGGACGGTATTTTCCAATATTTAGTGAAATTAGGGGTATTGTTTCATATGCCACAAACAAATGTGCTATGATAGCGATTTATTGAGTGAATCCCCCGTGTACGCAAGCCGCGACCACCCGCATCACCGGATCCCGCAAGTCTCAAGCAAAGCACTAGCATGCACTCGAGACCCTGGACAACAAAATCTCTCCTGTAGATCCTCTATCTCAACACGCCTTGGGATCCTCGACTGAGTGTCCCCTATCTCACCTAAATGGCGCAGTCGAGTCAAAAAATAAACATCAATCAAGGTGAGATCCAATCTCTCACCTTGAACCATAAAAGCTTGAATATCCAGGACACAAAAATTGATCAAATTGTTCAGCAACAAGTTTGTTGAACGCATAAGGGGAATCTGAGTGAACTTCAGCAGTCCACCTAAAGCCAATGCAGCTTGCGCATGATGGTTCTCCTGGATGATCTGCATCAGAGAGTCTAGAATCTCTCTCTCCCTCCACGATGCCCTAGGCAACCTGAGCATCTTGCTAAGTAAACAAGAAAATTTTAAAATTAGAAAAATGCCATAAAATTTCCCCAGCAAATGATCTAGATTGCGACTGTGGGGCCGACAGCCGCGATCTATATCGCGACTATAGAATCCATAGCCGTAATCCACATCGTGGCTATGGAGACCACAGCCGCGATATGGATCCCGACTGTTGAGACCACAACCACGATCCACATCGCAGCTATGAATCCCACAATCGCAATTCACATCATGGCTGTGAGGGCCACAAGTGCGATCCACATCGCGACTATGAATCCCACAACTACGATTCACATTGCGGCTGTGAGGGCCACAATCGAGATCCAGATCACGGAAAAGGGCTCAGGAGTCGCAATAAACCACATTGGTCACCCAACGTGACCGCTACGCCACTCCCAAGACCCAGGTTCCCCCCCAAAAGTAAATAATGTTAAAGCTTAAGGCTAATAGGCTTACCTGAAACTCACGGAATGAAAATCTGACGATCGGTTCTCCCGCAACTAAATAAATAGATTTGTCCAACTCAAATCTCCTGTCAAACTCAATCGTGAAAATGACACATGTCACTATGGGTCCACTTGCTATTTATAGACATTTGACCCATTTTTCAATCATCCATTCCGGAGTCATACGACGTCCATTTTTCAAACCGTTGGTACCATGGGATTCAGCGCAACGAGAAATTCAAGGTGGTCAAGTCAGTTTCCCGATTTCACCAGTCTCATTTTTTAGGCATCTTTTTCATGCCCGTCGTCGCCCTGTTTCATGTGCCACATCAGTTATTGTCCGTTTTTGACGAGTTTATATCGCCGTATTCAGTTTTCCATGCTCGTGATGATGCTTGAGATCATTTCTCGCTCTCACCACTAGATGTTTCGGGCATCTTTTCACATGCCTGTCACCACCTCGGTTTGCATGCCACATCGGTCATTGTCCATTTTTGATGAATTTTATATCACTGGATTAAGTTTTCTGCACTCGTGATGATGCTTGAGATCATTTCTCGCTCTCACCATAAACCTTGTTTTTTCTACATTGTCTCCTCACACCTTGTCTCCTCGGTTTGCGTGCCACATCGGCAACTATCAAATTTTACCAAATTTGTGCATCACAGCTTATACGTGAACCCTTCACTCCATCCATACTGCAATCATGGCATTTGTTTTCTATCATTCATCAACCCGCAAGGAGGCCCCATCAGTGTTCCCCACCTATCATTGTGCTTGATCCCCATACTTGTCCCTTGATTGAACACTCCCTCGTTGCCTCACCTTTACTTTTGTTCGGTATGATTTTATCCCTTTTTTGGGTCGATCAATTCCTTTACGAAAAAGGCACTTAGCGAGTTTATGTTAAGCTCTTTTCTGACTCCTAAAACACTAAAAAGATCATCGAGCAATCTTGCTTCCTTTCATGTTCGTTAAACATATTTGAAAGGGCATCTACCTGATATAAGTTTACCCCTTTTCCAGACCTTGTAGACTAATTACGAAAAAGGAATACTCTAGTCACATCGACTAGAAGAGTTCTCCATTTCATCATTTTATACTTTTTTTCGGGCCTTAGAGACTAACACACAAAAAAGAACCCCCTTGGAGTCTACTTATCACTTTCAGACTCTCTAAAGCTAAAAGCAACCACGAGCATGAACTGTCCTAGTCTCGTACAAATCCACATGACAGTACTATTTTGTGAGCACACTTCTATCCCTTCTTTGAGCTCCTTAAACCATGCAAAAGCCCCCAATAGTGCCTCTCGACACCACAACAAAGCATATATAATCACACTATTGTGGAAGCTCCCCCAATTTGGTCACCTTTGTTCAGATTATTCTGCGATATGCCAACTTCAGAGTTTTCTGATACCATACATCAGTCTGTCATCCTTAGTCTCTCCCATTACAATACATACCCCTGATCCCTTAAGCTATGATCCCCGTACCTAAAGTTGGTTTCATATGCTTCCAGGTCATCCATGTCATCATGCTTTGAACAAAGGAAGTTTCAGTCCCCCACTCTATAACCCCAGTTATTCCCCATCCCCACAGGATGTCAAATACCACTATCACTACCATCACCTCTTGGTTGTACACCTCGCGCTCCTATTAAGGAAGTATCATTGCCTTGATAGTTGTAGATATCCCTCTGTCGATGCCAACCAATCTATTCCATAGGATAGACCCATAGGTCCCTGTGCCTTGGACTTATCACCATTAGTGGTGAGTTCCTACGGATCATTTTGAAAGGAGTCCTTAGTGCCTCTCCAAATGATTGTTTCTCACATGCTCGACGTCAACACCTTGATTGCATTGTTGAGATTCGTACAGGGTATCAGTCCCTTCAGTTATTAGTTGACGACCCCAGATGTCACTTGACTCTAGCACATTGGTGAGTCTACTTTCGGAACAACCACTTATATGTTCCTGTGGATATCCGGGCTGCGGTTGGCGATAGTATTTCGGAAGTACCCCAGTTGTATACTTCTTCAAGTGCACATTCAGATACAGTTCAGTGTACCCTTAAGACTCTGACTTACAGTTACTGAATCCATCCAGTTGTTGGATACCTTCAGATTCAGCAGTTCATCAACCCTTTTGACACCTCATTCAGAACGGTTGTTTCTCTTTTCCAATGTATCAGTTCTTCAGATCAGTCATGGTATGATCATGAGTATGTCCTAGCATTATGTCTCCTCTGGACCATTATGATGTACACAGCAGGTTTATATGTATTGTTCAGGTCCCCTTTTTTTTTGGGGGGGGGGCTCATTGTTATCTATATGTCTTGATACGAGCATGGGTATGCTCGCCTCGTCTATTATCAAAGTTTATTCCTCATTCATTTTGAGGCCATGTATTTTCAGTTTTTGTAGTTTGCATGGGACTGTTGTTCCAGTCTCCAATCGGTATCTTCTCTCCTCCAAACCCCAGGAAAAAGACAAAGAAACTATGATGTCTATTAGTCATACGATGAAATCCTGCCCTAACACATCAGGGGGCAATCTGTTGACACCCAAAAAATGCTTACTAGATCATTTCCCTATTCACATGACCCATTTGTCCACTTTTCCTACCATGTTAGCCTCTAAAACCTTTAAAAGGTCACCAAAAAGACCAAAATCCATCTTTTTCTCCTCAAAAAATACAAAAAACCCGCTAAAGGGGTACAAAATTCCCAAAAATCAATTAAAAGGGAATAAAATTCAAAAATATATTCAAAAAAGGAAAAAGAGAGAAAAAGTGGAAAAGAAAACCTAAACCATTTTTCACCAATACCATTGGTTTCCTTAAACCATGGTTGTTTTCTCTATTACCAAAAAGCTATAAAAAGGTGATAGGGGCTCCTCACTATTCATCCACACTCATCATATGCTTATGATTCCAATTTCTTCCCTTAGATCTTGAGCCATCATTTGATCTTAGATCCATCTTTGGAATCCCCTTTTCGCTAACCCTCCCACTTGCATTTGGAGAACAGAAAGATAATTGGAGCATTGGAGCACCTCACCATTGCAGCTGCTCAAGCTCAACCATCCTCACCCTTTGAGGTAATATGTTATTTGTAAAGCTATTTTTTCATAAATAAAAATTGTTTTACATGGATCATTTGAGTTTTTACTATTTACTGTAGAGTTACTTTCCTTGCACATCTTAAATTAATATTTGTTTTTACATTAGTTTTATTGCTTTAATCGAGACTACTACTATGAATTTAGTTGGTGCACATTTGCACATGCTTGGGTGAAATCCAAAGCAACAAGAACTTATGCATACGGAGTGCTACCCTTTAGACTCTATAATGCCCCAACAACATTTCAAAGGGCCATTTTGAGCATATTCTCTGATTTTATCAATGATCAAATGGAAATATACATGGATGACTTCACACCCTATGGCCAAAACTTTCACCAGGCATTACATCTTGAATTAGTATTAAAAAAATGCATTGAAATGAGCTTATGTCTGAGCAATGATAAATGCAGAATGCTTATGCAAGACGGCATAGTGTTGGGATGCCATATCTCACAAAGAGGCATTGAAGTTGATCAAGAAAAAGTCATGGTCATTAGGACACTTCCACCACCTTTCAAACAAAGAGATGTGCAAAGTTTCCTTGGGAAAACAGGCTACTACAGAATATTTATAGAAAGTTATAGCAAAATTGATGCACCTATGTTTGCTCTTCTAACAAAATATACATAATTCATCTGGACAAAGCATTGTATGTCAGCATTTGACAACCTCAAAGAGAAGACAACCATAACCCCAGTTCTCCAAGGACCCAATTGGAAACACCATTCCACATACATTTTGATGCTTCAGATAAGGCCATTGGACCAGTCCTTGGGCAAGAAGAAGAAAAGAAACCATATGCAATCTATTACATTAGCAAAAACTTGGCAGGAGCTGAACTCAATTCTATAGTCATGGAAAAGGAGTTTTTGGCTGTCATACATGCAATAAACAAATTCAGGCACTATATCATTGGATACCAAGTCTTTGTCCACACCGACCACTCATCAATCAGGTACCTTATGAATAAACATAATACAAGTGCTAGAATTATTAGATGGCTACTCCTTTTGCAAGAATTTGACATAACAATCCTGGATAAGCCAAGAAAACATAATGTGGTAGCAGATTTTCTGTCTAGGATGACCCATGGACAAGACAGTGAATTGGTAAATGATAACTTCCCTTATGAGCACCCCTTTGCAATCTCAACAAGAAGCCCATGGTTTGTTGACATAGAAAACTACTTAGTATCTGGTAAATTTCCAAAACATTATAGCTACCAAGAAAAGTGCAAAATCATAAGACAAAGTGCAACTTACACATGGATAGAAGGGATGCTTTTTAAAAAAGGGCAAGACCAAATATTGAGAAGATGCATCAAAGAATATGAATTCCATGACATACTGCATGACACTCACAATGAGCCATGTGGAGGATATTATGCTGCAAAGAGAACAACCTATAAAGTATTACAAACTGGATATTATTGGCTAACACTTCACAAGGACTCCTATGATTATGTATCACATTGTGATGATTGTCAACGAATGGGGAAACCTACACAAAGAGAAGAAATGCCTCTACATCCACAAATATCTTTGGAAGCATTTGAGAAATGGGTATTTGATTTTTTTGGTCCATTTAACCCCCCATCAAATTAGAAAAGCTATAATTTAGCATGCACTGACTACCTAACAAAGTGGAAAGAAGTGGCAGCACTTGCAGCAGCAAATGAAACAAATGTGGCAAAATTTTTTATAGAACAAATCTTCCACAGATTTGGAGTTCCAAGAGAGTTAGTGTCTGACCAAGGAACACAGTTTACATCCACCCTCATCGAGGACCTACTTAGAAGAAACAATTTCAAACATCGAAGGTCCTCCTCCTACCATCCTCAAGCTAATGGTTAAGCTGAAGTGACAAACAGGGAACTAGAAAGAATTTTGACAAAGATAGTACAACTACACAAAAGAGATTGGTCAGATAGATTGAGTGAAGTAGTTTGGGATTATAACACAACATGGAAGACAACAATAGGATTTACCCCATATGAGTTGGTATATGGAAAGAAGATAATGCTTCCCATTGAGTTTGAAAACAAAACATTGAGAATTGCAACCAATTTGAACATGGAACTCTCAAAAATTCAAGAGGAACGCATGCTACAACTAAATCAGCTGGATGAGCACCGCCAACAAGCCCTTAGCTAAACTGAAATCATCCAGCAACAGAGGAAGAAATGGCATGACAAAAACATCAAGCAGAAGAAATTCAAAGAAGGTGACTGGGCACTACTATATGACTCCAAGTTCCAAAATTTTCAAGGTAAACTCACCACCAGATGGCTCAAACACTATATCATTGACACAATCTATGACAATGGAGCGGTCAGAATTACAACAATTGATGAAACAGAATTCCCCATGTTGGTGAATGGACATAGACTCAAGCTATATAGGAAACCACAGTACATAGAGGAGTGCACACAAACACTCTATCACAAAAATCTAATGCTAATAGAGGACATAGATAATCACTGATTACTATTAGGAAAACAAAAAAGAAAAAGAAAAATGAAAAAAATGAAAAATGATAAAGAAACAAAAAAAAAGATCATGAAAAAAAAATTGATAAAGAAATTATGAAATCCGCTCAGGATTAAGTCAAGACAACTATGAAGGGAGTAGATATATACCAATGGAGATCTACGGTTGCAAAATAATCTTGCAAAAGCTAAGATACTTGGTCTAATGGTTTTTCGATATGCCCGAAATGATGTTAACACGGCACACAAATCAACCGTTAGATCAATGCATCAAAAACCAATCTACGGTCAATAACTCTTGCACAAATTAAACATGCATGAATAAATAAACTTCTCAAATAAGCGAAGTATTGGTGGACTCCACATACATAAATGGTGAAGATATGATGAAGAAGTGAATCTACGATGGTTTTTCACTTCGCGGATACAGCAAGCACGGGCAAAACAAATTTTTTAAATTCGTGAAGTTTGGTCTGGACCATGCTTCTGGATGGTCGAGATGGGGATTGGATTCCGATCAATGGTTGAAAAACGAATCAAGAGAGCCAGCAAGATATAGGTACTATATAGCCCCCTTTATGCCACAAAAAGAGCAAGAAAGGATACAAAAATACTTCTATTTGTAGGGGAGAATGTATTTGTTTTGATTATTTAATGAAGTAGTTTAGAGATTATTTTTCTTATGCTTAAATCGTTTTATGTGCTAATTATATGAAAATAGGCATGGGTGAGCAGGGAACAGGTGATCTGGAAAACAACAAGTAAATCAAGCTAAAGATTGAAGATCACGAGTGACTCGACGCTCACATTTTTCTGATTTATAGAAAGAACTCTTGTTAACCAGGATCGTTGTTTACAATATAGAGCTAGGTTAGAATTAGGAATAAATAGGGACCTCTTGATTAGCAAGTGGCCTGTTGACATTTTTGAGAAACAATCTTCAGCACATTTTCTAATTGAGACAATTATGTTTTAAGTTTTCCTGAAACATGAAGTTATGATTTGATAATGGAAGACCAACGTTATATTAATTTCTTGAGTTTATAAGTCTTTTCTCCTCCTGAAATACGTGTTGGGGAGGGCCCCCTCAATACGTAGATCAGGAGTCTCATGTTTCATTACAAGTATTTCTCATGCATTTTATTAATTGTTTCAATCATCATGGTGTATGAAAGTACTTTGGTATTTGTTTAAACATCAGATTCTGATTTTGGTACAAATGAATTTCTTCTGTAGTTCAATAAAACTATTTCTGTAGTTCTGTAACGCATTATCTGTAGTGTTGTGTGTGCCATCTGCACAGGTATATCTTATATTTGAGTTCCAACATTTTTATACCATTTCCAGATAATGATTTAGATCTATGATTTCACGCATACTTTCCTTATATAAGTTTGATCACATAGAGGTTAGATATTTCAGCATTTGATTTGAATAGAACAGGGTTGGATCGCTTTAAGTATTTGATTTGGTAGACAAAATTTGATTATTTTCCAGCATTCAATTCCTAGATTAGATTTACCAGTTTTCAGCATTCGATTCCTAAAATAGATTTTACCAGCCTTTCAGCATTTAATTCCTAGATTAGATTTACCAGTTTTCAGCATTCAATTCCTAGACTAAATTTCTAGTTTTCCAGTATTCAATTCCTAGAATAAATATCTCAGCTTTCAACATTTTCAATTCGTGGACTTACGTACTTACATATTTCCTGCTTCTTAGCTTTTAACAATAGTTCCATTTCCCTTAGAGAATTCTTAAGTTTGTACACTCCCTGGTTGATGATTAAAGTATACTTCTGGTATAGCTACCCTAATTAGGTACCCATCCCTGGAGTCCACCAACGTTCTCCCACTGCTTGGGTCTTTCGGCCATCAAACACCTTAGAAGGTTTCCCAAACTTCTATTCACCACCTCGTTCTGTCCGCCTATCTCTAGATGATATGCCGAGCTAAACTGCAACTTCTTGTCCAGTTTCTTCCATAGGGTTCTCCAGAAATGTCCCATAAATTTGGTATCTCTCTCCGATGTGATACTCTTTGGCAACCCATGCAATATGAATACCTCCTTGAAGAATAGTATAGCAATGCTTGTGACATCACTTGTCTTTCAACATGGAATAAAGTGTGCCATCTTCAAAAATCTGTCGGCTACAACAAATATTGAGTCACTTCCTTGTTGCATCTTTGAAAATCCTAGCACAAAATCCATGCTCAGGTGCTCCCATGGGGTATCTCGTACATGTAATGGTGTATACAACCCCATATTCTGACTTCTTCATTTTTCCAATTGGAAAACTCGACACTGTCATACCCACTTCCCGACATCTATCATCATTCCTGGCCAATAATACTTTTCTTTGACCAATGCCTTGGTCTTGTCGATGCCAAAATGACCTACTAATCCTCCACTATGCAACTCGCATATTAGGTTCTCTCTTATGGATCCTATGGGAATACACAACTATTGTCCCTTGAACAAGTATCCCTCTTGGATAAAATAATCCAAGTATGGATTCCTATCGACACTCCACGGTTCATGACAAGCCTCCCATGCTTTTGCAAAATCCTCGTCAGTCGCATTCTCTACCTTCACCGACTCTATTCATGTTGCTTGAACCGTCGTCGTGTTCAACAATGCAACTCTTTGACTCAACGCATCGGAAACCTTGTTCGACTTGCTCGAATTATGTCGCAACATGAAAGTATATCCTTGCAGGAATTCGACCCATTTCATGTGCCACTGATTCAAATTCGACTGAGTATTCAGATATCTCAGTGCTTGGTGATCTATGTATAACAAAACTTCCTTGGGAAACAAATAATGCCTCCACTTCTTCAATGCTTAGACAATAGCATAAAATTCTTGATCATAGACCGAATATTTCTGCTTCGCATCATCCAATTTATCACTGAAGAATGCAATTGGTTAGCCCTCCTAACTCAACACTACTCCAATTGCCATTCCACTCGCTTCGCAATCGACCTGGAAAACTTTGTCAAAATTTGGGAGCGCTAACACTGGGCTCTCAGTGACTTTTTCCTTCAACTTGTCAAAATCTCGCTGGGCAGCTTCCGTCCACTTGAACTCCCCTTTTCACATGCATTCTGTCAAAGGTGCACAAATCCAAGTGAATCCCCGAATGAACTTCCTCTAGAAACTAGAAATTCCATGGAAACTCCTTACTCAAGTCATACTTGTCGGTTCCAGCCAATCCAATATTGCCTTCACCTTTTCTAGTTCCATCACTAACCCTTTACCTGAGATTACAAATCCCAAGTCCACCAATGTTCTCCCACTGCTTGGGTCTTTCGGCCGTCAAACACCTTAGAAAGTATCCCAAACTTCTATTCACCACTTCGGTCTGTCTGTCTGTCTGTAGATGATATGCCGAGCTAAACTACAACTTCTTGTCCAGTTTCTTCCACAGGGTTCTCCAGAAATGTCCCACAAACTCGGTATCTCTCTCCGATGTGATACTCTTTGGAAATCCATGCAATCTGACTACCTCCTTGAAGAATAGTATAGCAATGCTTGTGACATCACTTGTCTTCCGATATGGAATAAAGTGTACCATCTTCAAAAATCTGTTGGCTACAACAAATATTGAGTCACTTCTTTGCTGCATCTTTGGCAATCCTAGCACAAAATCCATGCTCAGGTGCTCCCATGGGGTATCTCGTACAGGTAATGGTGTATACAACCCCATATTCTGACTTCTTCATTTTTCCAACTGGAAAACTCGACACTGTCGTACCCACTTCCCAACATCTATCATCATTCCTGGCCAATAATACTTTTCTTCGACCAATGCCCTGGTCTTGTCAATGCCAAAATGACCTACTAATCCTCCACTATGCAACCCGCATATTAGGTTCTCTCTTATGGATCCTATGGGAATACACAACTGTTGTCCCTTGAATAAGCATCCCTCTTTGATAAAATAATCCAAGTATGGATTCGTGTCGAACTCCACAGTTCATGACAATCCTCCCATGCTTTTGCAAAACCCTCATCAGTCGCATACTATCCCTTCACCAAGTCTATTGATGTTGCTTGAACCGTCGTCATGTTTAACAATGCAACTTTTTGACTCAGCGCATCAGAAACCTTGTTCGACTTGCCCGAATTATGTCGCAACAAGAAAGTATATCCTTGCAGGAATTCGACCCATTTCATGTGCCGCTAATTCAAATTCGATTAAGTATTCAGATATCTCAGTGCTTGGTGATCTATGTATAACAAAAATTCCTTGGGAAACAAATAATGCCTCCACTTCTTCAATGCTTGAACAATAGCATTAAATTCTTGATCATAGACCGAATATTTCTGCTTCGCATCATCCAATTTCTCACTGAATAATGCAATTGGTTAGCCCTCCTGACTCAACACTGCTCCAATTGCCATTCCACTTGCGTCGCAATCAACCTGGAAAACTTTGTCAAAATCTGGGAGCACTAACACTAGGATCTTAGTGACTTTTTCCTTCAACTTGTCAAAATCTCGTCGGGCAGCTTTCGTTCACTTGAACTACCCTTTTCACATGCATTATGTCAAAGGTGCACAAATCTGACTGAATCCCCGAATGAACTTCCTCTAGAAACTAGAAATTCCATGGAAACTCCTTACTCCAGTCATGCTTGTCGGTTCCAGCCAATCCAATATTGCCTTCACCTTTTTTGGGTCCATCACTAACCCTTTACCCGAGATTACAAATCCCAAGTACACCAGTTCTTCCTTCATGAAGAAACACTTTTGTAGGTTCACCATCAGCTTCTCTTCCTGCAACTTCTGCAATACTAATCGAATGTGCCCCAGGTGCCCTATCTTGGTTCGATTAAATATCAAGATGTCGTCTAGGTATACTATGATGAACTTACCCAAGAATGGTTTCAGTACCTCATTCATCAACCGCATCAATGTACTAGACCGTGCATTAGTCAATCCAAATGGAATGACTAACCACTCATACATCCCTTCTTTTGTATTGAATGTTGTTTTCCGTTCATCTCCTTCTCTAACCCAAATCTGGTGATAACCTCTCTTCAGGTCTATCTTCGTGAAGTACTTCTCTCCACTCAAGCAATCCATCAAGTAGTCCATTCTAGGCAATGGAAACCGATACTTGATTGTGATCTTGTTGATGGATCTGGAGTCTGTACACATTCTACATTCTCCACCTTTCTCTGATCAATCCCTTGTCCAACAACTCTTAGACCTGTCGATTTAGTTCCTGACCTTCTATCAGACTCATCCTATCGGTTCCTTGTTTGGAAGACTCGACCCTGGAATCAGGTCGATATGATGGGATATGCTTCTCGTCGGTGGAAATCCCATCAGTGTCTCGTCAACTACTATGCTCCAGAACTCATCAAGCATCTTTCTGACTTCAACCAGAATCTTCTCCATTGTCGACCTCTCGACACATGGCCAACCTCTCGACACATGGCCCTTTTAGAATTATGGAAAAACATCCTGACTACTTATCCTCTTCTGCGAGGAACTCTTCCACTGAACATATCAGCATTCGCTTCTCCCAAAAGTTGCTCTCGCCTTGCTTACAGTTAGCTGGCTCCTCCAGCTTTGGATTAAGATTCATTTGCACGCCATTTTTCCACACTGTGACTGTGTTGGATCGACCATCATAGATCATTTTCTGATCATATTTTCATGGTCTCCCTAACAACAAATGACACGTGTCCATTGGGATTACGTCGCACAACACACTGTCTTCAATCTTCCCGACCTTGAAGTTAATCAGCCATTGTCTGGTCACCTTCACATGGTGTCCTTTCTGCAACCATGAGATCTTGTATGGGTGTCAATGTTCCTAACATTTCAACCCTATTCTGTCAATGACCTCTAACAACACAAGATTCTCAGTGCTTCCACCATCAACTATGGTCTTGCAATGCCATTCGTCGATTCACACTTTGGTTTGAAAGATAGCCTTTCACTATGCCGGCTCTTGCTCATCGCGTTGGTCTTCCTAAACCAATGTTCGCCTGATCGTCAGGTTTCGACTTTTCATCTTGCCATCCTCACTAATGTCGGATGCCAATTCTATCCTCTCATCGACTTGCTCATCTCTTCGAAGTATGGGCTTTGACTCCTCTGCAGCATGTAGGTTCTCTGGGAATTCATAAGCCTTGTGTCCGGTTCCTCGACACTTGTAACAAATTATGGTTGGTCTGTCAGCTCCTTTTCTATCTGATGGACCACTTCGACTGTACGCAGCTCGACCATGTGTCTCTTGACTATCACATCGTTTCGTTTTTCTTGCACTTTCTCTCTTGTTGATGTCCCTTCCGCATGTCGGTTGTCTTAGATGACTTCTCTCCTGTAACCGCTACTTTGGCCTTTCACGGAAACAGTCTTTTCACATCGACCAGTCATCCTACCTCTGGTCACTGCGGATTTCCTCAACAGTTTCCCTTCTTCCTTCAGAGCTAACTGGTAGGCTTCACCAACCGCTCTAAATATTGACATGCTCAACTTCTCTTGAATGGAATATTTCAATCCATTGACCAATATCTTGTGACAGCATCTTCACCTACATTGGTCTATCCCGACCTTATTGACAATTTGTAGAACTCTTCTGTGTATTCCTTCATGGTCATCTCTTTTTGTCGAAAGTTCTGCAATTTCGGAAATAAGGAAATCACATAGTCATTCGGAAAGAACTTTCCTTTCAGCTTGGTGACCATCCTTTCCCAAGACTTGATTTTCTCCTTGCCCTTCTTGACTCTGTCAAACTGCACATTGTCCCACCATAGTGAGGCATGACCCTTCAACCTCAGACATGCAGTATTAACCTATTTAGGATCCTCGATCTGCTCTATGTCGAAGTATTTCTCCATTTCTTTGAACTAGTAGATCAAGTCTTTTGGATCAAGAATTCCTGAGTAGGTACGTACATCTATCTTTGTCTGACCTCATATCCGTCATAAGTTTGATTAGCTTGTCTTCTGGTTCTTCTCCTGCTGCTTCCCATGCTTCCACTTCTTCGACCTCTTTGTCGTTGAGGTCTAATGCATCAGGAATACAACCACGCCTTTGGATTTGTTTGATCGATGTGACTTCATTTGTCAAAGTTTTCATGGTTCAAACACACTCGTCGAACATCTCACGATCAACTGTGACTACTGCGCCATGCGCTCTTCATCCAACACCTTGAACATTAATGCCTTTGTGATCCATTTTCAACCTCGGCTGAAACTCCCACTCTGTCCAATCGCAACTGGACTTCCACAAGTCATGTACAACTCTACCCAACTACAGTTGGAGCTGTTCAACACACTTTCTCACTGGATTCACTTCTAATGCTGGTACCACTTCACCCAATCAGGTTGATATCACTATCTTCCTCTCATAGGATTCTCTTTTGCTCTGATAACACTTGACTCAAGGCGCCTTCGTAAAGGTTCTTGCTTAAAAATTACACACAACACACATGTTCACATAAACAAGATGTAAACAAGATGCCAGAAGTTGGCTTATATTACTTCTACCAAAACGGTTACAATGTGAAATGAAAGGAATGTAAACAACTAACCTTTGTCAGCCTCAACCTATTACAATACAGATGTAAATGTGTGCTATCTAAGTGTGTCGATCTTCACCCTCTCCTGGTTCGGTGTGGAACTCTGAGCTATGGCTCAATCTTCTCCGTGCTCTGTTCTGTGCTAACTCCAAAATGGAACTAACTGACTTCTATGTGCCTGCACACAAGCCTTCTACTCTACTGTTGTTGTTCCCGAGATCACTCCGACTCCCGAGACACACTTCTTCTGTCTGTCGATCTCCTCAGATCCATTGATTAAAGATTCATTGTAACCATCCATTCATATTTTATCAATATATATATATATCTTATTGAAGATGGAGCATCTTCCCCTTTAAATCTGGGTACGGATTCTTCCATAAAACATGGACACGGTATTCCATTGGTATCAGAGTTGTTTTCTCCTCTGCTCCTCGTGTGAGCTCAGATTTGGATCCTTACTCCACAATTATCAACCCTACACTCTCCTCTCACTTCCATTGAATGCTCCCACTCCTCTTCTCCCTCGCAACCAAAACCCGCTCCATTCTAGTTTGCACCCCTCTCTCCACATCCCCCTTTTCCCCATATCCCCATTGTTTCCCCCTCCGCTTCATTCACATCCTCGACCTCTCACACTCCCCACTGTATACACCACCTACGCTGCATCCTCTCCGCAACTTCTCTCCACATATCCCACCACCTCTGTGCAACCCTCTCCACACCCACATCGGCTTACACTTCCCTACCCCCATGCTCGTGCATCCCTCTTCACGTCACCCCAACTACCGCCATCTCCTTCCCTTCACTACTACGCCAACTCCTGCACCCCACCCCTCTCATCCTCAATCCTCCAGATCCCCGACCAGCACACCCTCACACCATCCCTCCACTCTATTGTGCAGTCTCATCCATGCCCCATTGGTTCCCACCTGCCCAAGCATGCCCTCTTGCTCGCATGCCTGTCTCCTGTCCCTGCATCTACCTCTCCACTTCCACCATCCTTCCCTCGTACCCTCTTTTTCTGCCACCAGCCCTCCCGCCAACCCTCCCAACTCTACACAGCCCCTCCAATTATGCGCAAACCCTAACCTGCAAACAAAAACCAAAAAAATAATAAAAATAAATATTATAATATGTTTTTATTAAATTTTTGTAATAATAGTATTATTATAAAATATTAAAAAAAAACTATTAAAAACTAAATATATATATATGAAATATTATTATTATTTTTTAAATAATAGTAATAATTATCAATATATTTTTAATAATTAATTGGATTAATTATTACTTCTGGAAAACTTCTACGAGTAGCCATGAGGTCAATGAGGGAAGAACTGAATTTGATTCTTGATGAGCAAATGAGGAAGATGGACAAGATGTTTGATCATATGGAACAATGACTCATAACCTAAATCTAAATCCGACTTTCAAATCCCGGAAGAAAAACTAGATAAAGAACATAAAAATGATGAAAAGGAGGAAGATAGAGAAAATCATTATGGCAACCAAGATGAGATTAATAATATTAATCAAGATAATAAACAAGACAAGGATACAGAATATCATAGTGATGACGAAAATAAAAATGATATATATGATAAAGATAGAGATGATATTGACCAAGTTTGTAAGAAGAGCCAAGCTAGTGTTGTTGATAATAACGATGATCAATGCAGCGATAAGGGATGGATCCCATAGCGTGCAAAAGAAATCAAATCAGAGAAATCAAATGTTTAATATTTAAATTATACCTTGACTATCCTGTCACCTCAAAAGAACATCGGTGAGAACAATTATAAGATTAATCAGAAACAAGATAAGATTGGCATCAAGCATGCCAAGTCTCTCCAATTGACGACAAGAAGAGTTAAAATCTACAACCAAGAAAGCAGTAAAAGCATAAACAAAACTTCACCAAATATATATTTAATGCGGATTCTGAAGCAAAAGAAACAAAATGAATTAATGGTCATAATAAAAATTGCATGTCTCACATCATCAGTTCGACATAGAGCTAGGATAAAAGACAACATCCTCAAAATTCATCTTTGAGGACAAAGCGTTCCTTAATGGGAAGGAAATGTTATGAATATTTAATTGTCCTATTTAGGAGTAAAATAGGATATTTTGAATAGTCGTGAACATTAGTAAATAGTCACTACGAGGCCTATAAAAACTAGGCCCAACATTCATTGTAACCATCCATTCATATTTTATCAATATATATATTTATCTTATTGAAGATGGAGCATCTTCCCCCTTAAATCCATATACGAATTCTTCCATAACACTCAGACACGAAGTTCCAGACTACAATCCATGGACTTCGTAGCTAATATATGAAGCATGGTTGACTATTGTTTAACTTTGGTAAAACATGGGTTACTTTAGTGAAGGTTGGTTGTGTATGTTTCAATAGTTTTAGGTAAAATTAGCTCTATTTCACCATGGTTAACAACCAATATTGAGTAGGAATAACTTTATTTACCATGGTTATGCATGTTTGATTATGTGATACAGTTGACTATGGATTTCATAATTGACTTTAGTAAAAAATGGTTAACTATGTTTAAACATGGTTGAGCATGTTCGACCATGGATCATTTTTGTCATTTAGGGTTGACTATGTTTAAATTTAGATAACCATGGTTCACATTGTAAAACCATGGTTCACATTGTAAAACCATGGTTGACTTTTCTTAGCTAAGATTGACGATGTTAGACCAATATTTACCATGGTTAACGAAGGGTGTTAAATTATAGTTGACCTAGTTTAACCATAGTTAACCATGGTCAACTTTAGAAAAACATGATTGACTATTGTTGGACTTTGGATAACCATGGTTTACTTTAGTGAACATTGGTTCTATATGGTTGACTTTGTTTAGTGAATCTTGGTTGTGTATGTTTGACCAATGTTGACAATAGTAAAGCATGGGTGAATATTACTTGAACATGATTTATTTTAGTGAACCATGGTTGACTATGTTTAACTTTATCTAACCATGCTTAACATTAGTAAACCATGGTTGGATTTTCTCAGCTAAGGAATGCACCATAGTTTGTTTTGCTCATCTAAGGAATGCACCATGCTAGACTATTGTTTAACTTATGTTAACCATGGCTTACTTTAGTTAAACTTGGTTATGAACTGTTGATTTTAGTTATGTAACATTGACTTTGTTTCACCATGGTTGACTATGGATGACTTTGAATTCACCATGGTTGTCTATGGATGACCATGAATTGACCATGGTTGACTATGGTTGACTTTTAAGCAAGGCTAAATTCAATCAAAGGTTGACTTCAATTCATGGTTGACTTCAATCATCCAAGGTTGACTTTAATCCATGGTTGACTTCAATCCATGGTTAACTATGTTTAATCCTAGTTTACTTGGGTTATCCTATGTTAAAACATGGTTGACCATTGTTTGGCCATGGTTGATTTCAATTCATATCTGACTTGAAACCAAGGTCGATGTTGAACCATGGTCGACCATTGTTTAGGCATTGTTGACATTAAGTCAACTATAATAATATTACATTGACTATGACCATGGTTGACTATGGTTTAATTTTAATCAAGGTAGACTTCAACCCTTGGTTGACTATGGTTTAATTAACCATAGATGAATACAGTTGAATTTTAAGCATGGTTGAATAAAATCAAAGGTTGACCTCTAATGGTTGACTTTCAAGCCTGGATGAATTCAATAAAAGGTTGACTTCAATCCATGGTTGACTGTTGTTAAATTGACCATGGTTGACTTTTAAGCAAGGTTGAATTCAATAAAATTTTGACTTCAATTAATGGTTGATTTCATTCCATGGTTGAATTCAATCAATAGTTCACTTCAATCCAAGGTTGACCTCAATCCATAGTTGACTTTTAAGAAAGGTTGAATTCAATCCAAGGGTGGATTCAATCCATGGTGACTTCAATCCAAGGTTGAATTCAATCCATGGTGAATTTAATCAATGGTTAACTTCAATCGAAGGTTGAATTCAATCCATGGTTGAATTCAATCCATTGTTGACTTCAACCAAAGGTTAGCTTCAATCCAAGGTTGGATATATCCAAGGTTTGCTTAAATCTACGGTTGACTTCAATCCATGGTTTACTTAAATCCCAGGGTAACTTCAATCCATAGGTGATTTTTAAGTAAAGTTGAAATTAATCCATAGTTGACTTCAATCTGTAGTTTCCTTTTAAGCAAGGTTGACATCAATCGACAGTTGACTTCAATCCATAATTGAATTTTAAGTAAGATTCACTTTAATCGATGGGTGAATTCAATCTATGGTTGACTTCAATCCATACTTGAGTTTTAAGAAAGGTTGACTTTAATCCATGGTTAACTTCAATCCATATTTGAGTTTTAAGCAAGGTTGACTTTAATCCATAATTGACTTTTAAGCAATGTTGACTTCAATCCAAGGTTGAACTCAATCCATGGTTGACTTCAATCAATAGTTGACTTCAATCAGTAGTTTAATTTTAAGAAATGTTGAATGCAATCTAAGGTTTACTTTAATCCATATGTGGCTTCAATCCAAGGTTGACTTTAATCCAACATTGGCTTTGATCCAAGGTTAACTTCATTCCACAACTGACTTCAATCCATAGTTGATTTCCAAGAAATTTTGACATCAATCCAAGGTTTAATTCAATCCATAAGTAACTTCAATCCAAGGCTGACTTAAATCCAACATTAACTTCAATACAAGGTTAACTTCATTCCATGATTGACTTCAATCCATAGTTGATATCCATGAAAGGTTGACTTCAATCCAAGGTTGAATTCAATCCATAGTTGGCTTCAATACAAGCTTGAATTTAATATTTGGTTGACTTCAATCCTAGGTTTACTTCAATCCATAGTTAGAATCAATCCAAGCTTGACTTTAATATGTGGTTGACTTCAATCCAAGGGTGGATTTTAAACAAGGTTGACTTCAACCCATAGTTGAATTTTAAGCAAGGTTGACTTTAATCCAAGGTTAAATTAAATCCATGGTTGGATTCAATCCATAGTTGACTTCAATCCATAGTTGAATTTTAATTAAGGTTGAATTCAACCCAAGTTCAAATTCAATCCATGGTTTACTTCAATCAAAGAATTCCTTCAATCCATAGTTGACTTTTAAGTAAGTTTGAATTCAATCCATAGTTGAATTTCAAGTAAGGTTGACTTCAATCAAAGGTTGGATTCAATCCATGGTTGACTTCAATCTATAGTTGACTTCAATCCATAATTGAATTTTGATCAAGGTCGACTTCAACCAAAGGTTACCTTCAATCCATGGTTAACTTCAATCCATAGTTGAATTTTAAGCATGTTTGACTTCATTCCATGGTTGAATTGAATCCAAGGGTGACTTCAATCCGTAGTTGGATTTTAAGCAAGGTTTCCTTCAATCCATAGTTGACTTTCAAGCAAGTTTGACTTCAATCCAAGGTTGGATTTAATCTAAGGTTGACTTCAATCCATGGTTGATTTCAACATAGTTGAATTTTAAGCAAGGTCGATTTCAATCCAAGTTTGAATTTTAAGCAATGTTGAATTAAATCCAAGGTTGACTTCATTCCATGGTTGACTTCAATCTAATGGTGAAATCAATCTAAGTATGAATTCAAGCTAAGGATAACTTCAATCAATGGTTGACCTTAATTCATAGTTGACTAAAAGGTTAACTTCATTCTAAGGTTGACTACAGTCCAAGGTTGACTTCAATCTATGGTTGAATTAAATCCAAAGTTAATTTCATCGAAGTTTGACTTCAATCCATTAATGATATTAAGATTAATGATTTCAAGTCATGGTTCAATTTAATCTAAGGTTGACTTTGAACCATCGTTAATTTTTTATCAAGGTTGACTTCAATCCCTAGTTGAGTTTTGAGCAAGGTTGTATTTAATCCATAGTTGAATTCTAAGTAAGGTTGAATTCAATAAAAGGTTCACTTCAATCCATGGTTAACTTCACTCCAAGTTTGAATTCAATCCATATTTCACTTCAATCCATAGTTGACTTTTGAGAGAGTTTGGCTTCAATCCATGGTTGAATTTAATCCAAGGTTTCCTTCAATCTAAGGTTTCCCTCGGTCGATGGTTGACTTTAATCCAATGTTGACTTCAATCCATCATTGGCTTCATTCCAAGGTTAAGTTGAATCTGTAGTTGACTTAAACCAAGGCTGATTTCAATCCATAGTTGACTTAAACCAAGGCTGATTTCAATCCATGGTTGACTTCAATCATTGGTTGAATTAAATCTATGTTTGACTTCATTCCAAGGTTGACTTCAAGCTAAGGTTGACTTCAAGCCAACGTTTACTTCAATCCATAGTTGAATTCAATCCAAGGTTTGCTTCAATCCAATTTTTACTTCAATCCAGGGTTGACTTCAATCCAATGTTGACTAAGAGGTTGAATTCAATATAAGGTTACCTTCAGGCCACAATTTACTTTAATGCATGGTTTACTTCAATCCATGGTTGAATTCACTCCAAGGTTGACTTCAGCGAAGGTTAACTTCACCTATTAATAATATTAAGATAAATGACTTCAATTGATGACTAACTTCAATCCATGGTTGAATTTAATCCACGGTTGACCTTGAGCCATGGTTGACTTCAATCCATGGTTCAATTTAATCCAAGGTTGAATTTTAACCATGGTTGACTTCAGTCCACTGTTGACTTTAATCCAAGCATGAATTTAAACCATTGTTGACTTTTAAGCAAGCTTGGATTCAATCCATAGTTGACTTTCGTTCAAGGATGACTTCTATCTATAGTTTTCTATAAATTAAATAAAAAGGATTCATAAATAATAACATAAATCATAAGTGGGGTACTAAGGTCATTTAGGGGACAAACAACCATAGTACCCAAATGACCAAAAACATTAAAGGGTGCTACAGACAACCCAAGATGGGAGAAATGACCTTACTAACCACACACCAAGGACAAGGTAACACAAGATCAATAAACAACAAGGTTTAAGGACCAAAACTAAATCAACCATTGTGGGGAAGGTACAACTAGTCATATCTCTCTCAAATGTACAAATGTTCCATATAAATTGAAAGTTCATTATCACTATATGAAGAAGGGTCCACACAGATCATGTGGTCATGATGAGGTATATGTGTGATGAGGTATATCGGCCATGGGAATGAGTATGATGCTAAACAAACAAATCTCATACATTAATGCCCATAATTGGTAAAGAAATGCCCTTAATTGTTGGCACACAATTTGGAAAAGAGCTAAGGTTTGAGTCTGTCAAGCATACCATATATCTAGAGTATGAGCAATATAACATCTAAACTAGCATATTGGATGCCAATTTTATATAAAATCATGACAATGTGGGGTAACCATGCATCCATGCATCCATGCAATAACTCTTTGTGACTACATATTATTTGACCTGCCAAGGATATGGAAGGCCAAATAAGGTCAAATATATGCAATAGCTCCTTGTAACTACCCCTTATATGTAATATCTCCTTGTAACTAACTCTTACTTAGCATGCCAAAGAGATAGAAGGTCAAATAAGGTCAAATATATGCAATGGCTCCTTGTAACCACCTGTAATGTCCCCATTCTTGACCCTTATGATATTTGGGGCTATAATGTATATATTGTACGCATATTTTGTATGATTCCTAGCATGGAGCTCAAGGCCAATGCCCCACTAGTGAATAATCGATCTTGAAGAGGAAAGTATGTTGGTATTAATTAACCCATGTGCTAGTGAGCCATGGGAATTGTAAATATGCATTTTAATATAAATGCCCACAACTAGCTATGCAATGCAACAAGAGATGGGGGCATGATATTACAAGGAATTGGTAGGGAAATATTCAAACCCTTGAGTCAATTGTGTTAATCCATGTGTCAATGAGAAAACCCATAAACCACCAACTACCCATTTTGGGTTATGCACCTAATCATTTAATGCTTCCAAGAGTTGGTTGAGGCCATTAATGCCTTGGGGATTGGGGAGGTATGGTTGTCCAAATTCGAGTATGGGCAAGCCACCCTCATGGAAAATCATGTTTTTCCTTCTTGGGAAAAAAAAACACCCATGAATTGCCTTCCCAAGCCATTATTCATGACTAGACTTCAGCCTCTCACGTTTTGTTGAAGCTTGCTGGGCGTTTTTGTTGAAGCTTGCTGGGGGTTTATAGAGACCATTGCTGCTCTTTGAATGCCCATGGACGTTTTCTAAAAACGAAATTGCCTTCCAAGGTTCTTTTCCCATTTTCCACTTCGTTTTTGGGTTGCCCACATTTTCCATCCATACCCAACACTTGGGGTTTTGCTGTTATGTGTACCCATGCCCAGTTTATGATTTTTTGCGTGTAGGATATTGTTGGGGTTGAAATGGGTTTCCATTATTTTGGCTTGAACTTGAGTGGAAGCATGCACAATTAAAGAGGGTTCATATTTAGCCTGATAAACCCAGCAATGGTCTGGCTTGGCTTACATGCAAATGACTATTTGGCTATTTGGCTGTGTATGAACTTAAAATTCCCTTTTCCTTGTAGATATCATGCCTAGCTCGGGGGTGGCCTTCGGACGGACTCAGTATATGCTGTCGAAGATCCTATGTTTGGGTGGAACGTTGCAGCAACATAGCTAGTTGCTTGGGGAAATTGCGAAAGGAAGATAAGTGTACTATGTCTCTGTATTTTACTTCTAAAATGTCTAATTTGATGTTTATATTGATATGTTGTATGCATATAAAATGTGTGTGGATGATTTGTTTATTTCCGCTGTGCATATTTAATTGAGTTGCATCTGCACACAATGGATTTTAATTCCTAAGATGTTGAATGGCTTGAGTCTTTTAGGAACAGCCTCATAGATTGGTAGCATATTCCCTTCCAGGATTTGGGTCTGTGAGAGAGGACATTACACCACCTCTTATATGCCAATAATTTGCCATGTAGGACAGCGTAGACCCTAACCATTTCATTTGTGGTTGGTTTTAACATATTCTTGTAACAAATGTATTACCACACCACACATTTAAAATAATTAACTTAGGGTGACAAAGAATTTCAATTCCACGTTTTACAATGACCCATTTTGATATATACCACCGTATGGTTCTACATTAGCTAGACACCATGGAATCATGCCATCCAATGTAAAGAATCAAGCTATGGTTCCATAGCCTTAGTACTTAAAACACAATTTCATTTAGTTGAGACCATAACCCACTCCTAGAAACCTTTCAAACCCCACATGCAAAAGTATGTGAAAGTTTAACTCTCTAAAATTGACATTGCAGGGCAAATTGGCATTCCCATAAATATATCTTTGAGATTTAGTTTTAGTATAAATTTCACATTTATCATCTACGACAATAAACCATCCTTAGAAAGTCCAATTTTAACCATTTTAACAAGTAATGCTTGATAAATCATCAACCATGCAAATACTCACATTTTTTAGAAGACTTTATAAAATCGCATCTTGCTGAGGGCTAAAGTCGAGTTTTACAAAATGAATAATATCTTGCTGGGGCCGATTAGAAATTTGTGGTGGGAAAATAATTCAAGGATAAGGTAGTTGCAAATGATAGTTAGTAAACTATGACAACCATTTAACTTGTGGTCGGTGAACATCAGTAAGCCATAAGTTAAGTGCCATAAATTGCTCTTTATTCATGTCTCTACCAGTTATAAAATTGAAACTAAGATATTTTTTATTGCCATAAATTTAATCTTGACAATACACTTGTCTCATCTTTCTACAATCTAAGTAAAGAACCCTACTCTTTATTCTTTAGGATGAAATCACTTTAGGCCTAATATTTACATGTAGATATAATACTTTAACAATGTTTGCATAGTATCAACTTTGTTTCCATGCATTCGGAATTGGTGTTTCTTCCTGATCCATCCTATTTATTGCCATCATTCTTTGAATACTTCCCAAGAGAGAAACCTCATTTATGTTACCTCTAGTTCCACATTCATCTTGTTGAATCCGATGGTTTCCTTTTGTTGTGGCATGTAAGTGTTCAACGAACTAAGTATTTTTTGATTGATCAATGCACTACATATTCACCTGTGGCATGTAAGTGTTTACCTTTGTTGGTGATTGGGTTTCCCTATACCCGTTCATTTCTTAGACATTACCAAGGTTTTGATACAAATCAATCTTTGTAGAAACCGATGAGCTAGTTGGAATACTAAGAGAAAACGAGAAGAATACTCAACGATATTCTTAATTTCAAGGATATAAGGGAGTTGAGGCTTTGTTTTAGCAGTCTAAAGATATGGAGGAGTTGAGATTTTTTATACCAGTCAACTATGTTTTTAAATTCCAATTTGAAACCATTTAGGATACCTAAGAGAATGGTAGGTATTGTGCCTCCAATGATACTTGAATCTATGGTAATGATAGGTATTGAGTGCTTATCTATTGTTCATTGCTCCCAACCAGACAAGTTAAGGATCACATGTTATTACCTTTGTTGTTCTGAATGTATTTATGGACCTCTAGGCCTGATTTTAGAATTATAAAGGGTCAGAATGGGCCAAGTGATGTTTTTTTCCATTCTTGATTTATCTAGCTTGTATTTTCTCTACATCGGCTTGTCTTGGAATTGCATTTAGCATATTTGGATTTTTCGAAGGTGTTCTGATGTTGGGGGTGGAATACGACCTCCAAATGCTAGTAGAAAGATGATTAACAAGGAGCCACACTCCCATAATAGTAACATTGTTGGCTATGAATACACTTCCTCTGTGTCAAAACTTGACCTTGCTTGGTGAGTGATGTAATCAACAGTAGCTGAGATGATAACATAAATTATAACAGGAAAATGTTGGAGGATATTCTTTTTTTATCAAGACCACAATTAGACCAAGCTAGCAGGATCAGGGGTGGGAGATAATTTCTGTGATCAAAGTAGGGCACTCTCTTCAAGATGAAACATAACAGTAAGGACAAGTCCAACCAAAAGGTGTCACCAGCCTGGCTCCAGAGTCCGGCAGTATTGTTTTCCCATCAATTGTACTATTGTATGGATACCTATAAGCAAAGGACCAAGTTGGTCGAAGACAACAATCTGAAAAAGGGATAACCCTGGAGAAGATAGAGTGAAGCAAGAAAAAGACTTAGTCCTGCCCTACTATTTTTTTTTTTCGTTGCGATAGAAACCAAAGGCTCTTACCCTAATAGGAATAAAGAAGACACAAAATGACAATGAAGGTAAAATGAAGATCCACCTGCCAGCTATTTATTGATGAATTGGTTTGAAATGGATAAAATTTTGCTGGCACTGTTAGTCTATTGGTTTCCCATCACCTGCCATAAACTGTCCTCTTGTCTCAAGAATTGATGATATCGAATGAGACTCTTTCCCTAAACCAAGAATGGGTCAATACATGTTTATGGATTTCATTAAATGGCTGCTAGATGCAAGGAAGCTTTGGATTACTTCAAGTCAATTTGTGAAGGAAGTGAAAAGAGGCATTGGACATATTACTCATTGATTTTGGAGGCATTGTCTCCTTAGCTTCTGCACAAACTCAAGATTGCTTCCCGGATGTGTCTATGCTCGTAGACCTTATCCGGTTCCTCTTCGACCTCCTCAGTGACCTAATTTGTGACCTCAGAAACCTCCTTTGAGACCTCAGGGCTTGGTGACCTCCTTTGTGACCTTGGTGGCCTATGTGGCTATGCTCGGAGACCTAATCTGGTTCCTATGCAACCTCCTTGGAAACCTCAATAACCTTGTTTGCGACCTCTACGACCTTAGTTACCACCTCTATGACCTTGGTGACCTCTGCTACAACTTCTAGTGCTTGGTTCGTGGGCTCATTAAGTGAAATGCGCGTGGGAGGGGTTGAGGTAAGTGGTTTTATGTTTACTATTTATTTTATTTTTTTATTATTTAAATTTTTAATTATTGTTTTAAGTTTATTTTTTATTTATGTTTATTTTTTATTATTTATTATTTATATTATATTTATTATTTATTATTTTTAATGTATTTTTTATATTTATATATATGTATGCAATTACATATTTATAAAAATATATATGTATGTAATTTCATATTTATATTTATATATATGTATGTAATTTCATATTTATATTTATATATATGTATGTAATTGCTATTATAACCCTAATTGGGAAATGACATGTCCACTCTTCTTAGGATGGAACTAGTGCAATTGCAATATGAAGAATAGGTTGAGGGAATACCCCACCACAAGAAAATTTGCAAAAAATAAATTTTTTTCTTCACCTTGACCTAAGGAGGTGCCTTTATACCACTTATTATTATTATTAGTGCTTAATATGGTTCAAATTGTAGAAACAAATAGATCCCTAGAAGCTTATCTTCCTCCCCTAAACATGGTCAAGGCCTTAAAACACATGCATAAATTGCATAAAAACTTCTAATGGCATCCCTATCCCACTCATATGCAAAAGATCCCTTTTACAGGGCCTATGTTGTAGTTCAAATCCCTAATCATGGCCCATTAGCCCTAGAGTCTTAGTTTAGGATCTAATTCCTTGTATTTTTCCCCAAGCCATGGTTAAGGAATTATTCTTCCATCGTCATCATCATCATCATCATCATCATCACCATCGCCATCCTCATCATCCTCATTTTCATCATCATGACAATCATCATTGCCATCCTCATCATCATAAACATCGACATGATGATGATAATCATGATTTCCATCATCATTGACATGACCATTATCATCAACATCATCATCATCGTCTTCGACATCACCACACTAATCATCATCATCACTGACATGATGATGATCATCATGATTGTCATCATAATTGACACCATCATCGTCAACAACATCATCGCCATCATCAATATGATCATCATCACCATCTCCATCCTCATCATCATCATTTTCGTCATCATGACGATCGTCATTGCCATCATCATCACCATCCTCTTCATCATAAACATCGACATGATGATGATCATGATGATCATGATTTTCATCATTGTAAACACCATCTCCATCCTCCTCATCATCATTTCCATCATCATGATGATCATCCTTGCCATCCTCATCATCATAAACATCGACATGATGATGATAATTGTTGGCATCCATTCTTGTCACCATTTTGATCAGTAAACATGCTCTGATTAGCGTTATTTTCACTATTTTGATATGATAAGTCATTCTCTTTGCCAATCAGACCATCAAGCAGAACCAGGTATGCATTTATTTGAATATCATATGAATTATGAATAATTATCATCATTTTTTATGGTTCGTTGAAAATCATCTCACATTTCTAGATGTGTTTGGCATTTAGTTTTTGTTCTACAATTGGTGGTCGTCATTCGGACCTTCATTCAGCCACGCGTTCACGCCGAATATTTCCTGATGCATCCGAACCATCATTCAACCCTCCATTCATACGCATGGAATCGTTGGTTGAGATATTTCGGGGCAATAAAGACGAAAAACGATGATGTGGGTTCTGTTAAGGACGCGTCGCTCACGGTTGGTCAGCCTTTATGCCAGAAGATCCATCCTCTTGTTCGCTCGGCTCGACAGCACATTCTATGCACATGTTGACATTCTAGAAGTTCCTCATCCTCCCACACCCAACTTTCCAACACATCCTCTTCCCACGATTGAAGGGAACCAACGCCCAGTTGTTCACGTCGAGGAGAATCAACGCCATGGACTTAGGCAGACGGCCTGTGCGCTGTCGTAAACCACCCTGCAGCCGTTTGTAATCATTAAGACCTCTATTTTTAGAGAGGTCGACTACGTTGACCTTCTCTCTTATTGTAAACCTATATAAAGACGTTTCCTGTGAAGAAACGCAGCATATGCATACATTTACAGAGCAGTTGTAACACATAGACGGTAGCCATAACTTTTATATAGACATTGTGTAATTTTTATCAGTCAATGGAAGTTTTAGTTTTTTAGCTGTTGATGTTCTGTTGTTGATGAATAATTTGAGTTAAGTTTCAATCCCTGATTGCTGAAAAGGGCCCCTCAACAACCAGAGGTTTTATTGTATATATTCTACATTTCTTTTCTGCAATTAAATAGTTTTCATTTCCAGTATTTAACTTGTTTCCTGTACATGCCATTTCTTTATTTTCCTGTAATTCATATATTGTTGTTAGTCTAATTTTATAGTTTAATTCATAAGTCAAAGTGGCCGGTCATGCTTAAATCTTCTTAGTTTACTTTCAGTCCTTTCAATTGCAATTAGATAGAATTATTTAGTTAATAGTTCAAGTTTAATTCATAGTTAGAATTAGTTCTACTAGTTTTTTCCTTGTAGTTGTAGGTTAGTTTATTTACATTTCAGCCTTGTTTATTATGCCATAGAAGTAGCTCGTTTTCTTAGATAATGGTTAGTATAGATGGCTTTTTGTTATTTCAGCTTGTAGATAGTCTATTTACTGCTTTCCCTGCACTGTAGGTTCATATGCATCAACCAGCTGGTGTTAAGATCATTCAGTCTACTTCTTTCCTTAGTTTAAATTGTTTTCTTCCATCCGGACTGTCAATTGGACCGTCTTTCAGACCGCTATCCGAATTGTCATACGGACTTTAATATTTTATGCATTCTTTTTATGCTTATTTAGAATCCAGTTTCTTAGGTTTTTAAGCTGTAATATTTCTTGCATTTAATTATCATTCTTAGATGTAATCAGGATCTTGTTCTAGACTACATAGAGTTTTAATTTAGTTCCATATTCATTGTTAGTTCTCGTTCCATTTCCGTATCTATTTCTTTAGTTACTTTACAGATTATGTTTCTTTTGTATTTGATTCATTAATGCTTTACTGTTCTAGAATTTATCAGTTTTATTCTTAGTTTGATTATTTCATGTTTCTTAAGACTGATTCCGGATTAGATTCGGTGATTCCATTTTCCAAAGCATCTTAATTTTGATAGTTTCTAAAGTTCAAGCATAGGATTAGTTTTCCCAATCCCATAATTAATGAAGATGTTCATAGAATAGGATTTGGTTCAAAGATAAGATATCTTTATCAAGTTTTCTACTTGCTTCTACATTAAATATCTTTATCAAGTTTTCTACTTGCTTCTCAAGCAAATTCAGTTTCAAGTAAATATCTTTATTAAGTTTTCTACTTTTTAGAGTTTATTTGTCCCAAGTCATTTGCTTATGGATAAAAGATAGATTACAATGTTTAAAGTTAGTTGTAATTGGACACTCTTTAGTTTTCATTTGTTTGTAGAAGTTAAACTAGATATGCTTCCATTTTGTTTCCTTGTTACATTCGAAAGTCATTTTAATACATTCTCTCCCATTCCTATTACATTTGATACATTTCCTCAGAATCCTCAAGGAGAGTGGAATTAGGTGTTTAGTTTTGTTTTAAGTAATTGTTGAATGCTTGAATAGTTTAACTCTTGAATTTATCAGTAGATTGTAACTTTTTTTCAAAGATCATATAGTTTCTTGTTTCCATAGTTAATTGTTAATTGAAGCATTTCATACATAGGTTCCTAAACTCATTTACAGTTGTTTCTGATTCCTAGAATAGAGTTTTGAATTATTAATCAGTAGTTTTCAATTTCATGAAAGTAGTTATGTTTTGATTAAGTTTTGCTTCCTAGAATAATATTTGTTGTTTTTATCTTTTCAGTTATAGAGTAGAGTAGTATAGCTTGATACTATTTTGATCTATTGGTTTAGTTAGGTTTAATCAGTTCAACAGTTGTTTCGAGGAGTTTGACTCGGTTTTTCATTTTGAAAGATCTTTCGATCTTTTCTTTATTAAAAATTTCTAAGGTCTGTCGAGCTGAAACCTTAGGTCGCATTCTACGTCAGCATATACTGTGCCACAACTCTAAGATTACCAACCCTGGTTAATAATTAAATATTTGGTGATTCCTTAAGATAGTAAATACACCCATCATTTTGGCGACGTTGCCGAGGAGTTGTAGATAGGTAGAATTCAATTGTAGATAGGTTGAATTTCCTCCTAAAAAACTTAGTGATAGATTTGAATTTTCCTTTTTGAAACATAGAAATAGGCTGGTGGCGGGTGAGCAGTAAGACAAGAGGTAAGAACCTGTGCATCTATTATAACAGGCATCCCCAAAACCCTGCAATAGTAGTGATGCAGTTAGAATTTATTTTATTTATAGTTTTGTTTTCATAAATAGGTCTAGAGACTCAAAAGGTAGATTTATTAAAACTAGCCTTCCTACTAAAATCCCTACTAAAATTCATGCTAACCTATACGGGGGGCATGCCACTCCAACTACTAACTCAGCAGAAAGGTATCGTAAGACACTTAAAGGGGATAGTCCTACTTGGAAAGAAAAGGAAATCCTTTCTGGAAATCAATTAGGGGAAACCATAGAAACATCAGAAAAGTATGTTCACAAAGAAATTCCACTAGAAGAACCTCAAGCTCATATTGAGACCGAAGTTAGACAAGAAGAAATTCAAAAGGATAAAACTTCATAACCTCTCAGCCTCCATTAGTTCAAAAACCCAAAGACACTACCTTTTCAATAGTAGGTGGTCCAAACTTAGCATACCCTATTGATCCTACACAATTAGATACTCTTTTTGAAAATTCCGTGAACATAGTTATTTCACAGATTGAAACAACTACAGTAGGACCTTCAAAACTGGACTCCCACGTAGCTGGTAATTCTCCTCCTAAAAAGAAAAATACTCTTCCTGAAACAGAACGTTGCGATATCCCATATTCCCCAAGAAAGGAACCACCTAAGTATTCTCTCTTTGGCAATCAAGTCTTCATGGAGGATGAAAATGAAGATCATGTCCGACAAGATGAAGAAAAGGGAGAGGTTAGAATTGAAGGTAATTTTGGATTCCCTATCTTAGACACTCACAAGATGTAACTATGAAAAACATCCCTCCTTTCTCACTACCAACCTTTTATGGGAAGAGTAGTAAGGATCTAGATACATTCTTATTCGAATTTGACATTTTGTGTAGGAGTTATAACTACCTACAAGATGGCCAAAAGCTAAAACTCTTTCCTGACACATTAAAAGATTCTTCTCTTGGATGGTTTATGGGACTAGGAGAATCTAGTATTAGAACTTGGGAAGACATGAAGAATGCATTTCTACGGAAGTATCAAGATTACTGTAAACCTAACAACTCTTGCAATGATATTTTTAAAATACAACAACTTGAAGATGAGATCCTAGAAGACTATCTCGAAAGATTTAACTATGTGTTACATAAATTTAAATATAGTGATCTTCGGGAAGATGCAATAAGGACACTCTTCCTCAAGGGAATCTCGGAAGAATTATTAGAACACGTTAATCTCATGGCAGCAGGAGACATCTCTCATAAATATTTTGCACAGTTTTGCGAGCTGTATAGGAATTACTCTAGGAGCAGAGGGAAAACTAGAAGACATTTTCAAGAATCGTATACTAGAAACATGAAAGGAAATACATCCAGTCCTGGTGGAGTTACAAGGGTAGATTTGGGAAACCTATTGGAAAATTTCAAAATAGATATCTTAGGAGCCATGGGTTCTCAACTAGATGCACTACAAGCCAAAAAGGGACAGGATGAAGAGCGTGCAGCAATGATTTTTTTCTGTCCTAGGTGTAGAACTAAACATCCCCAATGAGAATGCCCACTAAATAATGTTTCAGTTTGTCACCTTTGTACATAAGAAAATCCAACTAATAATTGTCCATCATTGCCAGGGTTGTAAGTTGTATATAAGAGTGGAAAATTTGGTGAAACATCTAGGAGGCCTTGGAAACCTAGAGATCAATCATCATACTAGGATCTGTCATCACAATTTCCACCCTATTACTATCCTTATCAACCTCCTCAACAATTGAACACTTCCAGTTGGAAAAATTGGCCACCTCAATACCCTTCTCAGAATGCTGAACAACAACAATGGCCACATGGATGGATAAAACAAGCTTATGCTCAACCACCTCCTCCTATGCCTAACTATCCTTACTCACCTAATATCCAACAACTTTTGCCTAGATTTGTACCTCCTTCACTACCCCTTATCACAAATCAATCTCACCATTTCCAGAATATGAATCATCCAAGATCCATAATATTACCTGCACAACCGATACCAAATCCTAACAACAAGCCAACTCAAGCCCTTAATAGCATTGGGTTTCTATCTCTTCCATCATATACCATTTCGACCGCACCGGTACATGATATTCAACTACGGTCTAGAAGAGTTTTGCAAGATCAACCCAAGTCATCAGTTGTTATCCGAGAAGAGAATGAAGAAGAAAACATACCTAGTGAAGTTTTGAATGATTCCATTCTTGAAGATGTGGTCATTCCTAAATCTTCAACACACAACCATCCTCATAAAGAAGTAATTATAAGAGAAAAGTCACCCTCATATCTAGAGTGTCTAGTAATAGAAAAACCCCTAACTTATCCAGAGTATGATATCATTAACGAATTGAAAAATATTTGTATTAAGATCCCTCTGTTACAAGCCATTAAAGATATACCAATCTAAAATAAAGTGATAAAGGAACTCTGTATTAAAAGACTAGGTAGAAAACAAAAAGAACCTCTGACGATCCATGTGATAGTTGAATGTCAAATTACATAGTAAACCAACCTAGAATTCCAAAGTATACAAATACAGGAAATCCTATGGTGACTGTTATCATCAATAACACTGCCATATGAAATACACTTATTGATCTAGGAGCTTCTATTAATCTAATGACTACCACAATTTTAGAAACTCTCCATTTAGGACAGTTCCTTCGCCCTACCCCAACAATGCTAGAATTAGCAGATCGCACTATGGTACAACCTGCTGGGATCTTAGATGACATCATTGTATCAATAGATTCATGGGAATATCCTATGGACTTTATGGTCATAGAATCAAAAGACCCTTCTAAAGGACACCTTATTATTCTGGGAAGACCTTGGTTGGCCACTGCTAATGCATTTATAGGATGCAGGGATGGAGAGATGCTTATCTCTGATGGGTTATCTACAAGAAAACTCACTTTATAACCACTAGCACAGCCGGTAATTGAAAACCTATTTTGGTTAGATTGTCCTTTTGGGGATGAGAACTTAGAAGAACTTTCCCTTGTTAGTGATTTCTCCTGGGCACTTCAAGAAAAAAATACCGAGAATGTGTTGAACCAATTTATCTCTTCCACAACATGTATAGACTTTCCTCAATCTTTTTCCCAACTTGACCAAATCTTTGGAGATGAATTCCATGAAAACATAAGCCTCTCAACATTTACAAGTACACCCTGTGTCTTCACAATCGAAGAACATATAGGATCCTATACCATACCTTGCGATGTTAGTTCTGAAAAATTTCTACATATAAATGTAGGATTGGATGAGAGTCAACAAAAATAATTACTAAAAGTTCTCAAGAGTCAAACTTGAGCATTTGCCACCGATATGAAGGGAATACACCTAGATACCTGTGTTCACCACATTTACACAGATTCAAACATACCTCCTTTCAGGCAGCCCCAGAGAAGAATGAATCCAGCCCTAAAGGATATAGTAAAAGATGAATTACAAAAAATCCTTAACGCTGGTTTCATCTACCCAATTTCTAATAGTAAATGGGTGTCTCCTCTAGTATTAGTTCCAAAGAAAGTTACAGGGAAATGGCGTATTTGTGTTGAATTTAAAGAACTGAACAAGGCCACTCTTAAGGACTACTTCCCTTTACCTTTGATTGACCAGGTGTTAGATAACTTGTCAGGGAAACAATATTTTTCTTTCCTTAATGGGTATAGTGGATACAATCAAATATTAATAGCACCTGAGGATCAAGACAAGACAACCTTTACTTGTTCTTGGGGGACATATGCCTATCGAGTGTTTCCATTTGGCCTATGTAATGCACCGGACACCTTCCAGCGTGTGGTTCTAGGAATCTTTGTTGACCTTATACATGAATGTGTAGAAGTTTATATGGATGATTTTACATTTTATGGAAATACCTTCGAAGAAGACCTTGATAACCTCGAAACAATTCTTATTCGGTGCCAAGAAACAAACTTAGCCCTTAGTCATGAAAAATGTAAGATGATTCTAACTGAGGGCATAGTTCTTGGACATCATGTCTCTCTTCAGGGTATCAAGGTAGATCTTGCCAAGAGAGAAATAATTGTTAATCTTCCTCCTCCAAAAACTCTGAAGGAAGTAAGAAGATTTCTTGGTCAGGCAGGCTATTATAGAGGGTTTATTGAAAACTTCACTAAAATAGCTGCACCTATGTTCAAGCTACTCCTGCAGAATCAAAATACACTGTTACTGAAAAAGAGTTTCTGGCAGTAGTCTATGCCATCAACAAGTTTTGTCATTATATCACGGGATATGAAATTTTTATATACACTAACCACTCCGCCATTAGATTTTTAATGAACAAACCTATCACCAATGGCATAGTGACTCGGTGGCTTCTTTTGTTACAAGAATTTAACATCACCATTGTTGATTGTCTCGGTCGAGAGAATGTGGTAGCATATTTTCTCTCTCAAATTCCGATTGACGATAATGCCAGTCCCGTCGAGGATAGCTTCCCAGATGAACATTTGTTCGCTATGTCTGTTCGAACCCCTTGGCTTGCATACATAGCCAATTATTTAGCAACTGGAAAGCTACCAAACCATATCTCCCCACCCGAGAAACGTAGGATCATAATTCAAAGTTCTAATTATTCTTGGGTGGACAATGATATTTTCCGTACTGGTCCCGATCTTATTATTAGACGATGTGTACGAGAGAATAAGATGGTAGAGATCCTTCATGCATGTCATGGTGGACCTTGCGGTGGGCACTTTTCTGATAAAAGAACAACATACAAAGTATTGCACTCTGGGTCTTATTGGCCAAGCATTTTTAAAGATGCTTCCAAGTATGTCAAGGGGTGTGACAGTTTCCAAAGAATGGGTAGACCCACACCATCTGATGAGATGCCCTTATAACCCCAAGTTATGATAGATCCTTTTGAGAAATGGGCTCTAGATTTCGTTGGGCCAATTTCCCCTATGTATCATAAGAAGAAGTACATCCTAGTCTGCACAGACTATGTCACCAAGTGGGTAGAAGCTAAAGCCTTATTCCGAGCCACAGATAAATATGTGGTAGACTTATATATGAAGAAATATTCACCCAATTCTGTGTACCTAGGGAAATTGTAACCGATTAAGGATCTCAGTTCACCTCCAAGTTGATGAAAGAGCTTGCTGACAAATATGGTATTAGACATTGTAAATCTTCACCATATCCCTCGCAAGCCAATGGTTAGGTAGAGTCTACCAACAAAGTATTAGAATCCATCATGACTAAGACTATCCAGTTACACCACACAGATTGGGCAGATGGCCTCCCAGAAGCCTTGTGGGATTATAGAATAACCTGGAGGAACATCACTGGCCACACACCTTATGAACTCATTTATGGTAAACAAGTTCTTCTACCAATTGAATTTCAAGTCAAAACCTTTTGTATGGCTGCACAATTAGGGATGAATCTAGAAGAAGCACATAGACAACTAATCTTGCAGATAAATGAATTAGATGAGATTAGGAAAGATGCTATTCAACGCAAAATTTTAATTCAAAACCAACGCAAAAAGTGGTATGATAGATACATTAAACAAAAACAATTCAAAACTGGAGACTGAGCATTACTTTTTGATTCAAGGTACAAAAACTTTAAAGGTAAATTAACTACTCAATGGATGGGTCCATATGAAATTGTTATAGCTTTTGATAATGGATCTGTTAAGATTGAGACAATTGATGATTCGCAAATTTCCTTTGTTGTAAATGGACATAGACTTAGACTTGATCATCAACCTATATCTAAACAAGATTTTGTGCAGAATGCCTTACAACAAGAGGAGATGGAGTTGGTAGAAGAGGAAGTCATTCCTTCTTCTGGTTCTTGAATTATTTTGGGTTATCTTCATTTGTATATATGTAAATATATTTTTGTTTTTAAATAATAAGAGTCATTTCTAACAGCTGATTGCATTTATACAGGAAATTCATTTTTTATGATCAGCCTATGGAATTTTGTCAATTAAAACAAGAAGACTCTTTTTCCTTTTTATAATATCATATGATTTTTTTGTACATATGTTTTTGTTTTGAATAAATTTGAATCATCTAACAAGTGGTTTTGTAGATTGATTACAAGAACTTTATCTTTATAATCAGCTCATGCAATATTATTTGAAAAGGGAAGTGCTCTAAAAGAAAAACTCATAATGCAATCTTAACCCCTTCTCTTTGAATTATTGTTCGAAATTGAAAATTTATAGTGAAAGGTTAAAGTGTCCTTTATATCATTTCAAACCACTTTCTTCTATGATTCTATATATGGTATTTGATTCAGACATGCACATTTCTGATTTATCATTAGAACAGTTTCTTAAGACCTACTTTAATCATCATAATTTTCAAAAGTTATATCTTACACCTATGGACTACTAGTTCATCCTAGACTCATTATCAAAACTTGTCTCTTAAGCATTCTTTAAAAAGGTATCCCAAAAGTGAGTGATACTTCTATTTTGAGGGGAACATTATTGATCTTTTATGAAGAAGATGGACCAAGAGGTCAAAGAAAAACTTTAGGTTATTATCTTTTGACATGATCTATAATTCAGGCTATTATAAATTAAGTTACTCATAAGGTTCGCTCTAAAATTTGAATTATGTGTGTAGCAGGCTTAGCACACTCTAGTGCCAATCGACTTCCTTACAAAAAAAATCATTATATGAAGCAAACTCGCCGGGGTACTGCATAGGCTCGGTGGCAGTGGGTCCATGCTAAGTAAAATCTTAAACCAGGAAGCTCGGTAAATGCAAGTAAACTCGTCGGGGTACTGAACATGCTTGCTGGCAGTGGGGCTATGCTTGCATGGTACCAAGATAAATCCGTCGGGGTACTGAACAGGCCTGCTGGCAACGAGGCAATATCGGGTAAAAGAGGTTCGATTAACGCATTGCTATGCACATAGCTCATTTAAAAAAAACCTGAGTATACGAATATATATTGAGGCCAATTATTTATACTGTCATTAGAGAATGGCCGTAAGTTGGACTTGGACCCCGTCGTCTAATTCAAACAATACCTAGGGTATGACTATCCTAGAAATGGCACCCATAACTATAGAAATCTCATAAACTCTAGGATGAACTTTATCTATATTCTTTGGACAACAAGAGATATTTAAAATGAGTCAGGGATGACTGGTATTCCTATGCCATTTGTGCGTATCAAATGTACTATCACTATTCATATGGTCTTCGTAAGCATTGTTATCTTTTTTGATGAATGTATATATCTGAATCATCTCCATTTATTAGTTAGTATTTCTTTTTCTTACAAAAATAATAAACAACATTTTAGAGCTATCAGCTAAATTATTAATTGAAAATATTTGAATATTAATCAATTTTTCTTTGATGGCTTGAGGACATGCCATATTTTTGGTTTCGGGGAGGTTCAAAACTATTTTTACTTTCTGAATATTTATGAAAAGTTCATTTATCTCTGACAAAATGATAGGTGTTTGCAGGATAATGCAAGTAGCGAAAGATTGTTTTTTATCCATGATAAATAAAGAGGAGCATGACTAAAGTTTCAGAAAAGAAGGCTTACAACATCTCTTGTGTGCTAATAGCCCCAGGAAAATTCTCTGCATAATCAGCAGCACTCAAATCCAGCAAAGTACATTTTTGTACAAAAGGTCTATATGAAGGGTTGAATGAAGGGTCGAATGAGGATCTGAATGAGGAAAATGAGCGACGATCTAAATGAAGTGCCAAATGAAGTAGTGAATGAAATCATAGCTTATAACAACATGATTAAGTCTATTAGGGGTCCAATTTTTTAATTATGTTGTTAAAATTCAATTGACTAACCATACCAGGATTTAATCAAATAACATTTATGCATTTCACCTCATTTCTTGCTCATGTCGATTTCATCAAATCATTATGATTTCTAAAATAATTTTATGACTATCATATGGTTTTAATTTCTCATTAATTTATATACATGCGATCTGTCATTTTATTAATTGAAAGTCATCATGTTCTTTTATGCTACTTATGCCTAAATATCTCATGATGAACATTACATTCAACCTGTCCAAAGTTTACTTTGGACATGGTTGAATATATCATCACCATACGAATTTATCAATGCACATATTTTCATGATCACACATGATTCAAAGATCGTGGCATCATAGCAATATCGATCGAGCATGCTAAATCCCTGCTCACGATTGTTTAACCGTTCGAACATATCTCCATTTAAACCAACGTTTGCATGAAATCTACTTCATTTTGCCTATCCTTATCCTTCCAGAGTCTTTCAAGCCGCATCTCCTACAATCTCTTGCACCCTTTGTATCTCTTGCATCCCCTATTCCATTTGCATTCACCGTCCTCTGTTCAACAATGGCAATCCATTACAAGCTTGCTAGCTACCAGGACCTCCTCTGTATTCCTGAATTTAAGGCATGTCGTTAAGTGTTCCTACGAGTGGGCTAGGGTCCATTCCTTCACCTTCTTGATGGCCACGATGACGAGGTTTCACTTCTTTTTGTTAAGGGGTTCGATGGAAAAACAACTAAGGTTGTCCATCTCACCTTTCCTGTAATAGAAGAGTCCATTGCGTAGGCCATTGAACTACCCAGGGAGGGTGCCCGTTGGCACAAACACCTTTTCCTTCCATGGACGGATCACAAATTCGATCTCAAAGCTGAATACCAACATGTTGCAGGCACGAAAGGATTCCACGGGGAGTGGGTTAATCCTGAGTATCTCGAGCTCTTAACTGTTATCATCTGATTGATCACTTGTGAGGGTAAGTATACCATTTTCAAAGCCTGCCACTTTTGATTATTGGCACATTTTGTTAATAATCAGGCCCTAAATTTTCCATTCTATCTTCTAAAGAGCCTATAAAAGATGTCTAGCCAGGTTAGGAAAAATGTGGTTAACCCTACTGGAAGTTTATACCATCACTATCTCATAAAAATCTTAATCACCCATCAGTTGAAGGAAGCAGGGAAAACATGGGATAGCTTTGTGTTTGAAATGCTAAACCCCCACCTGGTCAAGAAGCCCATTATTAAAGCCTCTGCTTCTCGCAAGCATCACCAATTCCAAACCCATGTAGATGAGCTCATTCAAACCCCTGCCCAAACAAAAAGGGATACCAAGTCCATATGATTTATTGAAGGAGCCTCAGGAGAAATACACCTTGTTCATTCATCCTCTCCTGAGCCTGTCCATGAGGAAACAACCTAGAAACCCTTATTTTTCTCACCAATACCCAAAAATTCACGAAAGGCCAATCGTGACCAGACCGTTGTCCAGTCTATCAATCAGTCTGTCATCCAGCCAATGCATTCAGATAGTCTTGATGACCAGATAAACGATCGTGCCTTTTAATCACCTCTCCTCGTGTTAGGCAATTTATCTGCTAGTTTACTTGAAGACCCTCTCTTGGAACCTGCCTCTATACATATTGAAGATAAGGCCCCTGAGGCACACATTACATATGCTGATCCCAGACCATCTCTGAAGGGATCAAGCCCTCAAAAAGACCCCGAGTCTTTTAAAGAAGCATCTGCTCCACTCCATCCAACTGTGGAGAGATTAACCCAAGACATAGCATAGTTAAAAATCCAGAATGAGAAGTATGTTGAGATCATCTCTCGGCTTCGTCAAGAGAACAAGGACTTACGTTTCCAGGAGAAATGTGTTGAAGATTTAAATAGCGCGAAAACAGCCTCCAACCTTTCTCTCCGGTTGAAGCATGATGCCTTGAAGGACTAGTTCCATAAGCTTAGAGCTAAATCCACTTCTTCCAAGTCGAAGGCAGCTGCTATCGCAGCTCAGCCTTCTTCCGAAATTTCTCTTCTTTTTCTCAGTGGGACCTGGCATATCTCTAGTTTGGGGGAATGTTGGCACCCTTTTTTTCATAATTTTGATCAGTAAACATGCTCTCATTGGCATTATTTTCACTATTTTGATATGATAAGTCATTCTCTTTGCCAATCAGACCATCAAATATAACTAGGTATGCATTTATTTGAATATCATATGAATTGTGAATAATTATCATCGTTTTTTATGGTTCATTGACAATCATCTCACATTTCTAGATGTGTTTGGCATTTAGTTTTTGTTCTACAGGTGGTGGTCGTCATTCAGACCTTCATTCAGCCACACGTTCATGCTGAAGATGCCCTGCTGCATCCGAACCGTCGTTCAGCCCTCCATTCATACCCACGGAATCTTTGATTGAGATATTTCGGGGCAATAAAGATGAAAATGATGATGTGCGTTCTGTTAAGGACGTGTCCCTCATGGTTGGTGAGCCTTTATTACATAAGATCTGTCCTCTTGTTCGTTTAGCTCGACAGCACATTCTCTACCCACGTCGACATTCCAGAAGTTCCTTGTCCTCCCACTCCCAGCTTTCCAACACATCCTTTGCCCAGGATTGAAGGGAACCAACACCTAACTATTCACGTCGAGGAGAATCAACGTCGTGGACTTAGGCAGACGGCCTGTGCGTTGTCGTACACCACCCTGTAATCGTTTGTAATCATTAAGACGTCTATTTTTAGAGAGGTCGACTACATTGACCTTCTCTCTTATTGTAAACCTGTATAAAGACATTTCCTATGAAGAAACGCAGCATATGCATACATATACAGAGCAGTTGTAACACATAGACAGTAGCCGTAACTTTTATATAGACACTGTGTAATTTTTATCAGTCAATGGAAGTTTAAGTTTTTTAGCTGTTGATGTTCTATTGTTGGTGAAGAATTTGAGTTAAGATTCAATCCCTGATTTCTGAGAAGGGCCCCTCAACAACTAGAGGTTTTATCGTATATATTCTACATTTCTTTTCTGCAATTAAATAGTTTTCATTTCCGGTATTTAACTTGTTTCCTGTACATGATAGTTCTTTATTTTCCTGTAATTCATATCTTGTTGTTAGTTTAATTCATAAGTCAAAGTGGCCGGTCCTACTTAAATCTTTTTAGTTTACTTTCAGTCCTTTCAATTGCAATTAGATAGAATTAGTTAGTTAATAGTTCAAGTTTAATTCATAGTTAGAATTAGTTCTGCTAGTTTTTTCCCTGTAGCTGTAGGTTAGTTTTATTTACATTTCAGGCTTGTTTATTATGCTATAGAAGTAGTTCGTTTTCTTAGATGATGGTTAGTACAGATGGATTTTTGTTATTTCATCTTCTAGACAGTCTTTTTGCTACTTTCCCTGCACTGTAGGTTCATATGCATAAACCAATTGGCGTTAAGATCATTTAGTCTGCTTCTTTCCTTAGTTTAAATTGTTTTTTTCCATTTGGACTGTCTTTCAGACTACTATCTGAATCCTCATACAGAATTTAATATTTTCTGCATTGTTTTTATGCTTATTTAGAATCCAGTTTCTTAGGTTTTTAAGCTGTAATATTTCTTGTATTTAATTAGCATTCTTAGATGTAATCACGATCTTCTTCTACACTACATAGAGTTTTAATTTAGTTCCATATTCATCTTTAGTTTTCATTCCATTTCCTTAACTATTGCTTTAGTTACTTTACATATTATGTTTCTTTTATATCTGATTCGTTAATCCTTTACTGTTCTAGAATTTATCAGTTTTATTCTTAGTTTGATTATTTCATGTTTCTTAAGATTGATTCTGGATTAGATTCAGTGATTCCATTTTCCAAAGCATATTAATTTTGATAGTTTCTTAAGTTCAAGCATAGGATTAGTTTTCCCATTCCCATAATTAATGAAGATGTTCATAGAATAGGATTTGGTTCAGAGATAAGATATCTTTATCAAGTTTTCTGGTTGCTTCTACATTAAATATCTTTATCGAGTTTTCTACTTGCTTCTCAATCAAATTTAGTTTCAAGTAAATATCTTTATTAAGTTTTCTACTTGCTTCTATATTTTATTTGTTCCAAGTCATTTTCTTATGGATAAAAGATAGATTACAATGTTTAAAGTTAGTTGTAATTGGACACTCTTTAGTTTGCATTTGTTTGTCGAAGTTAAACTAGATTTGATTGCATTTTGTTTCCTTGTTACATTCGAAAGTCATTTTGATACATTCTATCCCGTTCCTATTACATTTGATACATTTCCTTAGAATCCTCTAGGAGAGTGGAATTAGGTGTTTAATTTCATTTTAAGTAATTGTTGAATGCTTGAATAGTCTAACTCTTGAATTTATCAGTGGATTGTAACTTTTTTTCAAAGATCATATAGTTTCTTGTTTCCATAGTTAATTGTTAATTGAATCATTTCATACATAGGTTCCTAAACTCATTTACAGTTGCTTCTAATTCATACAATAGAGTTTTGAATTATTAATCAATAGTTTTCAATTTCATGAAAGTAGTTATGTTTTGATTAAGTTTTGCTTCCTAGAATAATATTTGTTATTTTTATTTTTTCAGTTATAGAGTAGAGTAGTATAGCTTGATACTATGTTGATCTACTGGTTTAGTTAGGTTTAATCAGTTCAGTAGTTGTATTCTAGGAGTTTGACTCAGTTTTTCGTTTTGAAAGATCTTTCGATCTTTTCTTTATTAAACATTTCTAAGTTCTGTCGAGCCGAAACCTTAGGTCCCATTCTACCTCAGCATATACTGTGCCACAACTCTAATATCACCAACCCTAGTTGATAATTAAATATCTGGTGATTCCTTAAGACAGTAAATACACCCAACAATAATCATGATTGTCATCATCATCGACACAACCATTATCATCAACATCATCGTCGTCATCGTCATCACCACACTGATCATCATCATCACCGACATGATGATCATCATCGTGATTGTCATCATCATTGACAGCATCATCATCAACATCATCATCATCATCATCAATATTATCATCATCACCATCTCCATCCTCATCATTGTCATCGTCGCCATCATGACGATCATCATTTCCATCATCATCACCATCCTCTTCATCATAAACATCGACATGATGATGATCATCATGATTGTCATATTCGTGAACACCATTGTGACAATCCTCATCATCTTCGTTTCCATATTCATGACAATCATCATTTCCATCCTCATCGTCATAAACATTGACATGATGATGATAATCATGATTTTCATCATCAACAACACGACCATTATCATCAACATCATCATCATTTTCATTGCCATCACCACACTGATCATCATCATCATTGACATGATGATGATCATCATGATTGTCATCATCATTGACATGATGATGATCATCATGATTGTCATCATCATTGACACCATCATCGTCAAAAAAATCATCGTCATCATCAATATGATCATCATCATCTCCATCCTCATCATCATCGTCATCGTCATCATGACGATCGTCATTGCCATCATCATCGCCATACTCTTCATCATAAACATTGACATGATGATGATGATCATGATTGACATCATCGTAAACACCATTGTCATCATCATCATCATCATTGTCACCACCATGGTGATCATCATCATTGTTGACATGATTGTCATCATCATCGACACTATCATTGTCAACAACGTCATCGTGATCATGAATATGATCATCATCACCATCGCCATCCTGATCAGCATCATCATCGTCATCGTCATCATGACGATCATCATTTCCATCATCATCTCCATCCTCTTCATTATAAACATCCACATGATGATGATAATCATGATTGTCATCATCATCGACACCATTATTGTAGGCTTGGTTTTGCAACCAAGCTTTGTGCAATGGGCACCTATCAACAATGTGATAGCAGTTTCAATATTGAAAGCAAAAACGATTATGAATTAAATCTAAATCTAAACTAACATGTTCATATAAGAAATAAATTTAAAAACGATTCATGGAAATAACAAGAAATAAAAGAATGGATTTTTTGTATTAAGATACCTCAAATAGTGAGGATTTGTGTTGAGCAACTCCAAAGGTGAGTAGCTCCAAGCTCCAAAGGTATCTTCTCCAAGATGCTGAAAATGGCCAAAAGTCTCATGAGAGATCACTTTTTGGGTGTTAACAGATTTCCCCCTGATGTGTGAGGGAAGGATCTCATCGTATGGCCGATAGATATCATCATTCTTTTGTCTTTTTCCTGAGGTTTGGGGAAGAGAAGAGACCGGTTGGAGACTGAATCCACGGCCCTTGGAAGTTGCAAAAAGAAAAAATATTACATGGCCTCAATATGAATGAGGAATAATCTCTGATAATGGACGAGGCGAGCATACCCATGCTCGTATCAAGACATATACATAACAATTAGTCCCAAGAAGGGGGACCTGAATAAGACATAAAAAATCTGCTGGTACATCATAATGGTCCAAAGGGGACACTATTCTGGGATGCACTCATGATCATAACATGACTGATCTTAATAACTGATACAATGGAATAAACCGACAACCATTCGGAACAAGGTCTCAGAAGGGTTAATGAACTGTTGAATCTGAGGGTGTCCAACATCTATAGGGACTCAATGACTCTGAGCCAACTCTGAGGAGTATATGTAACTGTATACTCGAGGGAGTATAAAACTGAGGTACATCTGAATACTGTCGCCATGCACAACTTAGATATCTATAGGAAAAATGTAACTGGTTGTTTCCATGAGTAGACTCTAAAATGTGAAAGAGTCAGGTGGTATCCGGGGTCTTCAACAAATAAGTGAAAGGACCAATACCCTGTGCGAGTCTCAACAATGCGATCAAGGTGTTGAAGTCGAGCATGTGAGAAACAACCATTTGGAGAGGCACTGAGGACTCTTCTCGAAATGATTCGTAGGAACTCATCATAAATGGTGATGAGTCCAAGACATAGGGACCTCTCGGTCTATCCTCTGGAATAAATTTGGTTGTCGTCGACAGAGGAAGACCAGCAACTAACAAGGCAATGATGTTTCCTTGATAGGAGCGCGGGGTGTAGAACTGAAGTGTGGTAGTACTGATGATAGGAATGACATACTGTGGGGATGGGAAATAACTGGGGTCGTAGAGTGGGTGGAATCAAACTTCCTTTGTTCAGAGCATGATGACATGGTTGACTTGGCAGCGTAGGAAACTGACTTGTAGGTGCCGGGATCATAACTTTTAAGGACTGAAAGGTATGTATTGACTCTGGGGGGACAAGCAGATGGGTGTTGTCGAGGGATTCTCAGGGTGACATACTGCAGAATACTCTAAACAAAGGCGACCAAAATGGGGAAGATGCTATATGAGTAGACATGATCTGTTGTGGCACCGAGAAGCACCATTGGGTCCTTCTTCGTAGTTTTAATCAGCTCCAAGAAGGGATAAAAGTGTGATTTGAAATGGTACTGTCCTGTGGATTTTGTGAGCCCAGGACTGTTCGTGCTCATGGGTGCTTTCATTTTTAAGGAGTCTGAAAATGATAAGAAGACTCTACAGTGGTTGTGAGTACCATCCTGTGGGTTTTTACAAGCCTAGGATGGTGATTGGTCATGGTCACTTTCATGTTTAGAGAGTCTGAAAGTGGTAAGTGGACTCCATTAGTGTTCTTTTTCGTAAGTTAGTCTCCAAGGCCCGAAAAAGCATAAAATGATGCAAATGGAGAACTCTTCTAGCCAATGTGACTAGAGTATTCATTTTTCGTAATTAGTCTACAAGGTCCAGAAAAGGGGTAAACTTATACCAGGTATACGCCCTTTCAGATACGTTTAGCGAGCATGAAAGGAAGCAAGGTTGCTCAGCGATCTTTTCATTGTTTTAGGAGTCAGAAAAGATCTTAAAAGAAACTCCCTAAGTGCCTTTTTCATAAAAGGGATTGCTCGGCCCGAAAAAGGGAAAAAACTATATCGAACAAAAAGGGATTGATGAGAGTGAGAAAAGGTCTCAAGCATTGTCATGAGTGTGGAATACTGAATCCGGTGACATAAAGATTGTCAAAAATGGGCATTGTCAAATGTGGCACGCAAACCAAGGTGATGAGTGGCATTTTGAAAAAATGCCCAAATATTATGGCGGTGAGAGCGAGAAATGATCTCAAGCATCATCACGAGCGCAAAAAACTGAATCCAATGTTATCAAACTTGTCAAAAATGGATGACGGTCGATGTGGCATGCAAACCGAGGCAACGAGGGGCCATTGGAAAAAAAGCCCAAAAAATCTGGAGGTGAGAGTGAGAAATGATCTCAAGCGTCATCATGAGTGCGAAAAACTAAATCCTACGATATAAGACTCGTCAAAAATGGAGAATGGCGGAAGTGGCATGCAAACCAACGCGACGAGGGGGTAAAAAAAATGGTCAAAAAATGGACCTGGTGAAAAAAGGAAAAGGAAAGGACTATCATGAAGATCTTGCTATGCTGATTCCAACAGTACCAACGGTTTGAGGAACGGACCTCGTATGATACCGCAATGGTTGTTTGAAAAATGGTCAAATCTCTATAAATAAGGTGTGGGGCCCATATGACGTGTCATTGTTACGTGTGAGTTTGGCAGAGCAATCAGAGGTCTTTCTTGATTTCTGAGAGATTCAACCATTGTTTTTCGATTCCGTGAGTTTCAGGTAACCCTATTTTCCTTAGCCTTTTTAATTATGTCTTTTTTGGTTAGCGGCGGGCCCCTGAAGGCCGCGAAATTCCATGTTGGCCTTCCAACATGGAATATCGCGGGTTTTGCGTCCTTTTTCGTGATAAACATCATTGGTTTGGGGCCGACAGTCGCGATGTTCATCGCGACTATCGGGCTGAAAGTCGCGATGTTCATCGCAACTCCGGGGCTGATAGTCGTGATGTTCATCGCGACTATGGGTTTAACAGTCGCGATGCTCATAACGACTGTGGGGTCAATACTCGTGATGCTCATCACGACTGTGGGGTCAATACCCGCGATGCTCATTGTGGGTTCATGGATGAAAGCCACAATGATCATCGCGGCTTTTGATGAAAAAGCCGCGATGAAATTTTTTGAAAAAAAAATTCTATCTAAAAACTTTTCTTTGTTTTTTGGCAAGATGTTGAGGAGGCCATTGGTGTCATGGCGAGAGCGGGAGATGGAGGAGGACTTGATGATTCAGATTCGAACCGATCAGGGGGTCCGACAGACTCTGGCTATGAGCGGGCTCCTGAAGTTCACTCAGATTCCACCGATGTGTTTAGTAGGACCACTACTGAACAAATTGGTGGGTCTCTGGGTACCTGCAGAGGGTGCTTTTATTGTTGGGGGTGAGAGGTTAGAGATCACCCTTACTAATGTATACTTTCTTACTGGGTTGCCTCGCTTAGGGGAGGTGGGTATCTTCTGCTAAGGATCCTGGTGGGTTTGGATATTGAGGATCTACTGGAGACCTTCTGTGTTGCGGGGGCTATTGTGCAGAACAGTGCATTGAGCCTGAGATCTCTGCGGGAGTGGGATATGCGGGCTGTTGGGGCTTGTGTTCTGCCAGTGTTGGGTGCTACGGTACCACATCATTTGTCTGGGGACAAACAATGATGGTGGATTCTGTGCTGATGGGGACCTACTACGCGTGGGGTCAGATGTTTTTGGTTGGTGTCCAGAGAGATCTAGACAAGGTCATCCGGGAGGGGGGAGAGTTCTACTATGCCTCTTTTCTGTGTTGTTTCTTTTTTGAGCGGGTACCGACCTTGCAGCCACGGGTGCTGGTTCGAGATGGGTTGGTGAGTGAGCCGCGCATGGTGCGGTGGGGGAAGATGATGCCCTGTAGTGGTGGTGGTATCCGCGGGTTCTTTTCACAGGATATGTATGAGTAGTGGGAGCAAATCCCTTTGCAAATTGATGACTATCCATATGCCGATATGGATTATGGAGGAGATCTGGAGATGCCTCGAGCCCAGGGACAGGCCTGGGGTATAGATGGTATGTTTTTGTTTTTTGTTCTCTACTATATCATGTGTTTTTTAGATGTTTTTGTTATAATTATAGTTAGAGATATCTATATGATGGTTCACTTGCGTGATTTGTGGAGATGTTGGTCCTGTACCACCGGCCGATCATGTGGTTCGTATGGGACAGGCGATGGTGGTTGTCCCGCCTCCTGTAGCGGTACCGCCTCCTCATGCTCGAGGAGTTGTGCCTCATGGTCGAGGAGTTGGGCCTCGAGATGATGCTGTGGAGGGCATATGAGAGACACTAGACATGATCCTGGCAGGATTGCCAGAGGATGGTTGGAGGGATTTGGATCAAGACATCGTCGAGTGTTGTTTCGATGCGCCTCGTGAGTGGTGCTCTATCCATCTTAGAGCAGCATTGGTGGTAGCTCAGTATAGGGATGGGGCTCGGCATGATCTGGCAGGGCCGGTGGAGGGGAGGATTTGGTTATGGGATGATCCACCAGGGCCGGCGAAGAGGCGGGTTCGGGCTCGGCATAATCCGGTGGGACCAGCGAAGGTGGCGCCAGAGGAGCCTGGAGACCATGATGATTAGATGATCTTGTATCTGCCCCCAAATGCTGATGAGCATATGCGGAAGTACCTTTTTGTACAACTTATGTATTTTTGTATATTGGTTGCTAAGGGAACCTATGACATGTTTGACTATATGATGATATATATATATATATGTTTTGGTATATAGTCGTGTATGCACATGGATGCATTTATTATCTATTTGTTTTCCCGTGGAGGCACATGTTATGCACATGGATGCAACATTTTGATTTTTGTATATGCCCATGGAGGCACATGTTATGCACGTGGATGCATCATTTTAATTTTTGTATATGCCCGTGGAGGCACATGTTATGCACGTGGATGCAGTATTTTGATTTTTGTATATGCCCGTGGAGGCACATGTTGTATTTACTACATGGTTTGATTGGTGTGCCAGTCAAGAATGTTGTTGGCCATATGGTCTGCTACACTGTTGAGATTCCTTGGGACATGTGTGAATGAAATGGATTCAAACTGTCGAACCATTTGTTTAGTGTGCAAGAATTTTCTGAAAAGATAGGGATCGCGTACCTGGTAATCATTGTTGAGCTGGGAAACAAGGAGTTGTGAGTCCAAGAAAACGTTAAGGTGACTTATGCTCATTTGGAGAGCAGCAGCCAGGAGACCGGTCACAGTATCGTATTCAGCTTGGTTGTTGGTGGCGGCACCTATGCACACTCCATCGATGTGGATCAACTCATGTGAAGGGGAATATATTACCCAAGCTACGGAGGCAAGATTGGGGGACCAACGGCTTGCACCATCAGCGAAACCGATGTAGCAGAGTGCAACAAGATCCATCTGTGGTCATGTAGAAAAAACAAATATTTAGTTTTTTGAATTTCTTGTGAAAAACAAAATAAGACTGTACGATAATGGATGGTGGTGTCCTTCAGATTTTCTATGGGTAAAATCATTTGAGGTATAGCCCATTGCATGGGTTGCGTAGGGGTTTGCCTTCTGAATCAGTCAGAATGTATGCCCCCTGTCTGAGGTAGGTATGTATAATGTATGGGCCTTGCCACATGGACACAAAATTTCCTTTTCCGGTTTTGTCATGAGATTGATCATAGGCGAGTACAAGGTCCCCTTTAGTAAAAGTTCTTGGGTGGACATGTTTGTTGTAACTTAGTTTGGATCGGTTCTTGGCTACTTCCATGGTTTGGAGGGCTGTGCGCCGATCTTCATCGGCTTGCTCCAAGAGTAGTAAGCGTTACTCAATTGGGGAAGTGTCCGATAGGAGTTCAACGACCATATGTAGGGATGGAATTTGGCACTCGATGGGGAGGACGGATTCGACACCGTGAACTAGATGGAAAGGGGTAAAACCGGTGACGATTTTGGTTGACGTGCAGTATGCCCATAGTGCTGGGAAGAGCATGTGATGCCAATTTGATTTGTGTTTGTCAACAGTGCGTTGGAGAATGGTCTTCAAAATTTTATTAATCGCTTCGACTTGGCCATTCCAGAAATGGTGTTCAAATTTCAGTAGCGTTGATAATTCTCTCCAAATGGAATCTTTGAAGTGAGAGCCATGGTCTGAGACGAGTTGCTTTGGCACTCCAAAATGAGTGATAACATGGTTGAGGAAAAAACGTGCTGCGGTGTCGGCTTTGCAATTGTAATTTGGCATGGCTTCCGTCCACTTGGTGAAATAATCTACGGCCACAATGATGTGTTTATGACTGCCAACTGACGTGGGATTGCAATCTAGGAAGTCTATGGCCCATTTGCATAAAGGTCTGACAGTGACGACTGGATGAAGGGGGGCAGGTGGGGTTCTTGCATTGGGGGCAAAAAGTTGGCAGTTTTGACAATGTTTGACTGTGGTGATGCAATCAGTAAATAATGAGGGCCAATAGTAACCTGCATAGATGATATTTTGGGCAGTGGCCATGATGGAGAAATGGCCTCTGCAGGCACTGCTATGGAAATCATTAAGGACTTGTTCTTCTTTGTCATGAGAAAGGCAGCGTCGTAAGATGGTATCGACGCTGCGTCGATAAAGTACATCGCCTAATAGGAGATATCGGGGGGCATGGTGTCATATACGATGGCGTCCGTCATGATCGATGTAGGGTCAAAATTTTTGTATGCGGAGGTAGATTAAGATGTCGCCATACCATGGGTTGTCAGAGGAAATGATGAAAATGTGGTCATCAATGAGGTTCATTTGGATAGTGGGTAATGACGGAGAGGGTGGGAGGTCTATGATGAGTTGAGCGAGTGCTAGGGCCTTGGTGCTCTCTAGGGTTTTTAAAGTTAGGTCATATTCTTGTAGGATAATCACCCATTTAGCTACACAGCCTTGAAGGAGGCGACATGTCAAGAGGTAAACCATTGGATTGGAATTGGCTACAACCGTGGTGTGGCTCAGGAGGGGTGGGCCTGACAAGGTCTGGCTCACATAGTAGATGACATGCTCTTGGCGAGTAGTATCTTCTTGGACAAGAACTCCAGATACGACATATTCGGATGCTGAAACATAGAGGGTGAAATCTTTGGTGAAATCTGGCGGAGAGATCAACGGGGCGTTCATGAATGCTTTCTTTAAGTCGGTGAAAGCTGATTCTGCTTGTTGGTCCCATATGAAATGGGTATGCAGACTTAGTAATCAAAGGAAACCGTGGACCGTTGTGGCATAGTCAGGGAAAAAGTGGTGGAGGAAGTTGGACCTCCCTTGAAGGCTTTCAAGTTGTCTTAATGTATGGGGTGACGGTAAGTCTACAATGGCTTGGACTTTCAAGGGGTCGACAGTGATTCCTTTTTCTAAAATGACAAACCCCAGCAGGAGACCTGCCGTAACACAAAAGACACACTTGAGTGGGTTCAAGCGGATGTTGTATTTTCGACAACGCAAGAAAACTTGTCGAAGGTCATCTAAATGGTCAGATCGTTTCTTGGATCAAGCGTCAGGTCGTCCAGATAAACTTTTATGATTCTATGTAGATCGTGGAAGCAATAAGTCATGGCGCGTTGGAAAGTGGCTCCAGCATTCTTGATACCGAAAGGTATGACGCGATAGGAAAAGGTGCCCCATGGGGTAGTGAAAGCTGTCTTGTATTGATCTTCTTTACGGATTTTGATTTGGTTATATCCGGAGAAATCGTCCATAAAATAAAGGACCTCATGTCCCGCACATTCATCAATTAGTTGGTCAATGAAAGGTGTGGGGAAGTTGTCTTTTGGACAAGCGAGGTTGAGGTCTCGGAAATTAGTACAAATGCATATGGTGCCCACTTTCTTGTTTACTGGCACTGGGTTTGAAACCCAGGTAATGTAGGCAATAGGATATATGAATCCTGGTTTTTGGAGTTTCTCAATCTCATCCTTAACAACTGGGAGCTTGGATGGGTGAATTGGTCGTTGTTTCTATCGGACAGGAGGCACATTGGGCCAAGTGTTGATGTGATGTTCCACAATTTTAGGATCGAGGCTAGGCATCTCGGTGTAAGACCAGGTGAAGACATCACGAAACTCTTGGAAGAGTTTCTTATATGCCTGAGTTTCTGCTTGAGTGCATGATGCGCCTAGCGAGATGAGCTCAAGTTTTCTAGGTGTGGTGGAAATGTCGATTTGTATAATAGTTGAAATGTTGGACATGTTCCCCTCTTCGAAGGCATCTGGTGCTGGGATGGGGTCTTTGAACCAATCAACCTTAGTTGGTGGAAAATATTTCGATTCGACTGATAGTTGGTTTTCTGTGGTGGATGTAAATGCCTTAGGGAGGAAGTATGAGCAATGATGAATATCGTCCCAAGGGTGGTCCGGTGCAGTGAATGTTTCTAGAATTTTCTCATCAGTATGAAAGTAATCAGACCATAAATCAACGGGTTCTAGTTTGTATGTGGTTGAAATCATATAGATGGTATTGATTTCTTCCGAAGAAGATGATTTCGGAGGGTAGATCTCCTCGATGAGGGGAGGAGATATCTCTAAGTCGCATTGTTCATCTCATATAAGGCTGCTCTATAATCTGGGAGATCAGCATAGTGGTGTGAATAATGGCCATAAATGCCGCATATCGCACAAGGGTGGTTTGTGCAAAGCGTTTTGTCATGAGGTTGAGGAGGTGGCTCAAGTCTTACCACTAGAATTCCGGTGTCATCATCCAACATATTCATGTGTTCTTGGAGTGCAGGTAATTGTGGACATTGATGAGTAGCATGGCCTACGTCGTCACACAACGAGCACTTAGGGGGAATGCGAATAGTTGGGGGGTTCTTAGCTACCTTGGGGGTTGCTGGGAGGGTGCGAGTTATGGATCCAGTGTTATAAGTTTGTGGGCCTCTACCCCCTGTGTTTCGTAATGGAGGTGGGGTGTTTCTGGACGTTGATGCCGCAGTCACTATTGGGGGTGGTCTATTTTGCAGATGAGTGACAAGAGGGGGTTGGTAGTTGGTAGTAGGGATATGTTGTACCGGTTGTAAAATAACAGTCGGAGTCAACGGGGGGCTCGGAGCAGGTAAGTACCATACAGGTATCCCTAATGTTAAACCAGGAAGGTTGAGTGTAGCCATTACTGGTGAACTGACAACTCCAGAAAATGGGAACAAGAACGGGATAGTATGAATTGGAGTTGTGCCAATATGAGTAGGTACTGTGGGTGTTTGTCGTAGTGACGAAGGCTGTTGTGTGGTGTGCAACAAGGTGCACAAATCCGATGTTTTTGTTATTGGTAAAGGTGGTGGGATCGATGGAAATGTGGAAGTCATAGGTGACTCGGTGTAGATTCTAGGACCAATTGACGACACAAATGATGTTGGTGCAGTTTGAATGGTTTGTTCAATCATTGGTAGCACATTTTGAGGGGCTGTGGGGGTGTTAGGATCATAATATGTGAGTTGATCAATCTTGATAACGCGTCCTTCATGTGGGAACATCATGAGGCGGAAAATAGATGAAGCCACTACTTTCATTTTGTATATATAGCTACGTCCAAGAAGGAGGTTGTAGTCGAGCTGGGCATTGATCACTTCGATGACGATAAGAACTAATTTTCCACCTAGTTCTATGGGTACGTTTGCTAAGAGGCCTTGTGATTGAGTTGAGCGCCCGTCGTAAGCTCGTAGTGCCGTGGTGGATGGTTTTAAAGTGAGGGAGCCAAGTTTTTGCCACACAAGAGTGGACATAACGCAGGTTGAAGCTCCTTCATCGATGCACAACAACGTTTCGAATGTTTACTAATACTTGGAAGACCAAATTTGATGGCAATCGAGGTTCGGCTTGGTCTAAGTCGAAAGCCATCATGTGTGTATTGTCAGGGTCTACTCCTCTAATGGCAGATAGTAGTAGTTTCTGCTGTGCAGGGCATGTTTCCAGTACCTCTAAAGCAGACATAGCACCGGGGGATTATGCTAGGTATTCCAGGACATTATAATTGGATGCTGCACGAGCATTAGGATTGTTCTTAATCCTTTGCAAAGGGATGCAAGGGATTTTAGGTCCTCCGTCCAATGACATATTTGGTATGCATAGTGGTTGATCTGATGGAAGGGAGGTGGATGCGGTATTGGGAGGAGTTTCTGGGGGTGGGCCGTAATGATTCCTGCGAGTCTGGAGGTTAATGTCCTTGGATGACATCATTAATAAATGGTGTGTGCCTAGATCCGTATGCTGATAATCAGTGGCAGCATAGGTGATTTGCTGCTGAGGTGCAGCAGATCCTTGTGGGGGATCCATTTGGCGAACATTTACTACTCCCTGGTTTGGCAATGGGTTTTGCAATATCATGGGTTGCGGTTGATTAAGTGGAGCTGGTTGTATAGCATGGCCCTGGCATTGGGCATCGTCAGCCCAAAGCTTACGTGCTTTCTCTAGATGGGGGCAGTTGTGAGTGTAGTGTCCATAGACTCCACATATAGAACATGGATGGTTTGTTCTCAGGTAATTGTTTTTTGCTTGCTTGGGATGATGATCATGATTCGAGTTGGGAGGAGCAGCATTGTTATTATTTGGAGGATTAAGAGGTGGTGGACCTTGATTATGTTGTTGGTTGTTGTCGCGGTTACGTCCTCTTCCACGGTTATTTTGTCTGCCCTGGTTGCGTTGGTTGTTTTTGTGTTGGGGCTGATTGTGTTGTGTGTACACTTGCCCTTGAGTAGTGGGAGGATTTTGGGGTGCTGCAGGTGCAGGAGAAGGTTGCGGTGGATAATAAGTTGGTGAGGCTGGAGGTGGTCCAGTTGCCTACTGAGGTTGTTGGTAACCCTGAGCTATTGGAAGTGTTGGGTTAGCTGGTGTAGCTTGGTGGGGGTAATACATTGGTTGGGCCGGTAAATGAATTGGGTTCTGGGTGGCCGGCTGGTTATAGTATGTGGGTGGTACATATGTCGATGGCGCTTTCCCATAGCAATGTTGTGAACAAGAGGGTCCATGAGTGTGATGAGTCTGATTCATTGGAGCGTACGAAGTTGTCCCTCCAAAATTAGATGTAGCCCTAGAGAGGTCTGGGGAATTTATGGTGCTCACCATGCTAAAAGGTTTATTTTGTGCTGTGACTTGGCCGATAATACCATCAGCGGCATGTGATGCCCCCGGAGCGTCACCGCGTGAAGAATCACCTTGTGGGGCATCTGGTATGATGGTGTAGAGATAGCCTGACTGGGCATAAATCAGGTCAAATTGTTGAGCTTTTAGGATAGCTTCTTCTTCTGACTGGGGTCATTCTGAAGCTACGTCTTTGGCTATGAGGGGTAGGAGTGATTTAAGACACCAGTCCAAAAATATACGATCATCCAGGTTTATCTTACAGAGGCTATGATGCTTGCGCCACTCATGGATATGGTCAGTGATGTGGGTAGCTGTGTTTTTTCTGCAAGACAACAGTATTTCAACTTCTACATCATAGCGTACAGGTAGCTGAAAAAACTGAAGGAAAGTGGAGGTGAGAGACGTAAATGTATGGTGGGTCCCATGTGGTTGTTCGATGTACCACTTGGCTGCAGAACCAATGAACGTTCGTTGCAATAGTCTTAGTCTAATGGAGTCATCCACTATGGAGTTAGATGAACACCATAGGTGAAATGACATTATGTGGTTTTGTGGATCCTCCCCAGGTTTTCCTTCAAACTTGGGGATGTCCGAGGGGAGCTTGGTAGGCATGGGTGGCCATGTAGGGTTGTGCCTGATAGGATCGTTGGTTAATATAGCTAGATCTGGTAAGTTCAAACTAGCCATGTATGGTAAACTAGCAGATGGGTGTGGCGTAGTGACTGGGACATAACTATTAATGGTGGCATTATGTAGTGGTCCAGTAGCCCCTAAGGGTATGCTAGGTATTGAAGGTATGTGTCCTCCAATCGTTGTGGTGTGGGATGGGCCAGTGCTCCCAAGTGCAACATGGGTTCCAGAGGGGTTAGGAATAGTGCCAGGAATTCCTGCTGGGTTGTGGTAATGAGAGGTGGTGTGATTCCTATGTTGGGCATACCCATAATAGGAGGTAGTCCTGTGTTGGGCATACCTAAAGGTGGAGTGGCCCCTATATTAGGCATGCCTAAAACGGTTGTTGTTACCATGGGTGGCACAGTAGTAGAAGGGTTTGTGGACGTATCTACAATAGTACTAGTGAAAAGTGGGTCGTATTGTGATCCATCCATGTGGTTGGTTGGTGATATTTCAATAAGGTTTTCGGATTTATCCTCAGAATCAGATGTGAAGTGAGGCGTGTCAGAATCGGATGACTGTGTGTTTGGCCAATGACGTGTCGAGTCAAGGGATAAGGCTCTACCTCTATCATGTGTAGAGCCAAGTATACCGAACTGAGGGGGTTCACCCTGAAGACAACGAGATCATCTTAAATTCTCAATGGTGAGAAATATTTAAAAATTTCAGTGTAAGGTGGTGATGCAAAAAACACGAAACCCTATTGCAACAATGAGTGCAAGAGGGTAGTGAAAAACTAAAGGCTCTCAAACCAAATAACCAACCTCAAAAAGCACTTATTATAGCAGTTGTGATATAATAAGTGGAGGGATGCAACAAAATTGGTCAGAATACCAAAAGTCAAATAGTTCCTAGAAAAAAGTGGTGTTACTAGACCAAAGGTGGGTAATGTATCATGCAAACACCTAACTAAAAGTATTGTGAGTCAACAAACGATATTCTCTGCAAGGTGATGAAATCCAAGTCAGACAATATAGGGTGCTGAATCAAAGGCTAGATATCCCCCTACTAGGAGGGACACCGGGTAGACGATCCTAAAGAGTGGCAACTAGGATACCCCGTTCATGACACGTTCGGTTGGGTGAATCTGCAGTTTGGTTCTATCGCTGCTGTACCACGTCTTGGGTATACACCGAGAACTTCGAAAAGTATCCTTCGATTATTGAATGGATTGCGATATTCCACTAAAAATTCCAGAACCAGTTTGGCTACTTCAACCCTCCTAAGGGAGAGGCCTTCCCGATAAATTGGTTGATAACCGTGTCAAAATTATAAGGGATTTTTGGACCCTTAAGACAACCACTATATCTCAAATGTAAATAATTGAGAGGTGTTATTGGTACACCTATCCTCTCAATTCTACCTAACTACAAGATTATTTTAACTGCTCCCCAAGTGGGGTTAAAAGTTTGTTTAGTTAAGGTAAATTTTAAGGCTCAGTTTAAATTATGTGGCAGAGTGGGTGCAAGTGTGGTATTTAAACTGAAATTGATTTTCCTCGCTTGGGTTATTGATTACAAATGAAAGAAAAGATGCTTCCAGTTTTGCAAAAAATAAAGGCATTTTTGAAATGTAAATGCTTGAAAAAGCTATTCAAAAATAATGGATCTTTGAAATAATTTAAAGGGAAGGAAATAACATAAATATTTCAAGAAATAAATGGATCTCTTAGAAAATTGCTTGCGCAAACTATTGAGCATAAAATAGTAAAACTTTGATCTAAATAAAATGTAGAAAATCTTTCTTTCAATTACTGAAAATTTTTAAAAAGACTTTTAATGGAGCATATATAAATAGAAAAAGATTTAGTATGGCTGTAAAATGCAGAAAAACTAATGATGTAAAATATGCTAAATGGGCAAAAAATACAGCAAAAAATATTTTCAATTGGCCGAATTCAAAATAACTGCATCGCGGGTTTTGGGGAAATAGCTGCGATGTGCAGTGCGGGTTTCGGCCGTGCAATCGTGATGTGTAATGCGGGTTTCGGTCGCGAAGCCGCGATGTGCAGCGCGGGTTTTGGTCACACAGTCGCGATGTGCAGTGAGGAAAATGGCCGCAAAGCCGCGATGTGCAGCACATAAAATGGCCATGAAGCCGCGGTGCGCCGCGCAGAAAAACGCCGCGGGGTCGTGATGAGCTGTGCGACTGTCGGGCGAAAAGCCGCGAGGTGAAAGCCAAAAAACAAACGCCAAAAAATGAAGCCGAAAATGGAAATTTCAGGTTGTTAATGGCAATAGAAAGGGCCAAGATCTAAAATAGCAATGGATCTGCTGTCTAGGATGGCAGATCTATGAATTAAAATGATCAAAACTACCAAAAACTAAGATCTAAAGCAAAAAACCAAGATCTAAGAATTCGAAGCCAGCGGAGTCGCGAAAAACTGTTGGCTTGGTTTCGCAACCAAGCTTTGTGCAATGGGCACCTATCAACAATGTGATAGCAATTTCAATATTGAAAGCAAAAACAATTATGAATTAAATCTAAATCTAAATTAACATGTGCATATAAGAAATAAATTTAAAAACGATTCATGGAAATAACAAGAAATAAAAGAATGGATGTTTTGTATTAAGATACCTCAAATGGTGAGGATTTGTGTTGAGCAACTCCAAAGGTGAGTAGCTCCAAGCTCCAAAGGTCTCTTCTCCAAGATGCTGAAAATGGCCAAAAGTCTCATGAGAGATTTTGACAGCGTGAGGATAGGATGATGGATGGATGGAAAGTGAGGAGCCCCTACCACCTTTTTATAGTTTTTGGTGGTGGGGAATACCATTATGGTTTTGAGGAAACCAATGGTATTGACCAACATGGTTTAGGTACCTTTTCCCTCCTTTTTCTTTTTTTGAATATTTTTAATATTTTTATTCCCTTTTTAATATTTTTGGGAATTCTAGACCCTTTTTGAGGGTTTTTTATGATTTTTGAGGAAAAATATTCATTTTGAGGGGAAAAAGAGGTGTATTATGGTCTTTTGGTGACCTTTTGATAGCTTTAGAGGCTCAAATGGTGGAAAAGTGGACAAATGGGTCATGTGAATAAGGAAATGAGCTAGTGAGCACTTTTTGGGTGTTAACAAGTATGATCATCTTCACCATCAAACGTAATATGGGAAATGCCTTCTATAGGGTAAAAAATAAGTTCATTTTCATTGCCATTAAAACATTTAACTTCTTGAAACAATTTATTAATTACATAAGTCCATAGATTGAGTCCCATATGTTTCACCATTGGAAAACATAATATGTACTCCTTTACTCTAAATATGAAGAGGCATTTGACAATGATGTCCTCTTTATTCCTCTCTCCTTATCATCATGGTAGAATCAATAGGGATGGCATTGGAGAGAGATGGACAATAAGAAAGTCTATGAGGAATAAGAATAAAGAGTGGTGTCAAGCATATGAATCATTCTCACTTCATTGATGATATTGTCTTTCTGGGAGGACAGTCACTCATCTAGTCACTAAAATATTCAAGGTAATTATATCTTCATACCTAGATATATATGGAGGAGCTATCAATAAAGGAAAGTGCAACTTATATGGTTGGAATTTCATAGAATCTCTAAGGACAATAGTGCATCATTCTTAATGGAGGTAAAATGGAACTCCTTCTAGTATCTTAGGACCCTATTTATAGTAAGCATCACAAAAATGTGATCAAAAACCAAAATTTTCAAACAATTAAAAAGAATATTTCCTCATGGACCTAATGGCTAATTCCCCATGGAAAACTAGCCCTATGCCATTTACACTATGTAAGAACCTTCACAGTTGCATTAGCGCTATTAAGAACTACAACCAAGCATGAGATTAAACTGCTCTTATAAACACAAGGATGTGTGGATGGGATATAGAGATGAAAAAATGCCCCGACCCTAGTTGATAGTTAGTGTACCTCAAGGGATGAATGAGCCCATCATTGCAATGGAAATACAAGTTTGAGTAGTGTTGAAGTTTGAGAAAAAGTGATTATTTGGGATCAGGTCATCTAAACCGAAGGTAGGATTTATAAATCTCAATATAAATTTCATTTTTTGTGTCTCCCTTGGAGAGATCAAGAGTGGCCATTCAAAATCTATGCAAGGTGGTATATAAATATCAAAGCCAATGAGGTGAAGTAATGAAGCAGTTCTCACATACCAACAACAATCAATCCCATACTATGTGCACTCTAGAGGCTTTGAGAGCAATATATGGCTATCTAATAAGATCACTCTATGAGTTACCCATCCCTCTTATCTTGTGTATCATTGTCACCACATGCAATATCACTAAGGTAATGAGTGTATTTGTGCCAAAAATTGCCAAAATTATGTCATGAAGTATTAATATCTTGGCATGAAGATATTTAGATATCCTTAGCCCAGAGGCTTAATCCTAGGAAGTTGTATTTTGAATATTTCTTTATTATTTTCATGTACCTTCTATAGTATGGATGACCTAGTTATTTCAAATTCAATATTAGTTAATATTGTATACCTTTTTCAAACATGTACGATTATGATTATAAAGACAAGGATGCATGAATTGGATATGGATATGACAAAATTCCCCTCTAATAAAGCATTTCCATTAAAAAAAGATGATTAATGATGGGATATAACTCCAACATTCTATTTGATGGGATGACATGTTTCTCCCTCTCCCCTTTGAATCTGTCACATACCCAAATTCTAAATGTTTTTATGTTATAAGAAAAACATTATATTTCATTTTGTTGTAAAGTTTTATGACTATTGACCAAGTGGGGTTAAGGATGGCTGTAATTAATTACTTTGAATATTTTATTAATAATAAATAAAAGAGGAGACAAATATCCAAAGGAATCTGTTGAATGAATGTTCACTGACCCACTAGGAGGAATGGACTGGGGTGAGAGAAAAATGACACTTGGAAGCATCCTCAACTCACTTATAGCTGTTGCAGGGGGAAACTTCCCTATTTTTATGGTCATGTTCCCCAAGAAAGTGGAACTGAGCAGGTAGCTCCTTAACTAAAAAACTGACCAAAAGACCTAGGCATGCTTTATCTACCCATTGAATTCAGTAGGAGGCTGTTTAGTTTTTACTTGTGATAATTTCTAAGAAACAGAAAGAAGAGAGCACAGGAAATTTGATGAAGTGAAAGCTAGGGAGTGATTGAGTGAAACAAGACTGCATTCTGAACTAGTACAGCTTTATGCTGAGTTCAATATTGCTAAAGGAGGAAGTATTACTGTTAAGTACTACTGCTGAGTTGTAGAGGAATTTATTCCATTTTCCACATAGCATCTTCTTCCTGGTGGTTTAGTGAACAGGCTCGGGGGTCCTAAGGCAAGTGACTTGGCTGTCTTCAGGAGCAAGTTGAGTGCAATGGGATCCTTTGGCTATTTGTCTCTTCTATATTTATTAGGTTTTAATTTTGTTATCTTATTTACTTTCTGTCCCAATATATTATTGAAGAAATGAATGTAAAATGTTATCAGTTTCTATTAAATCTTAGTTAACCATTAACTGTTATTAAATGCTTTAATTCTATAAATGTTATCAATGTTGCTGCTAGATTATAGACTGCTTAGATAATTAAATATTGAGTTTAATTGATTAATGATAGAAAAGAAATCCTTCTTTGTATTTTTCCACACACCGAAGTGCCGTACTCTAGTACAGAGAAGTCAATTTATGAATAGATTAGAATGATTGAAATATCTCAGATAGACATTTTGAAAACTGATTTCGAGTTACTTTCAGTTTTATTTATTTCAAAGAAATGCATACTGTCAAAACTATCTCTGCATAAATATATATATAATCTTTGATGCAATAACATAGTAGTTAGCTACTAAATAGAATTCTTAAATAGTACCACTTTATAGCATCGCATTCCAAATTACGGAAGTAATAATATTCGAATATTTTCCATACTCATAACAAAAACTAGGGTATAAGTATAGCATTTCATTTATAAATAACAGTAAATCAAATAAACTTTTAGATGATGAAAAGAATATATTTTCAAAACCGAGCCATCAAATATTATAAAACAATATATACATATTTCTGAGTATGATATAACAAAACGAAATAGAAATAATACATTTAAAAACATCTATAACAAATGTTAAAAGATTACATCTTAAAAACAAGAGTACTTTAAACATCCATCTACAGGCATCGAGCCTTAGGGTTTAACCTTGTTATTTTACTATTTATGAGCTTGGGTATTATGCCCTTATTTCTCTTCTACAAATATTTACATTAAAAACTTACAACTATAAATTTCCAACAGAATAGTAATCAAAACACGGGCCGAGCTATAAGAAATGCAATGCCTAGTTTTAAAAGAGGTTTATTCTAATAATAATGTGACACTTCAACTCTAAAAGAAAAAACACAAGACAAGGGTTCGAGACCGTAAAGGCTCGCCCCAATGGTCGTTATTTATATATAAAATTTACATTTGAATGGTACAAGAATTCTAAAAAATAGAAGGTATGGGGCTCAAGCTTGGCTCACCCTTTGATGTTGCAGCATTAAAATAACTAACATTTGAATACAATGATGTTGCAGCATTAAAATAACTAACATGTTTTCCAAACAGTAATATGTATTAACAGCTTTTACGACCAAGTGAGTAGTCTTTGATGAAAGGCGACTTGAACCATTCAATCACCATCGACCACTTAAGTAGTTGTTGTTGAAGAATTTAGTTAGTCTATGGATAAATAAATTAAGATAACATTAATGATACTTCCGCATAACAAAAACTAGCATTTAATGCTACTTGGAAAATTTTAAATTTTTGTGAAATTTTGGGATGTTACATGGGGTATCAGAGCGCAAATTCAAATACTAGGCCTGAAGTGGCTCAATTCGCGCAATTGGAAATCAAACCAGAATTGAAATTTACTGATGTTATTAATTTGTTTTCTGTTCATCATATTTTGACTTAGTTGCAGGCATGGAAGGACCGGTAGAGTCAACTGAAGACAGGTCCCATCAACGAACATAATAATAACGAACATGAATGCATTAATGCATAAAATATTTTTGTTGAATTTAATGATAATTCATCTGAATTATTAAGAACTGTAAGAGATTTAAAAAATAGAAATAAAAACTATTAAAGTGGAAAATGAGCAAATTCTAAAAGCTCAAGAGGAGTTGAATCAAATCCTATTGGACAAGTTCCATAATAATGAAAAGAAGATAGAAAATCATTCTGAATCTGGAACTATGTCCTACCAACATAAAGGTAAAAAGTTAAAACTTACTAATTATGAAACTATTTCTTCATCTGAAACCATTGTTAAATCACATAGGAAGAAACATGAGTATTTAAGCGATAGTAGTGAAAGTGATTGTTTTACTAAGAAGAAGAAGTACAGACCTTATGAAGAGATTTTGGGGGAGTTTGAAAAGATAAAACCGCCAACGTTTAATGGAAAAACAAAGAAGAGTGAGGAAGCCAAAGCATGGCTGTTCGGAATGAATAAATATTTCCAAATTTATAATTACTCAAGTCAGTTAAAAACAAAAATGGCAATTTATAATCTGACAGGTAAAGCCGACATATGGTGGCAAGATTTGAAGCGAGTTAAATATCTAAGGGATAAAAATGTAAACTGGAATAACTTTCAAAAGTATTTTAAAATAAAATTTCTGTCAGAACAGTATTACAAGGAGCGAGCTAAAGAATTCTATGAATTAAAGTTAGGCTCCATGAATATGAAGGAATTAAGCAACAAGTTTCTGAGTTTATTGAGGTATGTTCCTTACATTAATCAGGAAAAGCCTAAGGTACAGATATTTTTGAGTTGTTTACCCTCTCAAATAAAGGACCGAATTGAATATGACGATCCTAGAACTCTTGAAGAGGCCATGAGAAAAGAAAATATCTGTTATGAATAGAACAAAAAGAGGGAAAGCATACAAGGTTGGAAGTCAAGGACGCCTAATAATTTTGAACAATGAAAGAAGCATTTTTCATTTAATCGAAATTTTGGAAACCATAATTCTCATAATTCTTCTAACAGAAAATTTCAAGGAAGTATTTCAAGAGGTAATGAACAGTCAAAATTTACAGCTGCAAGAAACAAAGATCCACCTAAGAATTTTGTTAAAAAAAATGAACAAAAAGAACATGTTAAATGTTGTGACTGTCAGGGACCTCACTATGCATCAAAATGCCCACTCAGAAAGAGGACTGTCAACAACATAAATACAGTACAGGAGGAAGCGACTGTTGGTGACTTAGCAAGGGAGATGCCTAGGATAAATGCAGCTTTGGAAAACATACAAGTTGATCATCAAACTTCAACGGTTGAAATGGAAGGTATGCTAAAAAATAAACCCATTTCTATTTTAATTGATCCAAGAGCAAGTCTTATCTGTGTGTCACCCGAATTAGTGAAATGTTGCAATATGAAAATAGACAAATTTGATAAATCACGGCTTGTCAAATTAGATATTGGAACTAAAAGAAAGGTGACTGATTATGTAAAAGAGTGTGAATTATTGATGAATCAGTTTAGGACTCATGTTAAACTGAATGTGTTACCTTTAGGTTCATGCGATGTTCTGATTGGAATGGATTGGTTGGAAAAGCATAGGGTAGTATTAAATTGCTTTGAAAAGACTTTTACTCGTTTGAATGATGAATGTGAAATGGTAACAGTAAAATGAATTCCAAGAAGGACTTCTGTTAGACAAATTTCTGTTTTACAAGTTAAAAAGGTTGTTCGTAAAGGGTGTAAGTTGTTTGCTATAAATGTAATTAATGATGAACAATCAACTAAGGAAGATAAGTTAAAGTTGGAAGACATACCCATTCTAAAGGAATTTTCTAATGTATTCCTGGAAGAAATTCCAGTACTACCTCTGAAAAGGGAACTAGATTTCACCATTGAGTTAGTACGAGGAGCGGTACCAAACTCAAAGGCCCCTTACAGAATGAACATTCTGGAACTTAATGAACTTAAATCACAGCTTAAGGAACTAATTGATAAAAATTATATAAGACCCAGTGTGTCTCCATGGGGAGCACGTGTTAGTTTTGTTGAAAAGAAGGAGGGAACTATGCATTTATGCATAGATTACCGCCAATTAAATAAAATGACCATAAAGAACAGATATCCCTTGCCCTGCATTGATGATCTATTTGATCAACTGCGCAGTGCAAAGATATTTTCTAAAATATATTTAAGATTGGGGTATCATCAAGTCAGGATTAAAGATGAGGACATATTTAAGACTGCTTTCAGAACACGCTATGGACATTACGAGTTCGTGGTTATGCCTTTTCGGCTAACCAATGCCCCAGCAGCCTTCATGTGTTTAATGAACAATGTCTTATATACTTACTTGGATAAATTTGTAGTGGTATTAAATGATGACATCTTAATTTATTCTAAGACAAAAGAGAAACACGAGGAACATTTAAAGATAATTTTACAAGTGTTAAGAGAACACCAACTTTATGCTAAGTTCAGCAAATGTGATTTCTTTAAGGATAACATACAGTACCTAGGGCATGTGATATCCAAGGAAGGAATCACAGCAGACCCAGACAAGATAAAAGCAATAAATGAATGGCCTGCCCCTAAAGACGTAACTAGTGTACGATCTTTTATGAGAATTACAGGTTACTATCGTAAATTTATAGAGGGATTCTCTAGAATAGAGAATCCTATAACTTCTTTACAAAAGAAAGGTAAGAAATTTGTGTGGGATCAAAAATGCGAAGAAAGTTTTAAGAAACTAAAAGAACTGTTAACAACGACACCTATTCTAAAAATTGATGATACAAACAAGGATTTCATCGTGTGCATTGATGCATGCAATGATGGACTTGGCGAGGTCTTAACACAAGAAGGTCATGTGATTGCATACGAGTCTAGGAAGTTAAAGGTTCATGAGAAGAACTATGCAACTTATGACTTAGAGTTGGTTGTCATGATACATGCATTGAAGATGTGGCATCGTCACTTAATTGGAAGAAAATTCACATTAATGACAGATAATAAGGGTTTAAAATATTTGTTGGATCAACCAAATCTGAACACAAGGCAAGCTAGGTGGCTAGCTTTCCTTAGCGAATATGATTTCGAGATTTAACACATTAAAGGAAAAGAGAATAAAGTTGTTGATGCATTAAGTAGAAATGTAAGATTTAATTGTGTGGCAGCAATCAACGCTTACAAAACAGATTTAGAAAATCAGATTAAAGAAGGATCCAGAATGGATGAAAAATATCAAAAATTACATGAAAAGATTACTGAAAATAATTCTAAAAATTTAATAACAGATTTAAAAATTGATGAAAATAGATTAATGTTGTATAAAAATAGACTTTATGTGCCTAATGTTGCTGAAATTAAGTTGTTGATTTTAAATGAATTGCATAAAGGTTCGTACTCAGGGCATCCTCGTTACCAAAAGATGATAACAATGTTGAGGAAGGATTAGTTTTGGCCATGTATGAAAAATGAGGTAGCTGAATATATTGCTAGGTGTATGGAATGTCAGCAAACAAAGGCTAAACATCAACACCTAACTAGACTGTTGGAGCCGCTACCTATTCCAGATTGGAAATGGGAAATAATTAGTATTGATTTTATAACCGGTTTACCTAAAAATTGGAAACAGAATGATTCCATAATGGTAGTTGTAGATAAGCTTAGTAAAGCAGCCCATTTCATACCTGTTAAAACAACTTATAAAGCTGCTAACATTGCTGAAATTTTTATGAAATAAATTTTTCGTCTACATGGGATTCCAAAAGTTATAATTTCTGACAGAGACTCAAAGTTTATAGGAAATTTCTGGAAGTCTTTATTTAAAGGTTTAGATACTACTTTAAATTTCAGTACAGCATTGCATCCACAAACGGATGGGCAGACAGAAAGAGTCAATCAAATTCTGAAGACATGTTAAGAATTTATGTTAGAGATCAGCCAAGTAAATGGGAGGAATATTTACATCTTGCTAAGTTTGCCTATAGTAAACATTACCAAGCTTCAACAAAACTCAGTCCATTTGAAATTCTATATGGCAGAAAATGTAATACTCCTATTTCATAGAGTAATCCGGTTGATAGGTTAATGTTAGGACCTGAGTTATTAAAAGAAATGGAACTAACCATGGAACATGTTCAAGGCAATTTGAAAATTGCATAGGATAGACAGAAAAGTCATGCAGATCTCAAAAGAACTCTAAAAGAGTTTCAGGTTGGTGAACATGTTTTCCTCAAGGTAAGACCTAAAAAGAGCTCCTTAAAGTTAGGAAGTTGTGCTAAACTAGGACCAAGGTATTGTGGACCTTTTGAAATACTATCCAGGATAGGACTAGTGGCATGTCAATTGGCTTTACCACCGAATCTTAGAGTACATAATGTATTTCATATCTCTCTTTTGAAAAAGTTTGTGCATGATGCTACTCATGTGATTAATTGGAATGATGTACAGGTGGAACTAGAAGGAGATTTTCTGGTGGAACTGGATTGTATCCTCGAAAAGAGAGAAATTTTGCTTCGTAATTGTACCATTGGATAGGTGAAGGTGCAATGGAAGCACCTTAGTCCGAACAAAGCAACATGGGAATTGGAAATTAATATGTGGGTGGCATATCCAATGTTGTTCCAGGAGGAACTAGAGGATGATGAATAAGTAACATCGAGGCCGATGTTAAACTTAAGAGGGGGTGTTTGTCACATACCCAAATTCTAAACATTTTTATGTTATAAGAAAAACATTATATTTCATTTTGTTGTGAATTTTTATGACTATTGACCAAGTGGGGTCAAGGATGACTGTAATTAATTACTTTGAATATTTTATTATTAATAAATAAAAGAGGAGACAAATATCCAAAGGAAGCTGTTGAATGAGTGTTCACTGACCCACTAGGAGGAATGGACTGGGGTGAGAACAAATTGACACTTGGAAGCATCCTCGACTCACTTCTAGCTGTTGCAAGGGGGAAATTCCCTATTTTTATGGTCATGTTCCCCAAGAAAGTGGAACTGAGCAAGTGGCTCCTTAACTAAGAAACTAACCAAAAGACCTAGGCATGCTTTATCTACCCATCGAATTCAGCAGGAGGCTGTTCAGTTTTTACTTGTGATAATTTCTGAGAAACAGAAAGAAGAGAGCACAAGAAATTTGATGAAGGGAAAGCTAGGGAGTGATTGAGTGAAATAAGATTGCATTCTGAACTAGTACAGCTTTATGCTGAGTTCAATATTGCTAAGGGAAGAAGTATTACTGTTAAGTACTACTGCTGAATTGCAGAGGAATTTATTCCATTTTCCACACAACATCTTCATCCTGGTGGTTCAGTGAATAGGCTCGGGCGCCCTAAGGCAAGTGACTTGGCTATCTTCAGGAGTAGGTTGGGTAGAACGGGCTCCTTTGGCTGTTTGTCTCTTGTACAGTTATCAGGTTTTAATTGTCTTATCTTATTTACTTTCTGTGCCAATATATTATTGAAGAAATGAATGTAAAATCTTATCAGTTTCTATTAAATCTTAGTCAACCATTAAATGTTATTAAATGCTTTGATTATGTAAATGTTATCAATTTTATTGCTAGATTATAGACTGCTTAGATAATTAAATATTGAGTTTAATTGATGAATGATAGAAAATAAATCCTTCTCTGTATTTTTCCACACACCGAAGTGTCGTACTCTACTACAGAGAAGTCAAGTTCCGAATAGATTAGAATGATTGAAATATCTCAAATAGACAATTTGAAAACTGCTTTCGATTTACTTTCAGTTTTATTTATTTCAAAGGAATGCAAACTATCAAAACTATCTCTACATAAATTTATATAAAAGCTTTGATGCAGTAACATAGTAGTTATCTAGTAAATGGAATTCTTAAATAGTAGCACTTTATAGCATCGCATTCCAAATTACAGAAGTAATAATCTTCGAATCTTTTCCATACTCATAACAAAAACTAGGGTATAAGTATAGCATTTCATTTATAAATAACAGTAAATCAAATAAACTTTTAGATGATGAAAATAATATATTTTCAAAACCGAGCCATCAAATATTATAAAACAATATATACATATTTCTAATTATGATATAACAAATCGAAATAGAAATAATACATTTAAAAACATCTCTAACAAATGTTAAAATATTACATCTTAAAAACAAGAGTACTTTAAACATTCATCTACACGCATTGAGCCTTATGGTTTAACCCTATTGTTCTACTATTTACGAGCTCGGGTATTATGCCCTTATTTTTCTTCTATGAATATTTACATTAAAAACTTACAACTATAAATTTCCAACACATTAGTAATCACAGCACGGGCCGAGCTATAAGAAATGCAATGCCCAGTTTTAAAAGAGGTTTATTCTAATAATAATGCGACACTTCAACTCTAAAAGAAACAACACTAGACCAGGGTTCGAGAATGTAAAGGCTCACCCCAATGGTCGTTATTTATATATAAAATTTACATTTGAATGGTACAGGAATTCTAAAACACAAAAGTTATGGGGTTCGAGCTTGGCTCACCTTTAAAGCTTAAACTATAAAGATTTAACTGAATACGTTTATAGGGTTGGGGTTCAAAGCCCGTAATACCAAGCTAGAATAATTCATCAGCATTATAAAATCTATGAAAGGGTTCAACCCTACATCCTGTCCATTTTTTGAACAAGTTACTACCATCAAACAACAACAACTTTAATGGCAAACAGATTTAAAAAGGTTCGGTGTACCCCTAAAACACATACAACCTGCATCTTGATATAATTGTTAACAAAATAACAAAATGCTGAGGGAATCTCTTGAATATAGCATTTCAAACCATACTTGAATTCTGGAAAAACATTCATATTAATCCATAAAAAATTTATACACAAACAGTAGTGAAGGGAAAACATTGAGAAACCAACGAGAGCTCTAAGGCTCGAGAGTTAAACTCTCCCAATCTAAACATTTCCTTACGGCTTACAAACTGTGCAATAATGCCAACAGTAAATACAGAAGCTTTATCAAAATTAAGTGCAAACTGAAACATAACGAAGGAACTCATACTAGCAGCAATGCTTTTGATTTCACCACCTTTTCACTAAACAGAGTCACGACTTGGGATGCCAAAGGAATCACCGAGGCTTACCCGTAATCTTACGTAGCAAAGCCTTGAATGCAAGCGTTGATCTCCCAAGGAAACCATGACAGGAAAAATATGTCGCTCGTCAACCAAATAGTAAACGGATATGAGTTATCTTTTTATACAGTGAGCTCCCTTAATAAAAGATTTAAGAACTGTAACTGGTAACAAGTTATTTACCTTTGTATCATTTTCCTACATGAAGCTTTAAACCTGAGTGCCTTCAGTCAAAAACCCGTAATGCTAACTTCGCCAGCGAACTTCAATAGGTTAACACCAACCCCGATTCAAATAGCATGCATATGCTTAGTTGCAGGTTGCAGGTCTCACTATCGAAACCTGGGAGGAGCTTGCAACAGTCGGGTTACAAAACCCTAGTTTCCCGAAGGTCGGTCGGCCTCTCCTAACCACCTTCAAGTTCCAAATGATTGTTCACATTAATCCTCGATGCAAGTCAACCAAAACCTAGATAGGTTTTAACACAAGTATCAAGAACCATCATGTGATGATGGGACTCGAGGATGCCAACAAGGCTTTCCACCGAGACCTCATTTAATTAACATTAAATTATCACAGCTACTACACTTGGTAGTCCTGCTAACGCATGCCAACACTTAAGCCCCATTTCATTACATTCTTTTATAGCAGCACTATGCATAGTTTACGGTATTTACATCTATATAGTTAAGACTTATAGCATTTGCATATAGGATCATAGCTTAAATACATAGGTACGATACATATCATATAACCTATATTCAATACTTAAAGTCGTGAACATTGGTTACACTTATAAGTTAGCAAAACCATGGTCGGGTCTAGGCATGATAAGCATATAGATATAAACACTATAGTTTATTACTCGAAGCTTTGACATGTATAGAAATAAAACATTATGGTTTAAACATGATGTTGTTTTGTGAAAATAAAACTCCATAAGAAAGCATAGTTAAACACATAGGACAATAATAACTATGTATAAGGTATGCAGCTCATTTAGGCATATAATTATATCATAACGATTAAAGTCCACATTTTTGTGATCATAGCTAGGGTAAGTCTTACCCTTATACAAACGTAAGTTCTCTATACATTGGTACATAGCATCGAAGTCAAATTGAAGTACAAAAAATAATTTGACATATTTTGTTTTTCCGTCAGTATGAAATCGCAACTCTTACCTGTAATATGTAAACAGAGTTGAAGAGAATTAGCTATAACCAACTAAGTAAGCCTTGGGGTACCATAGGACCCCTTTATCGCAAAAGAAAACAAACAGTTAGTCACCATAGTTAAAAGTACAGCATAGGCATGGACGATATAAAAATGAAGTGCACTTAGAACAATTAAATAATTTATGTTTTCAGACTTTGATGTATCATGTAAACATTGTAATAACGATGCTTTTAAACAAATGAATAACGATCATACAATGATGTTGCAGCATTAAAATCACTAACATGTTTTCCAAACAGTAATATGTATTAACAACGTTTATGACCAAGTGAGTAGTCTTTGCTGAAAGGCGACTTAAGCCATTCAATCACCGTCGACCATTTAAGTAGTTGTCCTAGAAGAATTTAGTTAGTTTGTGGATAAATAAATTAAGATAACATTAATGATACTTCCGCATAACAAAAACCAACATTTAATGCTACTTAGAAAATTTTAAATTTTTATGAAATTTTGGGATGTTACACAATCCCTTATCTAGTCAGCATGCCATGCCATCCTTTTCTAGTTCCCAAGGTCTAATAAATTTTATATTGATGGTGCTTGCCACACTACAACAAAATAGGAAATTTTAGTTTTTTTTAGCATGAGTGACCACTGCAACTCCTCCCCATGCAGTACATGATCAAGCATGCCATTTGGGTTAGCATGATAATTGTGCATTTCCTTACTGAGCTTCTCTTTGTTTCAAGAATAATTTAATATTCTCTACTGAATAGGGCCAACCATGTGAAGGTGGAAGCTCTTATGGCCCCTCCCCCCCTCACATCACTCTCAATTCCCCATGACCCGACAAAATCTATGTAAAAAAAAAATAATTATGTTTTTTGTCATACTTTATAAGAAGAAATGTTTCTAATTATAACATATGCCAACATACAGTAAAATGGAAAAAACACTAAGAAACAATTAATTTATACGTACCAATAAAATTCAATATTTATATTGCAATATTAAATCAAAATATATAGAGTAGATATATTAAGGCATACCTCATACACTTCAATGGACTTCATGATCTTCTTCATCCAAGTCATCATCCATATCATCCGATCCAAATTCAACATTGTAAGGATTGGCCATATCATAATCGTCATCAATGTCAGTTACAATCATCATGTCATTGTCGATATCATCTTTATGGACATTGTCTTCTACATCATCTAATTCAACTAATTCTTCGACATCTTCTTCTAGAAAATGATCATCTAACTCATGTTGATCATCTTCAACATCGAGTGAATCCACGAAGCTGGTTCACAATTTTTGGCAAGCAGAACCCAAAAAATTTGTTTTTTCATACCCTCAATCGAGGTATTTTCAATCCCTCGATCGAGGTTTTAAACCTCGATTAAGGGTTTTAAAATACTTCGATCAAGGGCTTGGCAATAACTCGATCGAGGGTTGAAACAAGACCTCTATCTAACTTTTCAAAAGCTCGATATAGCTTTTAAAAGCTTGATCTAGCTTTCGAAAAGCTCGATCTAGCTTTTGAAAAAAATAAAAAAAGGCCCGCAACCTTTTTTAGGCCCTCGATGGAGCAATTTGCTTGATCGAGGGTTTTAAAATATCTTGATCGAGGTCTAGTTAAAACTCTCTATCGAGGTCTTAAACCCTCAATCGAGGTATTTTAAATAACTCGATCGAGCAAATATCTCGATAAAGGGCTTAAAAAATAGGCCAAGAGCCCTTTTCACTACAGAATGAAAGTTTTGTTTGCCTTTCACAGAGTTAAACCATGTCATTAAATTCTCATTAATGAGTGGACTTGATACCATTGGATTTGTCAACGAATCCTCTATCCAGATACATAAAATTTACGAATTTTTATCTTCATATGTCTTTTCTTTTTAAATTTCTACTAAAACTTGCCCTAAAAACCCTTGCCGACAACTTCAATTGAGCTCAAAGATAAATCCACAACATTCAAAATAAACATCCAAAAAATTTGAAAAAATACACAAGCCCTAGATAAACGCGTCCTCTTTAAAAGGGTATTTTTAGTTTTGCAAATTATGTAAGAAATCAAAATATTTCGTGCACACACACACGTGTGCAAAATGCGACTTAAATATTCATTGGTCAGTTTCGAAAAAATAATAATAAATATAATTTTTCGAGAAAAATTAAAAAGCAAATATTTAATCCCTAGTGCATTCTGTCTAGATCATGTTCACGTATTTCATTTTTTAAAATTATTACTTTAACATTAAATTATTGTGCACACACATAAACTACTTGTTAATTGCTCTTCAAATTTTGAAGTACACACATTTCATTAAATGAAAATTCGATACGATATATGACATTGGTATATTTCGAAAAAAATATCATTGGAAATCCAACATAATTCTTTACATTTCATTTTTCAACCACATGTCAAAATTCATGTGGAAAGTATGAGTTTTGAGGGCTTCAATTTAATACATGGGTAAAATTTCTGTTTTTCACCGTCATATTTGGCCAAAAAGAGTTACCCATCTTCATGGAATCACCCCATCGTCTTCTTCTTCGAGATCCTCTTCATTACTTTCCTCTACGTTAGACTTTACTAGCCTTCCCCTTGGATCATGTCTCACAACGAATGACCAACCCCATCTATCTGGAACCTCAGAGTAAAATACATCTTCACATTGGCTTGGAAGAACATAGGGCTTCGTTCCTAGCTCAAACAACCTTGTATTAACCATGGTAAATACATTATCATGTTCAATAATAGTTTTATTGGGATCACATTGATTCAATCGTAACTTGTACCATTTTACAATGAATAGAACTACCTTGAAGGAGTTAAAGTCACACTGAAGAATATCTTCCAAATACCCATACTATCGATTTTCTAAGGGTTCAGTATGTCTGTCACTTCTAGAGGAAACATTGGTCACTTTAAAGACTGCAGATATCCCACAATATGATGTTTTCTTCGTTTCATCCAACTTTTTGATGCGATATCTACAGCCATTGCACCACATAGCCATATGGTGTTTTACCGTCAACAAGCCATACACGTAAAGATTACATAATGACCCATTTATGATTAAGTGCATGTTTATGCCCTAGAGGGAAAAAAATCAACTTGTACATCAATATGTTTGAAAAAAAAAATAGTGTGGTTGACTAATATGCTTGCCTTCTTATGTTTTAAACCATATGCTAAATTGATTTCCCTTTGTGTAAGATTGGTATCTCCATTGCAATGTGTTGCTTTAACCAATTAAGCCACACCTTCCCATGATATTCCATAACCATATTGCTCACATCGTTCAATCCATACCTTCATCCAATCAATATTGTTTGCGATGTATAAATGAAGTACATCCCACTCTCGACCAACTGCTTGATGAAAATAAAATTAAAATTCAATACAAATGTATATTCACTTAAGAAAGTATACACTCTTAATTGATGCATATCGAATATAAAAATAGAATATGTATGATATATACATAAAAATCATCAGTCAAATGTATTATATTAATTAATCTCCACTAGCTAATAATTACCTTTCACCTTCCTCGATCTACCTTTCCCCTTCAAGTACTCCCCTTCGAAATTCTTATTGGGGTATGGATCACAAATGCGATGTAAATTGAGCTTTGACGCTAATTTAGGAAGATATTCACTACTATACAACATGTTTTGGTATACCATATATCACTCCATCATAGAACCCCCAGGACATGCTCGTTGTCTTACCAAACCCTTCAAAAATTTCAAGTGCCTCTCAACCATCCACATGGACCTTGAGTGCACAGGTCCACACAATTCAATCTCCTCAACTTGGTGTATGAGGTAGTGTTCTTGTGCATTGAAAAATGTTGAAGTTAGATGTTTCTGCATTTAACACATGAGATGAGGAATTTCTCTCCTCCAATACTTTATATCTTCTTTATGGATTTCTTCAGATGACAACCATCTACAAGTGACGCAAACCAATCATGAGATTTAACAAAAAAAACATTATATTACATAACATGAATTAGTGCACAAAAATCAAATATAAGTTTTATGATAAATTAAACAAACACTAAGCGCATGCAAAAAAATCACTACTTACCTCATGTATTTCCCAAGATTATATATAACTTGTTTGACATTGTTGTCGAAGTTGTCTGGGAGAAAGAGGGGTAGAACATACTGTAACAATATACAAATTGTTTCATTTTTCTTACAAAAAGTTGAAAAACAAAATACCAACAATATGCATTGGAATAAAAAAATATAGAAATAATTATATGCATACCATAATAATTACCTTCATGAATACATGCCAATCATGCATTTCCACCCCAACAAAATCACCTTTCTTTGTTATGATATTCTACATGTTCGCACAAAATCCGGTGGGAAATTTAATTTTTCACATGACTTCTTTTGCAACCTTACTTTGTTGCTCCGTTAACATCCATGGAAGTGAGTTTATATTAATTTGGTCTCCATTTCTATGAAATTGAATTATGTCTTTCATTGCATGGTTGCCTTATTGAATGTCTTTGCAAATTTTGACAATTTTTTTCTTTCTCACTCATTCCATCCAATATTCTCCATAATGTTTCAGTCACATTCTTTCCGATATGCATTTTATCAAACAGATGAGCAATTTGTAGGTGCTCATAGTAGGGAAACCTACTCAATTATTTAGGATAACTTTTCATTCCTCGTGGAAGCCCATTAATTCCGTCATGATCACAATGGCCACCATGAATCATATTTTATAAAGAAATTACAGAAATCAATGTCAATTACAGTAAACAACACACAATAAAATAATACATAACATTTCATATACGATGATTCATACGTACCTTAATGATTTCTATTATATTGCAACTTCCATAGGTTAGGTGTCATTCTTTGCGGTTTTAATGCAGTCTCTTGCTTCCCATTGAACATATGTTTTTCAATAGTTCGATACCTATGATTCTTAGAGAGGAAGTGCCTATAATCATCAAACACCTCCTTTCCTAATCTCTTTGAACGACGAGATTTGATCTTAGGACCACAAACTGGACATGCAAATTTTCCCTTTGTCTGAAGACCTACATAAAGAGATGGATTATCTATGTCAATTATAATTATATATAAAATTAATGGATTATTTAAAAAATCATTTGTGCATAGTATATTAATTTGTTTAGTAAAATTAAATGCAATTAAAGAGGAAATAATAATTACAAACCGCAAAAATGGGTTAACCCGAGGGCATCAAGTATTGTCCATACAAGCATTGCATGGAATTGAAATTGCCTTTGTCATATTGGTCTAGATATGTCATACATAGTGATTCCATTCCATAACTTTAGTAGCTCGTCAATAAGAGGTTCGATATATACATTCATATCTTTAACTTGGTACTTACCTGATTGATTTGAACATATAAAATATATAATTATGAGAACCATTTAGATATATAAACCATGCACAAGGGGAAAATAAAAAATATGTATATGACATTATGCAACAAAATACAACAAATTAGATGCCACTACATTAAAAAAAAAACTGTAGACACAATATACCTGGAATAATCATCAACAACATTATGTGCTCCCTCTTTATTGTATGTTGATTAGAAACAACAAGAATTTCATAAAGGAGGTGAATTCACAACTATCCTCCAAATTTGACATGAAGGATGTTGGTGCTACAAAGTTCATATTGGGAATGGAGATTAAAAGAGATCATGCAAACAGGAAAATCTGGTTGAAATAAAGAAAATATGTTGAGACAATACTATAGAGATTTTGCATGCAAGAAAGCAAGTCGGTCAAGGTCCCTATTCATGTTATTTGTATATTAGTGTCCTAAGACATCAGAAGAGGAAGAATATATACCACGAGTTCCATATGCTAGTGTGGTTGGTAGTTTGATGTATGCAATGGTCTGTACCAGCCTAGACATTGGTCATACAGTAGGAGCTTTGAGTAGATACATGTCAAAATGAGGGAAGGAGCATTGGACAACTATAAAGGGCATCTTTAGATATATGCGCGGCACCACATATTATGCAATCTACTACTATGGAAGACCTGGACCAGAAAGAGTAATAGATGTACAGGGATTTGTTGATGCAGATTGGGATGAAGATGTTGATCGAATAATATCTAAAGTGGGTATGCGTTTAACCTATTTCAAGGAGCTATTAATTGGATGAGCAAGAGACAAGTTGTAGTTGGAATCTTAACGATAAGAGTTGATTACATGGTAGCCACCCATGTAAGCAAATAAGTTGTATGGTTGCAAAGATTGTGTTCAGGTATTGGGTTTCTACAAAAAGCTATAAGGTTAGATTGCAATAGACAGAGTGCAATGTTCCTAGCAAATAACCTTGCTTACCATGCTAAGAATATTAATGTGCAATATCATTTTGTGAGAGATATGGTTGAAGACAAGAAGGTGTTGTTGGAAAAGGTTGACACCTTGAAGCATGTTGCAAAATCATAGGTGAAGCCTATAAGTATTGAGAGGTTCTCTTTTTGTAGAGAGTCTATGGGCATTAATGCCCTGAAACTATGACCCCATCAATACATGGCCGATTGTTATGCAAATAAAACAATAAGCGGGAGAATGTTGGGTATGTGTTATATTCTTTGCATGTGTGTGGGGGGTTTGTTGTATGTTGAAATCTAGCTATTTTGGGGTTTTTCCTAAAAATGTGTAATTTAATCTTGGTTAAGGGATTATGGTCTATTTCTAATCCAGGTTAACAAATTAGGTTTTTGTATGTTGCATGATACCTACATATCGTATTGTGAGTGGTTAATAATCATAATGAGAAAGTGAGAGTAATGACTCTAAGTTTTGTTGGTTTTCACGATTAAGGGTTTCCAGTGTAAATATTTGTATTATGTGTGAATGTTTTGGTGTAATATCTATTTTTCTTAAAAGAATCTATATGCTTTGCTTCTTTGCACAGGTTTAAAACGTACAAGGATATGGTGGTATTATTCTTAAATATACAATGCACAAAACTCATCGAATTCGATTTGTACAATAACAACATCAATAGAAAAGCAAGTCATGATCTTACTTAGCTATGCAATAAATTTTATTCCTTGAATTTTTTGGAAAAGATTGTCTTGATCTAACTTGTCTATGGAATGGGTATGATTCCTTAAATGTTTGGGAAAAGAATGTATTGATCTGGCTTGGTTATGCAATGGATATTTAATTCCTTTGGCATTTTGGAAAAGCAAGTCTTAATATAGATTCATGAATTATATTGTCTAGTTTGTAGGGATTTTGTTTAATTTAACATTGAATTTACCGTCATGGTGAATAACTAGTTATGAAACCTCCCATACATTTTTGATCTAGCTTCATTTTTTTAGAACTTAGGTGAGGTTAAGAGAGTATGTACAGAAACATTTTAACCTATGTAAAGTTGAGAGGGAAGTCATGGTCATTTTCACGAATGATTAGCAGTACATAATTCCACATTTATGGGAAAACAAAAAGGGTTGTGGTAAGCTTCCAAAAATAAGGCCTAATTTTGAGAGTGGACCCAAGGAAACGAACTTGGAAGTTAGGTTCCTTCCCTAGCTCCCTCATTTTGAGAGTTATCCCAAGGAAATGAACTGGGCAGTTAGGTTTCCTTCCCTATCTTCCTTCCCCTTCATCTCAAAGAAACCATTTATTTAGGTTGGTTGTGCGAACAATCTAGTGGACGTCTCAGTTATGTGGTGCTTTTTCCATGGTGCAGCGGTGGTGAAGAGGAGGTGGCCTTGCGTGGCATGCAGGGTTACGCTCTAGGGGTCTTTGGATTATGAAATGATTATGAAGTGGATTTATAGTCTTTGTCATGGAGAGTAGTGGCGATCTCGGTATGCATGTAGCATCCATAACCCTAGAAAGCAATGATGGTAGTGGCATGCAGTTGCAACAGTCCTGGCAAGCAACAATGATGAACTTGGCGATGACGGTCATGCCCTATTATTTTCCCATTCTTCTGAGTTTTGGTGATAAAACACTACTGCTCTGTTTTTCCTACTCGAATCGTTTATTACAAGGGCTTAAACCAATGGCTATTATTTTTGCTCATTTTGAGCATTTTTTTCAATAGTTTTTTGTGCTCTTTGAGCACTGGTGATGCATAGTTGTATGGCCCTATATTAGGGACTTAAATGGTAGATTCGTATAGGGATGTAAAGGGGGTTTATGACCTTTCTTGATCTATGTGGAGCGATATCATTGTTCTTATGCACATGTATGGTCTTCTTAGGTCTTTTTTCTTGGATTTTTTTTTGAAAGGCATTTTTTCCAAATGAAGAATATGGTTCAAGATTTTGAATAAAAATAATGAACTTTCATGGAAAAAAAAGGTTGAATATTACACAATTTCGAAAACATTCACAAATATTTTGATAAAAATTATATAAATTAAAAAATATTTTGATAAAAATGAAGGAGACATGGGCAATAACACATTTTAAATTCGAGGAGGCGTCTCTAGATTAGATGGAAGGATAATAAGGGGCCACCAATGTACTTTTAGGAGGGGAAATCTTGCCCAATAGATCCTTCGTAATAAAGGAATGATAAGGTGTATACAATTATGAATGGTAATGGTGGGGGGGAATATAATTCCTTTTTATTAAATCTGCAATGATGTATCACTCACACTTTAAACATTGTTTTGAATTCATTGACGACTTATCAAGTGTAATGAGTGCTAAGAAAAATACCAAACGGTCATGAAAGGATCTCTAAAGTCTTAAAATAATAGTTCCAAATGATGAGATCTTCTTAAGAGGAAAGACATAAGGGTTACGAAATAGGAGCTACACAACTTGGCTTAAAGTTGTTTGATCTCCCCACATTAGTCAGGAATGAATTATTTTATTGTTCATGTAATATCTATATAAATTCACCATGTGAGTAGAATTAATGAATGAACTATTGTTTTATCTTAGTGATGAATGTCATATTTCAAGTTCCTAGTTTCACCTACTCACTTGAATAGAGGAATTCCTCTCTTTTCTATTAACAATGTAGTAATCAATTCCTCTATTGTCCTTCTTCATTCATTACTGTCATTTGTATGTTTTTCCAATCGTTTGAAAGTGTCAACTTTTAGGGTTATTCTGAAAGTGTTTGATGGTTGGGTGTGTTTCATGTGATGTGGGGTGCATGGTGTATGAATTACTTTCCATGTGTTGTGATGGACATACATATGGGAGGTGACTTTCCAATTTATTACTAGGCCTCGTATGTATGCTTGTGTGACATTCGTCCTTGGAGACATGGACACCGAGACAACTTGATGACATTCTTCATGTTGTTCACATGGAGAGTGGGTGGTTGTTTTGGAGGACAACTTGCCTTGGAGGAGGAGCATTGGGAATCTTAGAGAAGCGAGTTGATCCCTAGATGACATGGGTAAACTTGGTTTCTTACATGGAGGCTTGCACTTGAATTGAGGAAGCTTGTGTTGAGGAGTGATCATGTAGGTGGGTGAACCACGAAAAGCACATGGCTTAGGAGAAGCATTGGAGCTTTGGAGGCTTGTGGAGGTGGAGCATTCGACACATCTTGTGAAGTGTTCATGCCTTGGAGTCTTGATTGTTATATGTACATGCCTCGGAGCTTGGCATATGACATCTAAATTTGGAGTGGTTCACATGTGTGCCCATCCTCTTGTATCTAGGTTTCTTGTAGTGGACTAGGTCCACTTTATATTATTTTCCTCCACTACCTCTCTTATAGATAGAGGGAGGAGAGAGTATTTTCATTAATTCAATCAAACATACTTGTATGAGAGATGGGAGGACTGGAGCAAACTAGTCTCCCTATCTTTTGTACTTTTAATAGTATTATCTCTCTTTTTCTTGGAGCGTTAGATTCTTGGAAGAAGTTCAAGGGAAAATCTAGGGTTAGGTTTTACCCTATGGATGCAAAGAAGCTATGGTTTGTGATAAACCCTATAAGGGTAAAAAAGTATTGTATCTTGTTTTATCTGAAAATATTCAACCATTAATAAGCCCAACCCCTTCACTTATAAAATATTCCTCTAACTTTATCTGTAAGATCAAAGACTTTAACTTGCATGACTAAGACCTATTGGTGAGTTTTGATGTTGTCTCCCTTTTCACCAAAATCACTCTCCCTAAATCTATTGACATCATTTCGAAACTTGTTGACTATGAAAACCTAAACCTTATTAAGATATGCCTCACATCTACATTCTTTATCTTCAAAGGAAAAAATATGAATAAATGGAAGGCAATGTAATGGGATCTCCATTATCCCCAATAGTGCCTAACATATTCACAAAAAATATTTTACATCTTTAGCCCTAAATAATTACACCTTAAACCTACGTTTTGGTTTCAATTTGTAGATGACACCTTTTTCATTTGGCATCATGTCCATTCCACTTTAAATGTATTATATGACCATTTCAACAACATATCTCCTCATATCCAATTTATGATGGAAGTTGAACATGTCAATTCTTTGTCCTTTTTGGATGTCCTAGTATCGTGGCAACTTGACAGATCCTCATTTCATCCATTTAAAAAAAAAATACTTACATTGACCTCCATGTCCATTACCACAACGACATTGGTAAAAAAATTGTTGTCCTCAAGACTGTGATATTTAGAGTTGTTCAAATCTCTGCCCCCCATCACTTTAACAAAGAGTGTGGCCACCTTAATAAATCTCTTCAATGAAATGAATAGTCTCTTTACCAAATCAACAAAGCCTTTCGATCTATTCTTCATCCTAGAACAAAAAACTCAATCCATGTCACCCACCGTGGGACAAATTTCTCTCCCTAACATCCATGGCATTGCTGACCATGTATCCAAAACCCTTGACAAATAGAACATCAAAACATTCTTTAGGCCTCATAAAGCCTTTACATAACTATATGGAAACATGCCAAAAATAAATGTGACTCCATGCTATCTCAAGGAGTTTATCTATTCCCTCATTCCTATGGTAAAACCCATACTAGCCAAAGTGCTTGGATGGTTCAACCTTGTCTTAAGGAACATATCCTTGACACCTTTCATAATTGCATATTTAAATTTTCTATTGCAATGCACTAACATAAATCTAAGCATTTAATTTTCTTGGACTAGACCAAAATTATTGCATCTACCCTCATTACTCTAATTATATTGTTAGAGAAGCCTAAAAATTATAACTAGCATAGATCCATCTTAACTTTGGCTCTATCAAGCCATTGTCCACTCATTAAATAGTTAATATGTAATAATGAAATAGCTATCTATTCCAATTGGGAATCATGTTGTAAATGCTAAGACATTAATCCCACAAATAGACAAAAAAAATGCATTAATTAATTAATTATGAAGTAAAATAGTTATTTACATAAATTTAAGGGTTTCATGTTGTAAAGTGTAACATGGACTACAAATAAACGAAATTTGCATACATTAACTAATTATGAAGTAAAATACCTGCGGTTGGGTGGCAAAGCTAACGGTTGCTTCACCTACGGTTAAACGAGCTTTACTCGAGGGATTTAATGGGTGAAGCAGACGAAAGAGACAAGCTAGGATCGGTTGACGATGCCTACTCCTTCAACAACGAGATCAACCGACGAATGACAGGCATAAGGTTCCACTTGTATAATAATATATAATCCAATATTTTTTTCATCACAATTTTTCAGGTGTCAACTATTCCAATTGTAATGGTAAAAGATAACACATAAATCCTATAAATAGGCAAAAATTGTATCTATTTATTGACTATGAAGTAAAATAGTTATTTTACCCAAATTTAAACATGGAAGTGCCAACAATTTCATGTTAAGTATATATCACATAATTCCTACAAATAGGCAAAAGTTGCATTTATTAATTAAATATGAAGTAAAATGCTTACAATTTACCCAATTATTGATTAATTTCCAATTGTCAAAACTAATATGTGTTCTATTATTAACATAACAATACATAATCCAATGTATTTTCCATCACAATCATGCACATACACATAAATCCTATAAATACGCAAAAATTGCATTAATTCATTGATTATGAAGTAATTAATTAAAATGTAAGCATCCATGAATCGAAATTGGAATTGAAATTTAATGTATATTTATATAAATGTATGTTACAATCTAACCAATTTAAATTTGGGCTAAGATGTGCTTAGTTATATAATTTTTTTATATATTTAGTTTTTGGAACCGAACATGTGCATGTGACAAATGTCACACATATCATCCACTTTGAAATGTAGAAAGCCCCTCTCCCTTAATCACCCTAACAACTATAATTAAAAAGATGGGTATACACTTAGCTAGTCATCCATCATCTTGGTGAGACCTTAACTTTTCTTTGTGGTTCTATCTTATTTAATATTTAATTTATTCTTACTTAACTAGTCATTCATCATCTTGCTTTTTAGATTATCATATTATTTAATTTATTAAACACATTATATTTTTTTTTTTGATTTTACAAACTTAAATTTAGTTTTTGAAAAATAATTTTTAAGTTAGAATAAAGTTAATATTTTCTTTGTAAGGCTCTTACCGTCTATTCTATTTTTGTATTTTTAATCAAATAAAAAAATGTAAAATAATTAAGTTTTTAAACATTAGTTTTTAAGGTGAAATAAAATTAATATACGTAAAATATAAAATATTCTCTTTGAATTCAATATTTTTTTATATTTTGTTTATTTTATTATGAACAAAAAAATTAAATTTAACTTTCTAATTCAATATATAAAATTAATAATAAATACTAATTAATCAAAATATATATATATATATAATCTTTTGATTTAAAAATCATCTTCCTTGAATCTAAACGAATTTTAAAACCTAAACACATGAAATCCTACCCCTATAAAAACCACAATCATCTTATTTCACATGTCCATGTATAAATGATTGAAATTATATTATATCAATAGACACTAAACCTCTCAGCTCTAACGTTGAACCTTTTTCTTTCTTTATTTTTAATTTTTTTATTTTTTTATTTAGCTTGAAATTGTATAATAGACACTAAACCTCTTATCTCTAAGGTTGATCATTTTCCTCTTTTATGTTTTTTATTTATTCAAACAATTTTAAAAGGTACGATATCTGTCGTTATCTTGCTGGGATTCGTTGAAGGCAGCTAGATGGTATTGCTGGGATTGGTTGAAGGCAATTAGATGGTATTGCTGGGATTATGTGGAAATTTAAAGGGTGAAGGGCAAATTTACTCTTCGTGTCCAATCGCCTTTGAAGGGAGCGTGTTGTCTATGGTGTGGCTGGAAGTTTAGACAAATTTTAACATTGCTCTGTGTTTACTTAAATTAATTTTAGTATGTCAAATTTTAAGAGTATTATATATTAGCATAACCATTTAATTTATAGTTGGTAACATTGACAAATCATAAATTGATTATTACATATAATCAATTAATTTTTTTAATTATATAAATAATGTAATTATAAAAAAATATTCTTTAATATATTAAATTTTTTGATTTATTTTGGCCTAAGGTAAAAATACAAAACAATGTATCTAAATTGTAAGTGGGAATATTGTTTTGTACTTATAAATATTAAACCAATTCATATAACGTTGATTCATTTTAGCTGAAGGTAAAAATACAAAACAATGTATCTAGATTGTAGGTGGTAATATTGTTCTGTATTTAAAAATATAACATTATAATTAAAACAAATTCATATAACTTTGTTGATTTGCCATCTTAATAATATAAATTAATTATTTAATTAATTCAGCAAAACCAATCATAAAAAAGATTTGGCATCTTAATAATATAAATTAATTATTTAATTGATTTAGCGAAAGCAATCATAGAAAACTTGCCGCCTTGAATAGAATGGCTAAAATTTTCGAATGACTAAATTCTTTTAATTATTTCGAACGGATGGCGTAACGGTCTTATACACTAAATTTGAATTGTATGAGATTATTGACCGTTGGGAATGATTACCGAGTCGATCCGAGGGCGACGATCCAACGGTAAAGAGAGTTTGATCGTTACAGATATTACTTGGTGCAATATTATATATTGTAGAGATCATGCTCTATCTCGCTCATTAAGCTCCTCTTCTTGCGCTGAATTATCTGCTCTCTGCTCTTTCTCATGGTATTAGGCTCTGTGGTGTGTGGATTATGGAGCGCTCCTCTTTGTTTCTTTTGTTGTCACGATGATGTCTTGAGTTTCTTGGGGTTTGTGCTGTGCTGTTGTGTTTTGGGTTTTGGGTTTGTGCTTGTTGTGTTTCGTGTCATTGTCCGTGTTTTGTGTTATTTTCTGTGTTTGTTGGTATCGATCTCTGAGAAACCATCCAGAGGGAGAGAACTTTCGGCCAGAGAATCTTTGAGGCATAGGCACGACGTGGTATATATTCGACTAATCGCTGAAGCAGACCTAGGCATCATCTCTAACGATTGTGTCATTCGTGAGGGTAAGTATTCACTGAATTAAAAAGGATTTCAATCTAGGAACGAAGAAAGATCTGTCTGTATTTTGATATAGTGTTTAGATGTAGATTACATGATATCCGTTTGTTTCCGTTTTTTCCTTTCATGCTTGGATTGTAAAATCTGGATTCCCAATTTCTTACTTTTGATCTTAAATCAATTTTCATAGGAAGAAATATGCGGTGCAGAGTTAGAACTGTCTGTATTTGTTTTATTATAGAGTGTTTTGATCTAAATTACATGAGATCCATTTGTTTCCATCTTTTCCTTTCATGCTTGAATTGTAAAATTTCGATTCCTAATTTCTTACTTCTGATTTTAAATCAATTTTCATAGGAAAGAAATATACAGAGTTAGATCTATCTGTATTTGTTTTATTATAGAGTGTTTTGATCTAGATTACATGAGATCCGTTTGTTTCCGGCTTTTCCTTTCCTTTCATGCTTGAATTGTAAAATCTCGATTCCTAATTTCTTACTTCTGATTTTAAATCAATTTTCATAAGAAAGAAATATACGGAGTTAGATCTGTCTATATTTGTTTTATTATGGAGTGTTTTGATCTAGATTACATAAGATCCGTTTGTTTCCGTCTTTTCCTTTCATGCTTGAATTGTAAAATCTGGATTCATAATTTTTTACTTCTGATTTTAAATCACTTTTCATAGGAAAGAAATATACAGAGTTAGATCTGTCTATATTTGTTTTATTATAGAGTGTTTTGATGTAGATTACATGATATCGGTTTGTTTCCATCTTTTCCTTTCATCCTTGAATTGTAAAATCTCGATTCCTAATTTCTTACTTATGATTTTAAATCAATTTTCATAGGAAAGAAATATACGGAGTTGGATCTGTAAATATTTGTTTTATTATAGAGTGTTTTGATCTAGATTACATGAGATCCGTTTGTTTCCATCTTTTCCTTTCATGCTTGAATTGTAAACTCTTGATTCCTAATTTCTTACTTCTGATTTTAAATCAATTTTCATAGGAAAGAAATATACTGAGTTAGATCTGTCTGTAATTGTTTTATTATAGTGTTTTGATGTAGATTACATGACATCCGTTTGTTTCCTCTTTTCCTTTCATGCTTGGATTGTATAATCTTGATTACTAATTTCTTACTTGTGATCTTAAATGAGTTTCCATAAGCGGACGGATAGATTGATGGAGCGTCCCTCATTGAAATTCCCATATGATCTTCCCAGTAATCTTAAATTAGTTTCCATAAAAGGACGGATGGATTGATGGAGCGTGCGTCATTGAAATTCTCATATGATCTTCTCTTCTGCGTTTCCTTTCCTCTCCGTCTCGAATATAAAGATGGCACCGACACAGATATTTATTCAGGTACTACGTTAACATTTTTCTGTCTGTACTTTAGGTTCTAAAGAAACAAAGAAACTGAATGAATATGTTTACGTTTTCTTCATGTTTATGGTTTCTAATTAGTGTCTCTAGTTCTAAGAAAGAAAAAGAGAACGAATATGAAGAAATTTGTTTAGATTTTTCTGCCTATATATCTGTTTCTCTGCTTTTGGGAAAGAAAATGAATGCACGCGTTAACAATTCTTGGCCCACAGTTTAGTTTAAACTTTATTGGTTTATAGTTTAGTTTTCTGGTTTTGTTATGAGAAAGAAAGAAAATGAATAAATATGTTTTGTATATATATTTGATTACATATTCATTATTTAATTGATTGCCTCGTTCTCTATAAATACAGATGAATTCCTTTGATTTTTTTTCATTGATTATGCGTTCTTTCTGGTCATGAGCTCACCTTCAATATATATTAAAAATAAAATCATTGGTAATTGTATTAATCTAATCTCTGCATCCCTCCTGAGGCTAACTGCTAACGATTTTGCTGTAGTGCTTTGTCCACTGTTTGGCGTTTCATTACTAGTTCAGTTATTCCACATCGACTGTTCTTTCTATATATTGTGTTGTTTAATAAGTTTTAATTAGAAGTTTAGAGAACCTTGTAACTAACATATCTCAAGAAATGTGGAAGTAAGAGTTCCATTTCAGGAGATTTGTACATATCTCCAGAGATACGGAACGAGGAGTTTTCCATTGACAAGGAGATTAGTAGAGAAACAAGCTGTGATTGGGAAAATATGTAGATATAAGGTGTGGGAAAATATTAGAAATTAAAAACAAATTTAAACTACGACTGTAATTGTGATTGATTTTGATTTGATTGTATTTTTGTAAATAGGAATAAATCTTTTTAATTAATTTAGAGCCAAAAAGATAACATTTATATTTAATTTATATACATACATTTAATATTTTTAAAAAAACATAATTTTAAAAAAACATAAGAAACACTTTATATAAAATTTCATTATATATTACTGCTACCTAACATATAATTCTAGTATACTCTTAATTAACATACACCATTACAATTTCCTTAGAATTTATCTTCCCATAATATTATATTCTATTTTATATACACTTTTTAATCCTATTATATTATTTTATATTTTTTTTTTCAATTTTTATGTTAATAATAATAATCTATTTTACAAATTAAAATTTACAAAAATATACATACCTTACTCCTTAAGATTTAAAAAAACAAATATTCTTAAATCATTATGTATTTACATACATTATTTATTAATCATTACTTTCATCCCTAATATGCTAGTATATTTAATCTTTTAAAATGTCACATTCTCTTCTTTTTTATTTACACTTTTTCAAACTATCACATTTTAAAAATACATAAATTTAATTTTAAATAAATAAAATAAATCTGAAAAATTATAAATAAAGATAATAAATCTAACACACTTGAAATTATATAACGGTTGATAATTTATTAACCCTTTTATTTATATATCATTAATCATTATAACAATAAACACAATACATAAAATATCACTTAAACGCAATGTCGTGTTACAAAGACGATGCACTTAAAAATGCTGTGTATGTAGAGAGAGAAATACAATTCAAATAGTATGAGTGATGTTTTTGAATCAGTTGGTTGGATGTTGAGTGCAATTTGCACGGTTTTTAATTAAAAGAAAAAACTCAAAATAAATATGACACCTCATCCAACCTCGTTGTAAATGCATGGGAATGTGTTAACGGTTTTATGTTTTTTTTTTTTTCTCATTTTCAAATTAAGAAATATGATTGATAGTATCGAATAAATATGACATGTCATCATCCACGTGGATCTCTTAGCCTAGAAATGCATAGGAAAAAGCATTAAACGGTTTTATTGTTTTTTTTTTTTAAACATAGAAAAACCTCTCATGTAAAATTGTTCAATATTAAATTCAAGTCGCCTTATATTTTAAATACACAAATATAATATAAAATCGTCGATTACGTTTAATCTTGATTCAAGCATAATATCATTTTAGCAAAATATTGATTCAAGCATAATATCATTTTTACTTTTATGGACGTGAAAATCCAAATCCGAATAGGTAAGATATGAACAGAACTTTAAATTAAATAATAATAATTATTATTATTATATAAATTATTTTTAATAATATTAGTTTACGTTTTTTTCATATGTTATCATATCGCTATTTATTTATATAGAGATATAAGTTTTTATCCCTTAAATAATTAAATAAATAGAAATATTTACAATTTAAATAACTTATAAGTTATATATTATTATTTCCTCCAAGGCAGGGAATATATACTTTTCATTCAAAAATATATTTTTATTTATTTTTTTTAAAATCAATTTTTTTTTATTGATGGAGTACACTGTAGATTTATATAAATCCTAGAGGATGTTTTTTTTTTAAATAAAAATTATTTTAAAAAAAATTCAGAAATTTGACACATGATCCTCCTTGGTACAAATTTTTTTGTTAATGATATTATTAATTTAAAAACTGTGCAATACTGCTGGGTACATTGGACGGCTTCCTCCCAACGTCTCTGCAGGTGCCGCTAACCCATCTGTGCGAGCACGATGATCCACCATGACAGGTCCAGAACCAGCGCAGCTGCTGGCAGAACCCAGCCCACCTTGAATATCAAGATCCAGCTCAACAAAACGTGCACCACCAAAGCACACCCAGCAATAAAAACCATGGCGTAAGCGAAGAGCTGCGGGAGCATCCACAGCAAATGTCCCTGCCATATCCTTTTGTTGCCTGATCGCCACCAGGAGAGGCGTGGCGAATACATAAATCAAACTCATAAACAAGGCAGTGGAGAGAAGTAATCCACGAGCATTGCATATACAATCTCAACAATATTTATCATACACAATCTCAATGAAATTAGATACAATAAATCTAATTCAAAATTAACAATATTTATAATTAAAATTTCTATTAAAATTTAAGCATTATATCATTAATAATATAACGTTGATGGCTGCCCTATATTAATAAAGGTATTTGGAATAAGGGCTATCTTCATGGTTTCAATATAAAATTTAATAGTAACTGAAGGCAGGACGTATCAGCGTTTTGGACACAGTCACGGAAGGTGCAAAGCCACTTTCCCAAGGTAACGAGGGGAGAGGGGAAGGTTAAAACTGGCATCCCGTGTTTAGGAGGAATAAAATGTCCATGAAGCGGAGCGAAGCGTGAAAGGGCCAAGGGAGAAGGCTTAAAGTAAGGTTCTTCGTGTTTGGTACTAAAGGTGGGCTAAAGGTCCAATGAGGTTTGGTTCGATGGCTCGCAGTTTTATGCTAAGGTTAGGTTCAGGAAGTAGAAATTACCTTAGCTGGTTGTTTCACTTGATTAGATATTCTCGGAAAAGCGTTCCCAACAAACAATGACCCATCTTACGGGGGAGGCATTATATCCTTGGCCATGAAGGAGAGGCACTGGAGAGAGTGAGAGATCACCAATTTGAAAGCTTCCCAAGTTTTATATGGCATCTTATTTCATAGATGTCATCTATACATTCAATGCTTTAATTTTTAATTGAAAAGCGAGGATGTTTGATTTCCAAAATGTTGTAATTTTTTCCAAATACTTTACTATGGTTGAATTTTTATATATTTTTGAAGTGTTTTTTTGAAATTTTTTAATAATGTAGATGTTGCTTCACCTTGTAGGACAAAGTGATGTAATTTCCTTTAAACATCCAAAAAAAATTTTGCTCTTGATTTTTTTAACTTCAACAAAAACAAATCATGCAATATTTAATAAAATAAATCTTAAATTTGAATCATATCAATTTGTAATTTAAAAGGAAAAGATTAATTGGATTAAATATTTAGAACATGAAGTTCAAATACTACTAATAATCCTCTAAATGTGGGTTGTCCAAAAGAATCCTTATTTAATAAAATAAATCTTAAATTTGAATCACATCAATTTGTAATTCAAAAGGTAAAGATTAAATAGATTAAATATTTAGAACGTGAAGTTCAAATGTTACTAATAATCCTCTAAATGTGGGTTGTCCAAAAGAATCTTTAATGAATTATGTGAATATTGGCTATGCCTTTTTACGCAATAGCAAAACAATAAGAAGAGTTAAATGAATATTCATGTTTCTCTCTATGTTACAACTTTGTGTTTTTGTTATTAATCATCATTTTGAGGACATGACCGATTTTGTTTATCTAATCTTCTTATTTCCCATTTTCTTCAATAACATTGTATGCTTGGATGGTCTTTTAATTAAAACAAAAAATTATCTCAATGGAAGAAACTTACTTTCACATTCCACTTTAGAATGTGTATGGAACTTTATAAATAACAATAGTTAAAATCTCTTTGTCCCAATAAATCATAACTCATTTTTTTTCCAAGAAAAATATTTCACAGTTCTATTTATTATATAATAAAACCACATTATTTTCCCAAGCAAGAAGCCTTACATATCAAAGGGAGTCATATCACATAATATATCATAGTAAAATAAAGACATAAAGCTATCTTTTTATTTTTTACTTCACATATGATAGTTAATGGACCATCAAAAATCAGAAATAATCACACCTTTAAATAATTTGTATAGTATCTTTAAATAGCTAATAAACATATATTTAATAATTTAATAATTTCATTATATTGATTTAATTTAGATCTATAACTATGCCATTTTTTATAATTGCTTAAGTAAATTTTTAATAATTTAGTTTTTTTTTCACCTTGTACAACAAAGTGATTGTTTTATGAGTAGCCTTAATTTCATAGATTCATTTTTTATACTTTCAACGTTTTTGCGTAAATTTTTAATAATTTACATTTGTTTTCACTTTGTACGAGAAAGTGAATGTTATGTGAGTAGCTTTGATTTGATTGTACATTTTCAAATATGATAAAATATCAAGTTATATTTTTTTTTTATATTTTATGTGATTTAAGAAATTTATATTTTTTTAAACACATTATGATTTTTATATATATTTTACATAGCCTTCTTTTAAATATAAAAAAATTCCTTTATAATTTTTAATTTATTTAGCTTCAACAAATCATAATATTTAAACTTGTACTTGTATTTTGCTTATTTATTTTCAAAATAATTTAGATAAATTTTTAATAATTTACATTTGTTTTCACTTTGTACGACAAAGTGACTGTTATGTGAGTAGCCTTGATTTGATTGTACATTTTCAAATATAATAAAATATCAAGTTATATTTTTTTATATATTTTATGTGATTTAAAAAATTATACATTATAATTTTTATATATATTTTACATAACTTTTTTTAAATATAAAAAATTTTCTTTATAGTTTTTAATTTATTTAACTTCAACAAATCATAATATTTGAACTTGTACTTGTGTTTTGCTTGTTTATTTTCAAATATCCAAGAACATACAAATCTGATTAAGAATCATATCAAAATGAACTTCATCGCAACTATCATTTAAATGTTAAGCTCTTTGTATAATTGAATCTTCTTTTTGGTTAAACGTTGTTAAATGCCATGCGAATTTTGTACAAACATGTAATAATAAAATAAATCTTCAATTCGAATTACATCAACTTGAAATTTAAAAGGAAAATAGTATTTGGGTTAAATATTTACAAAATTGAGTTTAGAGATTTACTAATATCTCAAATTGGCATATATCTTTATAAACTGTAAAGCTCTTTCCTAAAGCTCTTTTTGTGGCTTTCTTTTTATTCAATTCTAATCGTAGATTTTTAATTAGCATCTTAACGACATGATCGGATTTTATTTTTTTAATTCTCTTATTTCTCATTTTCTTGAATAATATTATAATTTTCAAAACTTTCTAAATATCTAAAAACAAAAATAAACAAATCTATACTTTAATATATTTCTACATTTGTATATTTGAAAAATAAGTTTGTGGTTTTTTGTTGGTTTTAATAAAATATAGATGTTTTTATTAAAACATTAATTAATTTTTAAATGGAGAAGCTTTTCTAGGAAAATGCTTTGATTGGAAAATTTACATGGCTCTGGCCTAGTCCTCACGCCATGAGCCATTGGGTTTCTGAATATTGGTTTAAAAAGATCCAGAACCCTCCATTTATCTTCTCATGTGGGCGAGGTTTCTTCATGTTTCTTTTCGGTTCCAAGAGTGAGAAGGACAAGATCTTTAAATCAGGTTCGTATTTGATGGGTTCAATGGGCATGTTCCTTGCCCACTAGTTTTTAAATTTTGACCCCGAAATGGAGCTTTCAACTGTCAACTGTGCCCATTCGGGTCAGGCTTCCGAATCTTCCAATGTTTATGTGGGGAAGAGACTCCCTACGAGATATTGGGAACATGTTGGAAGATTTGATTGACGGAGAATAGTAAGAGAAAGCTAAAGGAGTTCAACTTATTAGTAGCTTTGAAGGAGCTCTTCCACTTGCATCTTAGTAAGGCTTGCCATTCTATATGGCTCGGTTCGGCCCCAACCTTCTTTTAATATAATTTTTCTCAATTTTCATTAAAAAAAACATTAATTAATTTGGACAATATAAATTAAAATTCTTTTAATAAATATATTTTTATTTATTTTTAATTTATTTTCTATCAATTGATATAATATTTGTATTACTTTAAAATACCCTCATTAAAAAGTATTTTTAGTTTTCTTTATACTTTGAAAGAAAAAATTACAAACAAATATATATTATTATATATTTTTCCATTCTTTTTTTAACTCCATATTAAAATTCCAACTTATTATAAACCTATAAATTTAAATGTTTCAATACCAAAATTCTTGTAACCCACCTAGAACTTAACATTTTATGTTGTGGAAGGATGGGGGCCTACCAATGATTGATGTACCTTTTCCCAAGGTTAACAACGATACCTCGAGAAGCCATGTTTTTGCAAAAGAAAGGTCAAAGGAATTCTAGGATCACATTGTTTCCAGACTAGTCTTTATTTGAGGTACAGTTCTTTTGTTGTACGCAGGAGGTAGAGTTCTTCATTCGTTGATCAAGTTGCCAGATAGAATAGTTATTTCTATTGTAGAGACTCTACGACAAGAGCTGTTTATGGACAGTATCTATCATGAATTAGGTATAAAACAATGTATTTGTATTAAAATTTTCATGTCTTCTTTCATTGTATTTTACTTTTCTCGGTCGGTTATGTTTAATAACTTCTTCAATTTCCTATTCTGCTACAGCTTCAAATATTGATCACACTCAGGTATCGTCCAATTATATTATAGCATCCGATGACAACAATCAAATTATAGTATCCGATGACAACATTGAATGTGATAGAGAATCCACAAAGAACTACCAAACTGAAGAACAGGACGGACAAGAAGGTAAAAATTTATTTTTCAAAGATCGTAGTTAAATTAACTAAATTATGAAAGGGGATAGTGACCTTGAATATTTGCAAAAAAATATATAAAATGTATACCTGCAAATTTCCAAGTCAAGATGATTGTTTTGCTACTCAACATGTGGATCATCCACAACTAGAGCTAGCATCAACGATGCCCATGGATATTTTCCAACAAATCACATTGGATAATAATGAACCACGCGAGAGCTTGGACAATAATGACCCAAGAGAGTGCTCAAATGTTGGCCTGGCATTGATAGGTAAAAACATAATATTTTCTACCACTAGTACAAAATGAGAGATAAGTGACTAGGCGACTGAAAAAGATAGTCACCACTGTTTTTTCAAGGGATAAATGACTAAAATTGAGCAATTTTAAACAAGCCAACAAAAAACAACTAAGATAAATAACTAATTTAGTCACGTGATAAAATATATGACTAGATAACAAGTGACTAAATAAAAATGAAAATGACTAATTTACTCACAGGAGTTGACCCACAAATTATAGGGTTGATAAACCAAAATTGGGCTATATGTAAAAGGTGATTATCATCATACTCTATAAGAAGAGCCTAGGGTTGATTATCATCAACCGAGAGTAGCAAGGTGCTATACAACATAATATGGGGTAGATGTTGTCAGGTAACATGGGTAACAATTGTGGTTTTATCTTCTTCCTAGGTTAAAAATGCTGCAAAAAACCCTAATTATGATCTCGAAAGGAGGAAACAAAGCATAGAGCATTTTGGGGTTCATGTTTAGATGTATGAAAATGAGAAACAGAGAATTCAAGCTACAAGGTACTCTCCCTTTTCGTGCAAAAATTATTTTAATGAATTTAATTTCAATTGCTTAAAGACATTGTCTTACATAGTTGTTTTTTTTTGTCAATGGCTCTTACCCTTTTGTTTTGAAACATGCACCAAGGGGATGCACTGCATAGAACACGTTTTCTGCATAGAAGAGTAATTAATAACTATTTTGCAACCTCAAGGTTTATACCCGACTCGAGTTTAGATGGGTTTGTTTTGGTGTAATGCTATATTACCAGAAACAATACAACAAGGTTTCGTTTTTGTGAAAAAAAATGAAGAAACTGAAACACCATTTATTCTTTATTACCATAAACAATACAACAAGGTCTTGTTTTTGCAAAAAAAATGAAGAAACTAAAACACCAATTCTTAGGTATTTATTCTCCCATTGTCTCAATGTAATTTAATTTATAGCATTGGTACATTACACATTGTTAATTACTTTGAGTTTGGAGTCACTAGATAATCTCGTTGGATCTTGTTTCTCATTTTGTTGATATATCTTGTTTCATTTACCCTTTATTCTTATGGTAATATAGGTGTAACTCATACCACTCGGGCGACGTAGACCTTAGTGAGAATGGAAACCTGGTTGGTAGCCTATTACTTAATGGACATTACTGCGATTGGTCCATGACTCAAACTTTCAGTTCATTAGAATTGGATTAGTAATATTTATCAACATTATGAGATAGAAGCTATTATATGATCACTATGTCTAAATCCTCTTTGGTTTTGATTGATGTGTGCATAGAACAAACTTCCTTTGGCTTAAGTACAATTTTGAGTGGTAACTATTATAGGTGTAACTACTAAGGTGAGGCAGACCTTAGTGATAAAGGAACCTTGGTGGTCGACCTTTTTCTCAACCATCCCTACCAGTCAACCAATATGAACACAACTTTCCTTTCATTAGAATTGAATTAGTAACATTGATCACCATTATGAGGCAAGAGTTGTCTGCAAAATCACCATCCCTAAATCCTCTTTGGTTTTGATTAATGTGTGCATAGAGAAAACTTCCTTTGGCTCAAGTGCCAAGTTTCAATTGTAACTATTATATGAAAATAACATGGTAATTGTATCTAATGTTATCCCCCCTTCATAACATGTAACACATGCCATCCATGTGGGATAGAATATACTGCTAATTCAACCCTGGTATGTTGAACTGCTATGATGAAATCCTCTTTGGTATCCATTTTTGTGTGCATAGAGCAACACTACTACATATGGCTCAAAAGTCCCATGAAAGTTTGCCATGTAATAGTTAAAATTGATGTTTTCATGGAAAAACAGTTTAAATTTTTGGAAAAAATTGAAATTCCCCTCAACGATCGTCGCTATAGCGACGGTATGGACAGTTTGCCACTATAGAGACGAAATTTCATTGCTATAGAAACGAACTATCCATACCATTGCTAAACCATATAGACATGGTCCCCATGGCCACCAATAGTTTTGTCCTTAAGAGATAGGGCAAAGCATAGTAAAAGATAGTTGTTTGACTTGTAACAACATCAAGTTGTCTACATGTCCCCCAGTCTGCCGTTAATGTGCACTTCTAAATTGCATAAAGAATGTAGCTCCAAAAAGACACTTCTAAATTACATAAAGAATGTAGCTCCAAAAAGACACATGGCGTGAATCGTGATACACAATAATAGTTAAAAAGGATCCAAGTTGAACACACTGCTCAAAAGAGAATCCACTATTTTCTTCCCTTTATATGGAAAATGAATTAAGGAGTACAATTGCACATACTTGCAATGTCTGCACAGGCCATATCTGGGACTTACTATACAAGTACAAGACTTTTTCCTCTAAACTGTATCCCAAACCCCATTAGACTATCATCGTCAGGAAAATTATTCTCCCCAGGAGAATTTTTTGGTCCTTGAGAATTAGGATGTCTATCTCAAGTCCTTTCAAGGAAAGAATGAATCCTTCCAACCTTGGAAAAGAAAAGGCATGTAAGGCAGGTAACTCAAAGCTAGCATCACCATATAAAACTCAACCCAAAAGATTTCATACTCATCCTTACTAGCATCACCATAATATAAAATTCTACATTTCTTAAAGTTCCATCCACACAACTCTACTTCCTACATGATGAAACCTTTCATCCTACTTTCAAACCAATCACAAATTCACAACTTCAAGAATCTCCATCTCATCCTATAGGGGTCCCTCCCTTATAATACAATCTTAGTAATAGAAACATTTGTTAGCTCCTTTTGGAGATTAAGGGTTTATTAGGTGTCCAACAAAGGTTAGTGTAGTTTAGTGTTTGAATTTTTAATTGCCATAAGGGAAAGGTTTCACTTAAAATAGGTGTCGAGAATAAACATAAGGAGGAAAGTTGCAAGATGAGGGGTTAATCAAAACATAACAACCATTCATAACAAAATTTATAATTCTATAATAATAATATCATGAACATATTCATTACATGATATATATCTAATATAATAGAAACAAAATAGAGCTATCAACATACAAATCATCCATATAAAGTAGACTAGACATAATTTGAAAATGAGGGGTTTCATTATTCCATAGAACATCCATATCCAATGCATAATCACATTTGCACAACATGAATACCAAATTATTATATATAATTGTTACTATTATATTATATTATATCTATATTAAAATAAAAAATACAATTAACAAAAACATATGACATAAATAAAAAATATAGAAAACAAAAATATTAAAAATATATAAAACAAAACAAAAAACGCAAAACATGGCAAAAGTATTCATTGCCAAAACACAACAAAAGTATTCATTGGCAAAACATAGCAGAAGATCACTCGGATCTTTCCCATGTAGCAAGTATTCAATAATGAAGAAAGAGATACATTAATTTGTGTCAAATGGTGGGCATTTTTCAGGGTTCTTATGTGTTTTTTGAGGGGCGCTCAGATCTCCGAGGACAAGCTTGCTTAGAGAAGGCTCCAGGATCAAATCTGATCTTTTCATTGCCATAAATCACTGCTTGAATGATTGTTGGGCATTGGTTGTTAGGAGGGGGTTGTTTCCATCAAATCGTGGGAAGAAATGGGGCATAAATGGAGGCCATATAAGCTTAAGGAGGGCGTAGAGACCATCCATATCCTTGCATCGTATTACGGCTGCTCTCTTCTGTGAAAAGGAGACCGTGGGCTATTGGGCAAGTTATTGGAGGGCACACCCCTCAGATCTAAAGGAAGAGGGAGGTGCAGAGTTGAAGGGAGCAGTCAAATAGTCTCAATGGGGGCGCACCATTCAAACCAGGGGTTGTAAAAGAGCACACAAGATTACGAAAAGAAGTGAGGATCAGTTGAAAGAGGGTGCATTCACCATTAAAAAGGGGGGACGTAGTCACCAGAGAGAGCTAAACTAGTCACATTTTTTGTTGTTTCCAAAGGGGACTGTGTACAGTACTAGGCGTTTTCTATTATTTACACATATAGTTAGCAACTAAGCTCATTCAATCGTGGCTTGAAGAAAGAGGTATATATTGCAAAGGACGGATGCAAATCCGTGGTAACTTACAGGACTTCTTATTCTTAGTGATTGAAGGTACTTATGGGGGTGATTTGGGGGTTCCTACAGGCATACACCCTAGAAGAAGGAAGGCGCAGTAACCCAGGGAGTTCATGTGGCCATTTAAGGAAGGGCACTTGGGGTTTTGAGGCACGATTTGAGGGAAAAGACGCCAAGGAAGAGGACTGTACATTGCTGCTAGTGTTCTTTTCTATCTCGTGTGGGGAATTCCTGTACAAAGCTGTTGGGCGAGTTCCATCATCTCCGCATATTGCTCGCATAAAAAATCAGCCAGATCGTGGTACTTGGAGGACTTTCTTGTACCATTGGAGCTGCCAAACAAATAACAAATTTCAGGTCTGGAAATGCCTTTATAAATCTGAGTGTATTGGCTATTATGCACTATTGTTACAGTCTATTTACAATCTTAGCATTTGCTTGAGCTAAAATGCTATCTTCTAATAAAAAATCACAGTTTATGTGCCATGATTTTATGGTTTTTGCAAAGTTATATGAACGAATGAGAACTGAAGTAAAACTATTAAGCAAATACAAAACCAAACACCAAAAACAACAAGCTATATCCAACAGGGACAATACAGTGGGTTTATAGCATTGTTTCCAAGTGTTTGAAGAAAATCCCAACCAAAATACATCAGCAATCAACTCAAAAATCAGTTCAGTACGAGTTGGGGATCTCATTGCCTCTTAGTTCACTGTTATCTTCTATTGGAAGAGGGCCATTGTGGATAGCTGGGTGCATCATCATAAGTTTATCAGCTGGCAGAGTCCATTTTCACCAAGTTGTGTTGCCAAAAGGGGGTTTTTCATTGCCAAAAAGAGAGGCTGCAAGCAACTGGCAACCTATAGGGGACGATTTGATGTATTGAGTCGATCCACAATTCACTTGATAAGGTACATAGGGATCAAAGTTGTTGATGTTGTATAATAGTGAATCGAATCAGTATCCTGAGCATTCCACGAAGTTTGGCAGAACCCTTTCAAATTTTCCTCACACAGGCTCACAACAAGATCCCACGTCCAACTGCCCTCGGGTTTAAAACCAAGATGGAAACACCGACATCCCTAGCAACCACAGCCTCGATATGCTCTAAGCCATCATGCAAGTTTTCTACAGTCAGATGTTGAAAACTCCAGGAATATATCACAGTAAGTTGTGAAACAAGCATTCTACATATTTGTAAAGTTGTTGCATGTAAGGCTTCATCAAAGTGACCCAACTCGTCGAATCAAGGGTTCAACAATGATTATCTTCTTATCTATAGGACCCAGGCATAGAGCATATCCAGAGGAAAATCTGGAGCACAAACTGACTAAGTTATGCATCTAAGTAATGATATCTCATGGGAGGTGTCTCTAAATTTGTGTTGGGCATATTCTTAATATAGCTTTTACCTTCCTCAATTAGAAAGCAGGAATACGTCAACCCCAATTTACTTATTTACCTTTCCTCTGGAACAGGTTGGCCCAGCTTTGCATTTGGCATAGGTCGGCTCGGCAAAAGATAAACCTGCATTTTCAAATAATGCCTCTAACTGTCCAAATGACAATGCCCAAATGCGGTTCATTCGCTGGTCAAGTATGCCACATATACATCCTCTTCTAATGATGACTGGCAGTGCACTAATGTAGCTATTACCCACTGAAATTTTCCCAATGTAAAGAGTATGACCAATCAAGAAGTATTCAACTCTGCCATTTTGAGCAAGTGGGGCACCTTTCATCTATTATTCGTATGCTGAGCTCAAGATAGATTTCAACAATGTCTTCAGTCATCATCTTGGATCTGCCTTAAGTGCTGGTACTATTGTAATGCTAGCCTGCCTCCTATCCTGGTGATTGGATGATGAAAGATGCCTCGGTGCTGCCCTCAAACAGCACCCTAAGTGAAGGTACTCTTGCCCATTAGTTATGTTAATATTCTACCATGTACTCCTCCACAAACACACGTCCCCTTTAAGTGCTGCCATGAGATTTAGTAGTTGGTCCTGAAAAATGCCCCTCCATTGTGTGCCAGACAACTTGAGGGTTTTCCCCATGGATTATTGGAGAAATGCAATTATAAAAGGGTGCATATAACAAATGAAAAGTAGTCCATTCATAGTTTTGTTGTTATTAAAAAAGTAAGTCCCTATGCACATGGGTTAGTGATACTCTGAATCTAATGGATAATCCATAGAATGAATCCCTATATAAATACATTGTTAGTTGAAAATATATCGATATAGGATAAGTGTTGTTACAGTGATGGGATTGACACTTTCAGTTCAGTTCTGGAATCGATGTTTATTTGCTGCTAAAATTCTGAGATTCATTGTAATCTTCATAGAAATTTATTCATATCTAAAGATGATGCCCTCAATACAATTCCCGGAATCTAGAAATTAGGCAAGTGGACCGACGATTCAAAAGATATTTGCTCTTGTGTCACTTGGGCGCACAAATATTTGTGAAATCTGGCACTCAAGCTCAGGCTTTTTTGGATGCAATTTAGCAATTGCTGGCAGATCCTTTCAACACTTAGAATTTGACTCTACTCCTTCGAGAGACTTTCATCGGCACCTGTGGGTTTTATGGCATTTGAATTCAATGCCCATTCTTCACCGTATGTACACATAGCACTTGGATGCTCTTGAATAATCTTAATTCCTGAAATTTGCATTAATATCTGTATATCTAGCTCCACCCGTCACCTACCTTGTGAATGCTTTGACATTCTTTTAATTTTGAATAATGGGAATATCCCACATGGAAAAAACAAAAAATCCTTATATAGTTTTGTGCCTAGGATCTTTAAAAAAACAAGAACTCTTAGCTTCATGCGAGCTCCAACCTTATTCATATGAGGGCTTTCTATCTATATGAGGTGGTGTTTGGTGGATAATTTAAATAAAAGAGAGGACTAGCATGGACATATGTGTAACGCTATCCATTATAGCGAGTAAACTATGATAGATATGATGGCATTTTCAAAGCTACTCAGAAAATTATTTTAACCAACGCATGGAGCATAAAAGAGCTTGGTGGCTCAGTGTGGATGAAGGCTGAAGCGAACTTTTTTGGAAAACCAAACTTTATCCCTTTTAACCTTTTAATGGCAACGTGAAGAGAAGTGAAGGTTTAAGACAAAAAGTAAAGGTTAAAATAATATTTTTTTATTTTAATTTTTAAAGTAAAATTATTAAATAATAATTTAAAAATAACTATTACTTAATAATGTTAATTCTTTAAAAATAAAAAATAAAAATGAAATGCATGGTTAATATCTCATGGAATCAAACCTTGAGAGCATGAAACTTGGAAAATTTGATGGAATTTTGGAAGAAGAGACAAGATGATGTAGGATAGTGAAAAGTGTGCAGACTCCTCGGAAATTGCTTTGATAAAAATGCTAATAGACATTTTGCTAGCAAGAATTGAGGTCCATTTTTACATACTCGCTACAAAAATCCATGAATTTTGATGGAACAGATCTGGTGACAACACATAGTATGTATGAGTTGCGTTTTTGGTGCTAAATGCAATAAGAGGGCTGTCAATATTTAGGAGCGCCTATAGGTCAGTTTGTGAAGATACTTCAGATTTGATTTGCTTCTCTAAGGCTATTGCTACAGCTGATTTAGAATTGTCATTATTTGCTTAATGAAAAGGGATTGTTCTGTTGGTATTGAATGCAATAACTTTCCATTTTTATGTGCAAAAAAAATTGTTATGGAACTATGGTGAACCCATATTGATAAAGGGATCTGAAATACAATCATCATAACTATCACAAAACCAACAAACCAATTAAAAAATCATCCCATACCCAACGGGGACTCTACATACATTGGAACACCCAACCAAGGCATAAATGCCCAACATGATGAGGGACCTCCAACCATCAAGGGGTAGTCAACAAAGCTACAAGGCCAGCACTCCTTGAAATGAGAACCAAGAGGACCTGCCATGACCAGGACAAGGGTCATAAGCCCCGCTATACCAACACTTTTACATGAACAAGCCCCAGATTGGCCTTTTACAATGGCAAAAAGATCCCCCTCTTTGACACATCTAGTATGTGGTGCGCTGCAGAGAATCTGGAGGGTAAGAAGGTTGTTACATAAATTGCATATTATTTTATTTGTTGTTGACTCCATGTCTTTGACATCGTATTGGTTGAGACTTGGAGAGATATTGGTGTCATTTGGGTGCCATCAAATGGTCAATTCCTTGATTAGAGGCATTCACTCACACTATGGAAGATCATTAATAGAAAATTTTCTATTGGAGGTCTCCTGTACACATATTCATTCATCTAGGAGATTGTTGGTGTCTATTGACATGGTCAGTCACTTTGGGAGGAGTTGTTTAGCATAACCAATTCAATATTTTATTCATGAGTTTGTTACATGAGTTGCATATTATTTTATTGATTGTTGACTCCATCTCTTTGACATGGTATTTGTTGAGACTTGGAGAGGTATGGGTATCATTTGGGAGCCATCAAAGGGCCGATTCCTTGATTAGAGGCATTCATTCACACTATGGAAGATCATTAATGCAACAATTTCTATTGTAGGTCCCTTGTACCTATTGACATGCATTATGTTCTCACAATAAAATGTGTAACAAGTATCATGATGCGTCAAATTATTCGAATGAGATTTAATAAACTTTAGAGACATGTAAGTAAGCAGGCATTTTTGGACCTTTCATTCTAGATTTGTACTACTGATATTTTAAGTCAACTCAAATGGATTGATCCAAAAAGGGTGCAACCTTTCACAGGGGTGACAACATTTTCAATCTTCATATTGTGGTTTTTGGGTCTTTCTTCATTCATCTTTGAAATGCAGCTCAGTTTATAGAGAGGTTAAATGTACTAAGCATCTCTGCAATTGCCATTTTTCACATTCAGATATCTTAAATTGGAGACTGTAGAGTTTGACTTCCACTTCTCACAAATTTTGTAAGTGTTACTAGAAAATTTGACCAAAGGTTTATGAAGTCCAATTGTGGCAACCTTCATTATGAAGTAGGAATTTCAAAAATTTCAACTTGCCTAGATTTAGCTATGGATCCGTAATAATGTCTGGACCAGCAACATTTGAATTAGGTATTTGTCTCAACCTTTCATAAAGCACTATTTTTTATGTTGCATGTATTATATGTTGGTTATTTATTAATGCTTCCTTTGTTAATGCAGGTCTTTCATATATGCCTTTTCCTCCAGAAAGCTGGTTACTTTATGTTATGCCAATATAAGGAAATTAATGCAGTCAAAACATTCAACTACCAACAAATTGTGAATATCAGCAAGCTTTATGATTTTTGAGGATTGGTGTTGGGTGTCTCTGCCCTAGTGTAGTGTGTTAAAATCATAAAATGTTCACTCTATCCCTATGAATCCATGCCGTGCAGGGGTACTGTTCTTAATAAACACCAACTTAGGTTGTGTTATCACTCAAAATGCATCTTTTAACATCCGAGGCAGCTTGTCTTTAAAGAACTTCGTGAAAGGGTCACACGGGTGATGAAATATAGAGCAAAGCTGACCAACCAGCCTGTCATCAAAAGTAGTGCTTTCAGAACACACTAAGTAAGGGCAAAATTTTGAATCTGAAGCTATCAAGTTCCAGGTGTTTCTGATGAAGATAGCAGAGATGGAAAAGAAATGAAATAGGAATCACTGTACGTGGTCAGGGTGTTGACGATCAAGCTGGAAGTGAATTGCAAAATATTATTTGGAATCAGCTGATGCAGAATTTTCATTATTAAAGCAGAGCGTGTAATTAAACCACTGGAGCAAGCAGTTTTTGTATTCGCCCATTCTTAGAGCAGTGAAGTCAGGGACCGTGTATTTGATGTGTCCAACTCCATCAGATCATCCACCAGCTTTGCAAGTTTTTGAGAAATGAATTGCCCCCGAGGATGGAAGATGCACGAGGGCTTCACTAGAAGGCAATATAATACCACGTTCATTCATATTGTGGTATTAAATATTCATGAAAACCTAAAAATTATATTGCTTATATATTAAGGGTCAAATGGTTTTTTTATTTAATGTAACAATACAAAAATACTTTGTGGTCTTTTTTATATGGACGGGCCGACAAATATCCACCAAATGGAGATGGCGCGATCACGGTCGGTTGAGAAATCAGGTTGAGGCAAGGCTCGGGCTTACCAATACGCAGGGAAATCACATCTTGAGCCATGCTTGAGGCCAAGGAGTTTCGTGGTGAAGTGCGTTTCCAGTCGATCATAGTCGAGAGACAGTGGTCATTAACAGCCAATTGTTACCAATAACACTTAGCCAGTTGTTACCAATAGCCTTGAGAGGCTCTAAGCCTCCAGGGCCTGTTATAGGCCCTCGATAAGCCTTGGGTGCTTGAATACCCAACCACTCGTGCCTATTACAGGCCTTGGGAGGTTTAGTCATCTTCCTGGAGCTTTTTACAGGCCCTACGAGCTTGGATACTTAGCCCACAATAGGCTTAGTCAGCGATTGGGGAACCGTAACATGCAATCTAAATGTTGTACTATGTGCATTGGCTCTAGTGACTTAAAATAAGTGATCTCCTATCTATTCATTAGACCATTAGATGTTGCAAATCATAATGATATGTGGTTGAGTAATTGCATTGTGGGTGAAGTAATGTGCATCCACAATATACATCGAAAGAAGCAAGGTGCATTGTAGAATGCATGTGGGGTCATAAGAGGGGTATCATATCAATATACTAGGTAGAAATATAAAGGGGTATAAAAAATGTTAATGAAAAAATTGATACATACAATATATAATGAAAATAGGGGTTTTTTAAAATTGGGAAGGCATATTGGGAGGGGGTTAAAAAAAAATGGTTTTGGAAGGTATTTTCCAATATTTAGTGAAATTAGGGGTATTGTTTCATATGACACGAACGAACGTGCTATGATAGCGGTTTATTGAGTGAAGGCCCCGTGGGAAGATGGATCTTGGAATACAGAGTTCAGAGGACACATCCTTCAGCTGACAGAGTGGCAGAGGGGTTCCCAAGATTCTCAAGTTTTCGTCCAGATGAAATACATTAACGATAAAAAAAAAAATTATTCACTGCAACTGAGCTTTGTATGCACTGCATCCATAACATTTTTGGCAGTGATCATTCTAGCATTCCTAATCACAGCGATCTAATTACTGCTTCTTTACGAAGAACTGAAAATCTTGTGTATCGGCTAAAGCCCTGCGAAACAAGCAAAAGTGGTGCCAACCCTGTTTCAGGCAAGTTATGAGTATCGCATTTCCAAAAGGAACCTCCGTCTCAGCAGTAATTGCATTCTTGGAAACATTGCAGCTCTGATGACAAGAAACATAGCTGACACCAAATCGCGATTTCACTAGCAGCCGTTTCGCAGGATTCAAGTTTTCGACCAAATCACCTCGGCAATGACGGAATCGATGGCTCCGGTGTCACAATTGCCAAGCCGTTTTCTCGATGCAGATTCAGATGCAGTGAGCTCGTGTTTCGACGGGTAAATCGGCGCATAGTGGAAATTAAATATTGATCGGGGATCATCCTGTTGGCAGCTGAGTACACTGATAGATTCTGCGTTTTTTCTGGAGCAGACCATCATGCAGTCGAGCAGCAGTCAGCCCGTGAGTTAAATTTATCGGCGAGGGATTGGGCGTGGTTATTACTTTCTAAAAAATGACGCCAGATCGCGATCGGCACAGCAAAGTTTGAATCGGGCGTTTCCACTGGTATATAGCTCGGCAAATCCCGAAGCGACAAAACTGGAAATAAGGTTTGCGTAAAGATTTGTGAATCTGTGGGTTATGTCGAAGCAATCTCATTCGCAACAGTTTCATTGGCGGCCGATTTGTTTGAGCAATTTCTTTACTGAGCCACGGAAATTGAAGATGGTGGTTTTTCGCCATTTTTATAACTCAGCGTGAGGCTAAATACCAATCAGGGTTCCAACTCATCGAAATGTTGGAGTTTTATGCATCACTGGCGGCTGACTGGTTAAATCAACGGGTTTTTTAGTATTGACAGACCGTAACATCAAGTCTTGAATTCGATCTTCTATTGGTCTTGAAAGTTATATTGCCAACACGAACTCACAGTGAGCCGCGGGTCACATCCTGGAACCCGATATTCACGCAAGTAGCAGCACCCGTGGCATTTGATCGAAATTTATGCATCTGTGAGTTATGGGTGAGTCATTCCACCATCGCATGCCAGAGAATCGATAGAGCACTGGCTGATTACGAGGAGAGAATCCACGCTGGAATGCTATTTGCTGTCGGTCAGAAATTCTGGGTATCTTCGTGGCAGAACTGAAGTTTTCCACGCATCAATTCTTAACAGCCGATACATGGAGATTTTATCACACAGTGCGTTTTATCATGCTGCATTTATTCACGCAGGTTTAAACTCACAGTCCCATTCACAGCCGATTGATGCGTCAATGCGGAGCTCGAGTTTCAAACAACAGGGCCCTCGAGCCACGATGTTTTTTCATCACCAGTTGGAGGAGTTCCACTTTTTAACTGGCTATCGGGCTCGATCAGTTAAGTGAAGATTGGAACCATTGCTAACTAGCAGTTCCATTTGTTGCCATTTGATTAGTGTTGGACGAGGTCTTTTGTTAGCTGGCAGCCGATTTCATAATCAGCGTGGAGTTTGAGAAGCTAGTTCTATTCAGATATTTTATTTACTGTTAGTCATGCGTTGAGAAAAAAGTGGATCTAGGATCCTGCGTTTTCCACTTTTTCTCTATTAATTTATTATTTTTTAAAAGAGAGCCTCTTGGGCCTATAAAAGAGAGCAGCCTCTCTCATTGTAAAAAATGGAAAAATTTTGGGTTTTTTATCCCTGTCGAGCTTAATGAAAAAATCAGTTGGTTTTGTGGTCAGATTTGAGTATCCTCCATGTGCTTGTGTGATGTATTTCAAATTGCAGAATGAATCTAGCTTGTGAGGGCTTTATCAAGCACAATAGATTAGCCATTTAGGATTAAGTTGGTTAATTATGCTTGAACAATCAGTTTCTCAATGGACATTAGTATTCGGTTGTACGAAATGTTGATTAGGATTTTGATTGTTTATGCATTCTAGATTCGTCTCACTTTTTATGAAGCATAAAGCCTCCATGAGTCCTCTTTTGACTCCATTTCCCCTTCTGACACTGGCACTGGTCTTTCCCTGAGGATTGATCTTCCCTTCCTTTTTCCATCACCCATTTTGAAAACTATCTATTGTTACTTCTGTTTCCCTAAGGCAGCCTTTTCCATTCACCTTGCCCGTTACTGTAACTGCCTTAGCGATCCTAGTTTAGGGATACCCCCCTAGTGTTGGAGAAGAGCCAACCTGAAGCGAAGAGGAGAGGAGTGTGGTGACATTGGCCTCTCTCCTGAGAGAGTTGTCATCTCGGCTGGTGTGTTGCATTTTGGGCTTTTAAAACGACACGCATGCCATTTCGGAGGACAACATTTTGGCGCCGTTGCCGGGGACAAAGTCCAGTTCCCGAAATTTGAAGACTATGCTTCAATAACGACATTTGTGGGAGATTTTATTGCAGATTCTTTTTCTCACATGGCGACTCCACGAAGGGACAGAGCCCTTGTCCTTTTGCAAATTTGAAGATCCTATTGGGTGTAGAGGTGAGCACACCCATTGGAAGGCTTGCAAGCTCACCTTGGCGACTCCACAGTTTGGCATAAGGTATGACTATGTTTCAGATTTAGTACCTCATTATTTGATTTATGGATGATAATAAAGAAAAACCGCGTAATCTTCTGCACGAAACCACTCTGCGCGAAGCTTGTCCTGCGCTAGACTTCTCAAATATCTGTGGATTTCCCAATGACTGTTATGATTGTGAAACGGTGTATGACATTATCCCAAAGTTCCATGGGAATGATGATGTTTCAGCGATATATCACATTGCCTCTTACTGCAAATTGATGGTTGATTTAAATGTTTATTGTGAGGATGACCTTATGGTCATTTTTGCTTTCACTTTGGAAGGGGATGCAGACAATTGGTTCTATAATTTTCCGAATAAATCCATAGATTCATTGGTAACGATTTTTGAAAGGTTTCTCCTCTGCTGGCATGATGGGACCGTCAATGAGATTGAGCAGCTTGCTAGACAATACGATGCTCTCATCCCTAGGTTCCATCTTGAATTAAAAGAAGACATTGAAGATTTTGTTGAAGAAGGAATACAGGGGTCCCTTTTTGAGGATGTAGCTGAGCAGCCTTCTGCTGAAATAAAAAATATTGAAAAGTTTGAATTGCCTCATATTTCTGCCATTAAAGATGCTGCTCATGAACAGTTTTGCTATGAAGATCCAGAGCTGCCTCAGATCCACTTTATTGAAGATAACAGTTTCTTTCTTACAGATCAGCATGAGCAGATTTATGGTGGAGATTTGTACTTAAGCCCTATCAGTCGGTGGGTAGAAGATTCTTGTGCACAGTCTGATATTTTCTGCCAAAGATTTGATAAATTATTACATCTTGACAGTCTGATATTACAGTTCAAGTTTGTTCATGAGCAGATTTTACAGGGTCTCTGTTATATATCCTCATCTTTGTCTCTAAACAAGCACAGGGAAAAGAGAAATAGCAGAGATAAAGTGCTAGATTGGCTACATTGGTTGTATGCTTATACTTAGCATTCTGCTGTTTCATGTTAGAATAGATAGGTAGATAAATAAGCTCCTGCATGAGCACTTAATATTTTCAGTATGTTTATTTGTTTTGTAATAAATCTGTGTTTTTGGGGATGTGAATCAAGCCATCCTCACTACATTTGTCCATGTTGTTTTTGGTCTGCGATAACCAAGAGAAAGCTGGTGTTCTCGTGCACTCACCGATGGCGAGCACACGTCCCGCAGTTGGAGCCAGATGTTATCACTCAAAATGCATCTTTTAACATCCGCGGCAGCTTGTCTTTAAAGAACTTCATGAAAGGGTCACACGGGCGATGAAATATAGAGCAAAGCTGACCAACCAGCCTGTCATCAAAAGTAGTGCTTTCAGAACACACTAAGTAAGGGCAAAATTTTGAATCTGAAGCTATCAAGTTCCAGGTGTTTCTGATGAAGATAGCAGAGATGGAAAAGAAATGAAATAGGAATCACTGTATGTGGTCAGGGTGTTGACGATCAAGCTGGAAGTGAATTGCAAAATATTATTTGGAATCAGCTGATGCAGAATTTTCATTATTAAAGCAGAGCGTGTAATTAAACCACTGAAGCAAGCAGTTTTTGTATTCGCCCATTCTTAGAGCAGTGAAGTCAGGGACCGTGTATTTGATGTGTCCAACTCCATCAGATCATCCACCAGCTTTGCAAGTTTTTGAGAAATGAATTGCCCCCGAGGATGGAAGATGGATCTTGGAATACAGAGTTCAGAGGACACATCCTTCAGCTGACAGAGTGGCAGAGGGGTTCCCAAGATTCTCAAGTTTTCGTCCAGATGAAATACATTAACGATAAAAAAAAAAATTATTCACTGCAACTGAGCTTTGTATGCACTGCATCCATAACATTTTTGGGAGTGATCATTCTAGCATTCCTAATCATAGCGATCTAATTACTGCTTCTTTACGAACAACTGAAAATCTTGTGTATCGGCTAAAGCCCTGCGAAACAAGCAAAAGTGGTGCCAACCCTGTTTCAGGCAAGTTATGAGTATCGCATTTCCAAAAGGAACCTCCGTCTCAGCAGTAATTGCATTCTTGGAAACATTGCAGCTCTGATGACAAGAAACATAGCTGACACCAAATCACGATTTCACTAGCAGCCGTTTCGCAGGATTCAAGTTTTCGACCAAATCACCTCGGCAATGACGGAATCGATGGCTCCGGTGTCACAATTGCCAAGCCGTTTTCTCGATGTAGATTCAGATGCAGTGAGCTCGTGTTTCGACGGGTAAATCGGCGCATAGTGGAAATTAAATATTGATCAGGGATCATCCTGTTGGCAGCTGAGTACACTGATAGATTCTGCGTTTTTTCTGGAGCAGACCATCATGCAGTCGAGCAGCAGTCAGCCCGTGAGTTAAATTTATCGGCGAGGGATTGGGCGTGGTTATTACTTTCTAAAAAATGACGCCAGATCGCGATCGGCACAGCAAAGTTTGAATCGGGCGTTTCCACTGGTATATAGCTCGGCAAATCCCGAAGCGACAAAACTGGAAATAAGGTTTGCGTAAAGATTTGTGAATCTGTGGGTTATGTCGAAGCAATCTCATTCGCAACAGTTTCATTGGCGGCCGATTTGTTTGAGCAATTTCTTTACTGAGCCACGGAAATTGAAGATGGTGGTTTTTCGCCATTTTTATAACTCAGCGTGAGGCTAAATACCAATCAGGGTTCCAACTCATCGAAATGTTGGAGTTTTATGCATCACTGGCGGCTGACTGGTTAAATCAACGGGTTTTTTAGTATTGACAGACCGTAACATCAAGTCTTGAATTCGATCTTCTATTGGTCTTGAAAGTTATATTGCCAACACGAACTCACAGTGAGCCGCGGGTCACATTCTGGAGCCCGATATTCACGCAAGTAGCAGCACCCGTGGCATTTGATCGAAATTTATGCATCTGTGAGTTATGGGTGAGTCATTCCACCATCGCATGCCAGATAATCGATAGAGCACTGGCTGATTACGAGGAGAGAATCCACGCTGGAATGCTATTTGCTGTCGGTCAGAAATTTTGGGTATCTTCGTGGCAGAACTGAAGTTTTCCACGCATCAATTCTTAACAGCCGATACATGGAGATTTTATCACACAGTGCGTTTTATCATGCTGCATTTATTCACGTAGGTTTAAACTCGCAGTCCCATTCACAACCGATTGATGCATCAATGCGGAGCTCGAGTTTCAAACAACAGGACCCTCGAGCCACGATGGTTTTTCATCACCAGTTGGAGGAGTTTCACTTTTTAACTGGCTATCGGGCTCGATCAGTTAAGTGAAGATTGGAACCATTGCTAACTAGCAGTTCCATTTGTTTCCATTTGATTAGTGTTGGACGAGGTCTTTTGTTAGCTGGCAGTCGATTTCATAATCAGCGTGGAGTTTGATAAGCTAGTTCTATTCAGATATTTTATTTACTGTTAGTCATGCGTTGAGAAAAAAGTGGATCTAGGATCCTGCGTTTTCCACTTTTTCTCTATTAATTTATTATTTTTTAAAAGAGAGCCTCTTGGGCCTATAAAAGAGAGCAGCCTCTCTCATTGTAAAAAATGGAAAAATTTTGGGTTTTTTATCCCTGTCGAGCTTAATGAAAAAATCAGTCAGTTTTGTGGTCAGATTTGAGTATCCTCCATGTGCTTGTGTGATGTATTTCAAATTGCAGAATGAATCTAGCTTGTGAGGGCTTTATCAAGCACAATAGATTAGCCATTTAGGATTAAGTTGGTTAATTATGCTTGAACAATCAGTTTCTCAATGGACATTAGTATTCGGTTGTACGAAATGTTGATTAGGATTTTGATTGTTTATGCATTCTAGATTCGTCTCACTTTTTATGAAGGATAAATCCTCCATGAGTCCTCTTTTGACTCCATTTCCCCTTCTGACACTGGCACTAGTCTTTCCCTGAGGATTGATCTTCCCTTCCTTTTTCCATCACCCATTTTGAAAACTATCTATTGTTACTTCTGTTTCCCTAAGGCAGCCTTTTCCATTCACCTTGCCTGTTACTGTACCTGCCTTAGCGATCCTAGTTTAGGGATACCCCCCTAGTGTTGGAGAAGAGCCAACCTGAAGCGAAGAGGAGAGGAGTGTGGTGACATTGGCCTCTCTCCTGAAAGAGTTGTCATCTCGGCTGGTGTGTTGCATTTTGGGCTTTTAAAACGACACGCATGCCATTTCGGAGGACAACAGGTTGTAAGGGTTTTTGGTAGTTAATAAGCCTCTCGATTTTTATTGAGGTCTTGTCTTTATATCAAGTGTAGTCCATTTCGATCACCACCCGAGGTTGAATGCGGGTGTTATTTCCATTATTTAATAAAACCATTTTCTTCTTCTTCAATTTTGTGCTACATGTTGATCTGTAGTGTTGGATTTCCTATCATTGGTATCACAACAAATCTATTCTAAAGGACCTGGTGGTTGTATGTTGGTGAAGATTTTGAAGGAGTACTCAACATATTCAATTTCATTTTCTGTGTCTACATTCTAAGGCAAATTCGGAGAGAATATTGGGTGAAATCCGGTGTTTAAGAGACAACTATGTATGTACGTGCTTATTCCTTTTCTTGATGTTTTTATTTGTTATTCTCATAAGTCAGAGATCTAATGTTTTGAGAGTAATTCTTTTGTTTTAAGTTAGTGAAATATGTGTGAAAGAATTTGGTTTCCTTACACATCTTGGAGAAACGCATTGCGTGTTGGAGAACAATGTAGTTGTCACCCACATTAAATAATATGGTTGCTCTCCTAATTTGACATAAATAGCGATCATTGTGTCCCATCATCTATAACGAATTTTGGGTACACTATCAAATTATCCTTCGTTTGCATTCCTTTATTATCAGTGTGAGTTTTAAACTTGGAAAGCCTGTGATATTCAAGCTATAAGGTAACAAAGAAAGTTTCAGTTGTCATTATTTGATACAGTGTTTGCAGTTTTGACAACTCACAGTTTCTGTTTGTGACTTGTACATGAGGTCTGGAATCCCACTTGAGTTATGGAGATATGGGTTCAAAAAAGGCCGTGTTATGCATTGTGCAATAATGAGACGAATTTTTTATCTACCTGGGTGATTATGACAAAAGGGGCAATTTTCATTCTCTATGAGCATAGTTAAAATGAGGCATTTCAAAATGGTCATATCTGCAAACCACGTAGAAGTTAAGGGAATAAAGTGAATGAACATATTTAAATACATATTGTAACAATTCACAATTTCACCAATACAATACTATCATTACACTAGAAAGGTTTCTCAGAGTAGCTTCATTGATGTAAGCCTTAGTCTGAACTACTGAATTTGCATTTGCATAATCATCTGTCATTTCTATATACTCAACAACACAACAAAACATTGCAACATTTGTTGTGTTGATTTAGAAGTTCAATCCATAACTGAGCCTTGCAACTAGCTCAAATGCTTTAGCTCCACCTAGTAAATTTGAAATATCTATCATTATTAGATATGCATATTGTCTTGCCCCCAGTTTGTGAATGTATCCACTCTTTAAGACAGGAGGAAACTTTGTGCATGGCCAATCTAGCTCCTCCTATTTTAACTGTGATATCACTTGGAATCTCATATGAGCAGATCTTGTTTAAACCCATCATCAGTGTACTGAATCAACACTTTTGAATGGATACTTCAAACCTTCCAATGAGCTGCAACTGTTTTTTTGCTGCTGTTTATCACTGTTTTAGGGCTATTTTGACCCTTAGACATGCCCAGATTCGACCTTAAGGCTTTTTAAGAGGATCCAACATGCCCAAAATTGCCAATAAATGCTCAAAAATGCTAGAAAATGTGTTTTTACTGTGCCTATGACTCTTCTACAAAATTTGATAATAGAATAAGATATGAATCATCCGTTCATTTGCCAAATTTATTTTAGATACACTAATACTTGGTTACAATACCTACCTATATAATTAGGAATTTTACAAAGATATTCGCCATTGTTTTCCAAGATGGATGTTGTCCTATACCGACAATGTTCATGTCTTGCCTCAGGGTCTTGTTCATTCTCAAGTAGGATGTTAAGGATTAAGATGATATGCTGATATGGGGACACGAATCCCTAGTTCACTACTAGATTATACTGTAAGATGATAGATCCAAAAATCTCATCGATATATAATGAATGAGTATACGATTCCTTGCTTCATTGTTATGGAGATTCTTATGATACCCTTAATAAATTCCATGTGTAGTTTAATTTGCATTGTTTGTGGACAACATTCAACTTAATCTTGAATGTCAGGAGGGAGCATAACAACTCCTTGATGATCAAGATTAATGTTAGCTTTCATTGTAAACCCCATGCTGCTATAATGTCCTTGAAGAATATTTATTACCATATTGAATTCATATATTTTTCATAAGCATGCAGATAGTAGCACGACGAATTACAGAGGTACCTAAATTTATTCATACTTGGATGTCATTTAGGTGTGGAATCATGACTTTTTCTGGAAATGCATGGAACCAGAAGGTGGGGGAGATTGCAAAGGAATGATTCATGAATTTATTGAAAGAGATTTTGGTTCATATAATAATTCTGTAGAGGACTTCAAACAAGCTGCAGCTACACAATTTGGTTTTGGCTGGGCTTGGATTGTAGGTTAGAGAGGGTACTATCCTAACATGAAAGGATCCTTTGAAGTCCAAAACCAAGATGATTACACATGAAGGCTAAAGTGAGTATTGATACCTTCTTTTTCTCTTATATGCTAATATGGGGACATAGATCCCTAGTCCACTACTAGATTATACTGTAAGCTGATAGATCCATAAATCTCACCAATATACAATGAATGAGTATATGATTCATTGATTTTTAGCATCTGGAACATGTTTAAGGACAACATTCCATAGGATAGCATGGCTGCTTCTGGAGAAGGTTGCAATCTTTCTAATGCAATTCCAGGGTTTGTGATTGCCTTTGAAGATGCAGAAGGTGACCTTCTTCTCGCTGGTGATCTGTCATGGAGGTAAATTGATTTTTGTCAGAGCATATTCTTTAGTCAGGGGTGGACATTTCTGAATATATATACTGAAGTGTTTAAGAAAATGTCATATGTATAGCTAGACAATTTGCACATGTACCTGTTACAGTTGGAAACACCATTAACTATGACTACTTCAGAAATATAGAGATGCAAATACACTCTGTGTATTGTGTTCTCTGTTTTATTTGGATAGGAAAGTATAGAACTTAGAGCAAATTATAACATTAACAATATTACCATATTGTTCTTTGAAAAAACACTGGTCTTTGATGCTTATTCAGTTTACTTTTGTCAGTTAATCTTGAGACTAAAAAAACTAGTTTTTTAAAGTTTTTGAAACTCATTTTGTAGGGATTTTGTTCGTGTTGCAAAGTGCATTAAAGTGATACTAGCACAGAAAAACAAAATGAAAGGTATTGATAAGTTCAATTTTTGTACACACATTTTATTGGTGCAATTTTTTTACTGTTTAGACTGCAGATTTTCTTATCATTAGAAAATATATTTCCTAATATAAAAAATTCAAAGTAATGATATTCGAGCTTAATGATAGCATAAACAAGAAAACATTTGCATGATTGCAGGGAGCTCATGAATATTTGTATCAATCTTACTTTACACAAAAATTGGCATAAAAACATTTTTTGACAGGCACCATTAGTCAAATGACCGATACAATATTTGCTTGCAAGCACTGCCTAGTTGCAAACCACATATTTTAATGTTCTAGGGTTCTATGGCTAAACATTAAAAAGATGATGTTTTACGTGTTCCAGAAGATTGTCGCTAGCAAGTTAGTTGGCAATTTACCATGCAGTAAACAAGATCCAAAGCACCTATAATTGTCCTTAGTCAGATGAGCAGAATGAGGGAAATGATAAAGAAAAGGAGCATGTGCAAGCTAAAGCTGTTAACCTCTCATTGATTGCATTTGATCCATGACATCAAAGAACTATATCCCACACTTTATTTGTTGTTTCTAAACAATTTCTTAGAGTCAACAGTGCCAATGATAATTCCATTTTCAGTTAAGCTTTTTCCAGGGCCTGGATATTTGAAATTTTTGGGTTGCATGCATTCGCATCACTAACCCATCTTCGTAACAATTTTGTTGAGGCTCTAGGCTTTAAAATCTTGGCAGCATCTTAAGCATATTTATCGAGCAAAGCCTTGTTTTCACGAAATTGTTGAACCACAGAGAGACTGATATGTTTCTCTTTACATGGAATTCTTTCCTCAAATGCAGTGTAGCCTTGAAAGAGGGTTTTCGACAAAACGACTTCCCCTATACTCCAGAATAGAGCATCCTAGATAGAGTCCTCATTGTGACATCTTGCTTTTAATGAGATTATATTTTCTATTTTCTATGAAATACTATTGACTTAACTCCATTTATTTTGTATTGCAGGATGGCAAGTCAACTTGCCATGAATAACAACAGACTTGCTACTGAACAAATGAAAGGGCAGCCTGTTGTTAAAAAAAGTGGTTGTTGCTCATAAGACAATTCCTAGAATAATTTTTACTGCAACTGGTTTTGAAGAAGTGAAGTTGAAGATAATTGTATGTATTTTGGATCTCGGACATGAAAACGTCTCTAGCTATCGAGAGATCAACAATTGATAGACAATTAAAACAAATTTATTGCAAGTTGGATCTTGTATTCTTTTCTGTCTGTGAAGGGCAACAGCTTGCTTTTGTTCCTGATAATTTGTACAGCCATGGATTATTGTACTCATGCGTAGTTTGTAAGATCATTCTTCTTTGAATTTTCATCATTGTCACAGTTCAACTGCTATATCTTAGAATTCTTTTAGTACTTGAAGCATTATTCTTGAATATGTTTGACATTCATTTTGTTCCCATGCAAAATTTGTTTGAATATCATCATTCTCAAGCAATAACAACTTCTTAAAGGGTGCTAGCTCAATGGTAGAGCACTTGCCTAATTATAGGCAGGAGATTGGTGGTTTGATTCCTCCGTACCCTATCATAAATTAGTGACTAAGAAAACAACTAAATTCGTATATTAACGACTATTAGTAGCTAATTTCTAGTATCTTATAGCGCGACTAACGTTTAGTCATATTTATCTTAGTCATTAATATGTTATCATCTAGTAGTTTATTTAGTCATATATTTGGTCATTAATTGTGACAATCAATGTCAAATCCCGTAATTTTTTGAAAAATTTAAAATTTTTAAGATAACAATAAATGTTATTTAATTTGCATTCCTGGACCTGTTTGTTTTAATTAACTGATCATGATCTTGTTTAAATTATTCTGTTATAACACTAATGTGAGTTTTGATTTCAGTTATTGGTTGTCTTTGTTCTTAACTTCAAAGGGAGAACTAGCCATAGCTGACTGGCTTACTTAGCTTACAAGCTAATGCATAATTCGTCTTTTGTTCACAGGTACACAGGTAAAGTATGGATCACTGTAAATGAATTTTTTATAAGCATCATAATTCTTTTCACTGCACTATAAAGCTCAGAGAAGATTTAAATATTCTTACCGGTTGTCACGTGTAAGACGGTAGAGTTCTTTTCCTATAATCTTCATGAAATTTATGCTTGATAGATAGTTGATAATCTGCGTGTCATGATTACTATTATTCTGGATAATATTAGACAGGCAATTCGATGATTTACAGTCTCTTTGTCATCATTATTGCGTTGTGAAAATGACTCTTTGTTAAGGCTGTATACTGTCACTGGATCATATTATTTGTAGCATTTTCATCGTGTGCATGACATAGTGCTAGCATTGTGTGATGTTCTGTCAAATATTAGCTGTGACTATGGCTGTGACCCTTATTATTTGCATGAATTTGGAGTTGTCATAACCATAGAGATGTACTGTGATATTCATTTACAATTTATGATCCATCGTCAACTTAATAATTTGTATGATCACACCAAGTTTAACTCATGCCTAGAATCTTTGTTCCTTGTTTTTAATCCACGTCCATGTATGGAATTATAGATGGATTTATATCTCTATCTCACAAGACTAAAGGTTATTGTTCTTATTGTTAACAATGGTGATGGGCAAATTATAGTAATAAGATCTTATAGATAAACGATGTATCCATTATATTTGCAAAGATAATATTTCAATGTTTTAATGATGAGGAACTCTCGTTTGAAATTGACTACATCACTTTTTAAATGATTGTAGGGGATATATGATGTACCTTAGGAACTAACGATGGCCTGGTTTCAAGATATTCACTATACGATGTTTGTGTCTCAATCATAGTGAAATATTCATACTATGAATAAGACTTTCATCCATGCAATGATTTAAATTTGATGAGCAATAATTCGAGCTGCAGTTGGACTTTAGGAAGTCGACCTATGGCAAGTTGATAATCTAAAGGGCTACATGGATGGCTCTCGTCCTTGCATTTGGTGATATATAAGTCTGTCCGAACCCTACCTGGTCATTCTCTCTGCCTTCGGGCTCGAGTTGTATGAGAGAAACCCTCATTGTCTGAGTTTGTTCTTTATGGCACTGTAACTTGTAATTCTCTTATGGCTATAGTCCTGGAGTTTAATCCTCGTATGGTTTGTAAATCTAGAAACTCTGCTACAGGCGTCTTTTATAATTCATTGGGCATCTTGGTTATCGTTTGCTATCACTATAGTTTAAGTCGCATGCTACTTACAGTCTTACACTTATTGCTTGTGTGATTTAGAGTCAGGGTTTCCTATTGTCTTTATCCATGAGGTGGTCATGTCATGGGTTTTTTAATCGTGCTCCCCAAACTGGTTCATCCACAGCTTAAGGGTTTGTACAGTATGTTACCTGTCACGGCTATCAAAGGAGAAGGAAAACTTGAAGTTTTTCTTGCTCATCCTTCTGACGATTATGATGAGGTTTTTCTATCTGGCTCAACTCGTGGCTACCAAGTTGTTTACTGGGTTTGCTTCCTCCGACAGTTGCTGGTAAGAATTATCAATGGTTTCGTAGATTTCAGTTTAAAAAGAATGTTTATATTTAAAATAAATGTTGACAATACCCGTCAATTTGTAATGTGCAGGCTTTTAACCTCTCCTGAAGGTGTACGAAGCTTCTTCTCTAGCGCTGGCTCCTCCCGGGTAAGCCTGGTTATACCATGGTTGTTTCTCCCTTTGATAGTTTTGTTTTACTAGGGTTGTGTCTGGAAAGACCTCCTTTGTAACTGGTTGTTGTCGTGTTAGTGAACATGATTGTGGTCATATGTAATATTTGGGTTTGCTAGCAGTAGATAGGGTTTGTAAACACTGTCATGATTTCGAGGAACAAGCTAAGGCTCGGTCTGTCATGACGGCCTTGGGGTTTTCATTTATCATTGTATTTTTAAGGAAAAAGGGTTATCACCCAACTCTGTGGAAGTTAAATGAATGTTGTTCTGCAATAGTGAATGTATACTGTTTGCGTTTCTCTTAATGAACACCCTGTACAAATGAAAGAATGTTTAAGTTTCTCGGCTTCCTTCAGAGACAAAATATCTCAGCTGTAGATGATAGCAACGTCCTAGTTCTCTGCGTTTTCTTTGGTTTTTGTGTGTTAAAAGATAACGATAGGGTTCATTAACCCTTACTGTGATAGACCAATAAATTATTGATAACCCTGGCGAATTGGGGTTCTTTCCCAGGTTAAAATATATAAGAAAATATGAAAGTGTTTAAGTTCTGTTGTGGCTGGGAACGAGTTGTGAATTTTTTTTGTTTTATGTTTACATACGGTAACAATTGTCTCCTTGTTAATAATTAATAGTAGGGTTTGAAAAAGCTAACGATGGCTGAGTTCGATGATAACTCTCTGCGTGTATTATGACGTTTGACTATTGTTATGGGAACACCCTAACAATGCTGTGTATTGCATGTAAAATAAGCTCGATAATGAGCAGAAACCTATGCTTGTGATAATGGCAAGATTTTGACAAAGGAAAAATGAAATTTCTATGTTGTAAGACTTGGCTTCGAGCTAGTCATTATGTTTGTCTTTTAACTTACTTCTGCCCTATGATTACTAGCTCTGTCAACTCTGTAGTAAGCATCTTGGCTGTAATAACTATAGAGATAGGTTTGGAATACAACTTTCGCCACGATTCGTTATTTACAGTTTAATTGTTTGTATTGACTAAGATTTTGTCGAATAAGATTGTATGGAAAAGTTTAAAAATGTAATCTTACTGCAATTCGCAACTTATGGAGAATCGATAACAGTCAGTTATGTTCTGAATATCGATAAATTTACTGATATAAATTTTGTTCACCTATATCTTGATACAGAAAATAACCTGTATCCTGATTTAACTAAAACATGAGGCAGATATAAACTGATATATTTGCTCAGCTAGAATTTATACCTGTTAATTTCTCTATGGGAATATTTCACTGAAATTCTAAAATTTGTCTATGTGCCTGTTCCTATAATTTTTTTTAATAAGTGTATTTACAGGAATAATTACTATATAAATACTCTATATTTATTATTTAACTATTAATAATAAACCTATATAAAGTTACCATAATATTCTATTACTGTAATAATAACAAACATATTCTGTATAAAACAATTACTCGATCTGTGTGATAAATAGGGAAATTCTAAGACATATTAGTTCTGCAAATTCTATCTAATGACAATACAGAGAGACTAACTTTACTGAAATAAATACTATTCAAACACAGATGAGATAGTCCATTCTACATGTAAATTAAATCAATAAACAGCAGGAAAAGTGGCAGAACCTGTGTTAATGGTAGACAATAACAGCAGTGGGAGGCTGTTCCTTCCTACCAATTCCTGGAGAGTGCCCAGACAGCACTTCTCAGGACCCCCGAGCTTGCTCTGGTCTAACTGGCTGGAACTAGGTACAGCCAACAATTCCCTCAGCCAAAGCAGCAACACTGGAACCAAGTTACTGCAACTTCCTGACTCAAAACACTTGCTTACTGTTTTTCCCACTTCCTCAATGGGACTCCTGAATAGCATTCACCTGAATGTATTCTCCCTCTAGAATAGTGCTGAACCCCCAGCTCAGTTCATTGAGTACTATTTAAAAGATTGCTTAGGTCTTAGTTGGGTTAACTGTCATTAATGAGCCACCTGCTCAGATTCCACTTTCTTGGGGAATCATGACCCCAAAATATAGGGAGGTTGCCACCTGCAACTCAGGAAGTGTTTGAGGATGCTGCCACTTGTCTTTTGTCTTTCCACCTAGTTCCATCCACCAGTTAGACCAGTAACCTCTTTTAACAGCTCTCCCATGCTGTTGTCTCCATAATTTATTTATTAATAATAAAATATTCAGAATTTACATTCCATTTCTGGTGACTCTGCTGAGTCATCAATTCCTACTTAGCATTAAATTTAACATAATGTCTCAGGAATATTAATAAAATAATTACATTATTTTTGCAAAATTGGGGTATGTGACAATCAATGACTAAATCAATGACTAAATAAGTGACTAAATCAGTGAGTATCAATGGCTAAATCAATGACTTAATCAGTGACTAAATCAATGACTAATAAGTCAACCAATTAATGACTAGTGAAATACGACTAGAGATAAGATAGTGGAAATCGGATACTATTAGTCACCGACTCAAAAATAGTCGTTTGTAGTCAAATTTTAGTCATTAATTTCTCATTTTGTACTAGTGTACATAAATTGATAAAACAAATTTATTTCGGAATATATAATGAGAAGCAATATTTCTGTGCAGCTCCCCATACAAAAATGTTATTGATATTAGAAATGGAAGGTTTTCTATTTCGCAAGAAAGTCACAGAAAACGACTCCAAAAGAGAAAAAAAAGGGAAATAAAAAAAATACTGTTGGATGGAAAAAAGTAAACAAGGGGGAAGAAAGTACTAAATTTGGTGAATTTGAATTTAAGCACCAAGAAACTACATATGAGTCATGAACAAATGCCATGCAATTTTTGCCATTATGTTTTTCCAAATTCAATGTTGGGATTTGGTCATCTAAATGTGGGTTCAATGAGGGGAAATCATTGTTTAAAATTTTTTTGAGGGTAGGCACTAAAGAAAAATTATATGAGGTCAAATTTTTATTTTTATGGTTTCGAGAGAAATGTACCGACGATGAAGAAGGAAATACACATAAATATTTGGAGAGTGTGTGGGAGGAGTTCCCAGTGCAATATTTGCAAAGTAATACATCAATCATTGTTTTGGAGGGTGATGGTGTGAAAACACATCCATCTAAAAACTACATTTTGAGTAAGCCCTTTATTGCATCGTCTGCTAGGAAAGATACTGAGTTGGTACATCGACTTTGGTAGCGTTTTAGTAAAATGATTGAATCAGTTGATGTCAGAACCTTCAATGCCTTCTCCTGGTTGGAGTGACAACCATTAAATGTAACCTTCCATTGCCTATTTTTAGATGTAACCTATCATTGCCTATTTTAGATAATTCAATGTGTTTTCTGTTTTTTAAGTGACGTTGCTATTTTCGTCTTAAACGAACATATTATTAGTTCGGTGTGATGCTTTTATTAAATCATTTGAATTTGTGAAATTTTGGGTAAAGTGTTGTTGTTATATATATAGTCACGGTTCTTGTATGCAGTCCGAATATCACCGCAAAAGAAACTATTGGTCCTGGGAGTAGAGGGATTGCTCTTTGGAGTTCAGATCTTATCAAACATTGAAGATTCTTCCAAACAACCTCATTTTGTGCATAATTGCTATGTTTATTATGCATGGATGTTTAGCCCTAATATTATCAGTGTTTCCAGAGAACATTTTGACGTTGCTCTGTGGTTTTCCTAGCTCAACAACATGGAAATTAAAAAATTCCTTGGTATATATGAATGATTGAAGAGTGAAGACTTTGTATTTATTTGGGGTTGAGAGCAATGTAAAATTAGTACTATTTATAATTACCCAATGTGTGCATACTATAATGTTGGTGAAGTACCGAACAGATACAAAAAGTCATTCAAGGATGTACTTATCCAATATGGATATATATATAAAGAAACAGACATGTTTTTATAGATGAAGGGCAATATCAATTAGCAGATAATAGCAAGGAAAACTGCTTCAAAATGCCAACTAGCTGGACATTCGACGGTTCACAAGAGAGAGAAGTAAGTATAAAAACAATGGTGTGTTCTCTGTTGAATTATCTCCGGCCTCATTCAAAAATGGGCCGTTTGTTAAAGACATTCAATTTGAAATGACTGCCACATTATAACAAAAAATTCATTTAGTGATTTGTATATTTTTGACAACTTCTACATTTAATTGATGTAAGTTTTATTGCACAATTCTCGTATTATTTATGGACATCGTACCATGTATTTGGTAATGTGTTTAAAAAATTGTTGAACATGAAAGCAATATACTTAGAAACATTGAACCATAATATTTTATTGACTGGGTTGTGTGTGTGTTTTTCTGGTTTGTAGATAGTACTAGAAGATTTGTTTCTAGTAAGGTTCCATTGATTATTTTCGATTTCAATGGATTTTTGTTACACGCATTCCACAAAAAGAAAAAAATCGGGTGCTAACAAGCACCGGATATCGAATCAACGACAAAGTACTATTTTATGCATCCAGGATTAAGGGAGTTTTTTGAAAAATGCTTTAGCAAATTTGAAGTTGGGGTATGGACATCTGCCCAACAAAAAAATGTTGACGAGTTTTTGCCTAAATTATTACAAAGAATAGGATTGCAAAGAGAACAATTTAGAGTAATTTTAACACAGGAAGATTGTTCTTGCGTAGCCAGAGAGGGTTATTAGGGTGATGGAAATCCTCATGTATTTCGCAAACCTTTAAATAGAGTTTGGGACATTTTGGACCATGGTTGGGATGCTACAAATACCATGATTGTAGATGACTCGAAAGAGAAGCATGTTAGTAATGAGGAAGGGAATTGTATTATAACAAAAAATTATACTTGCCAAGATGTCAATGACACATTCTTGTTAGATCGATTATGGCCTTGCTTGTTGCACCTGAAAGGCGCGAGTGATGTGAGGCCAATTGTGAATAAAATGAAAATGAAAGTATTTTGTTAAATAATACACTTATGGTTTTTTGTACTAGTATGTTAAATAAAGTTTGGGACATTTTGATCCATGGTTGGGATGCTACAAATACAGTGATTGTAGATGACTCAAAAGAAAATCATGTTTGTAACGAGGAAGGGAACTATAATATAACAAAAAATTATACTTTCCAAGATGTCAATGACACATTTCCAATTGTGAATAAAATGAAAATGAATGTTTTATGTTAAATAATACACCTATGGTTTTTTGTGCTAGTATGTTAAATAAAGGTTGGGACATTTTGATCCATGGTTGGGATGCTACAAATACAGTGATTGTAGATGAGTCAAAAGAAAAGCATGTTTGTAACGAGGAAGGGAACTGTATTATAAAAAAAACATATACTTGCCAAGATGTCAATGACACATTCTTGTTAGATGGATTATGGCCTTGCTTGCTGCACCTGAATGGTGTGTGTAATGTACCTCACGTTACACATATACATATCTACAATGTATAAGACTATAAAAATGAGATTTTCTTTTAAGCATCTAATTAACAACTTCGTAACTAGGCTTCTTCCTATCATTCCAAGAACATACACAAGGCATCCATCCATCAATGAGGTTGTGACAGCATAAGCATATATGTATTACATAAATGAAGTTTTAACCTTTCATCATTCACATACAAAATAAATACAGAAGATAGCTTATGCAATTGAAAGAAACCTCAACCTCATTCATGAATACAACCTTCTAACAAGCTTAACATATCATATTCATGGCTTACATCTATTTACACATTCATTCCACAGATTGAACATATCAAGCATCATAAAACGCACGAACATCATAATTCATACACAGATACACTTATCTAAAATTCACATGAATGTGGCAACTGGATGCATGTAAGCCACGCTCCACCCAACCTTAGAACTTGTCCAGCCTATACTATTTCATTTCCCAAGTTCACCCCCGAGCCTAGATCCAGACATTAACCAGAGATATATCACCAATCCCCTTAGCTCACTCATAGAGTCAAAGGTAGAAATAATAGAGAGAATGGATATACACAGGGGCTCAACAAGGAAAGAGGATAACAACCAATTCCACGCCAATTCCACAATTGACACACTTGAGTTCCTTCCCAAAACTCACAGTGATACACTTCACTACAAGCATCGGGATTCCCTCTGGGACTCACACTTCATTGCCAATTGACTGGTGTATGCAACCAAGGAATTCATGGTCAGTTCGCTTATCACAGCATAACAATTTTCAGGTTATCTGTGCAATTCGGGTTCAGGTTTGTCACAGGAAATCTTTCCAAGTTTTCTTCACTCTCAGAGAACTCAAAAACGCACAATGAAACTCTTCATTGTCCATGTCTGAACTTCCCTTCCCAGATTTCCTTACACCCCCCGTAATTTCCCATGCAACAATCTTTTTCCCTTCACCGTACCTCTCAGACTCACCTCCAACCACCCAAGCCATGTGTACAGCAACCTTCCCCACTTCATCCTAGATCACCGAGGCAACCCCATGTCCTCCTTTGGGATCCCATGTGGCTATCCCAAAGGAACAAGTTCCTCCATCCATAGTCACGATTAGCCACTAAATCTCCATATTAAATCATAATTATTAATAATTAATTATAATTAATCCCCCATTAACATTGTATCAAAACGTATAAAAATTTCGTTGTCGTAATGTTTTATTATATACACATTTTCAAAATAAATGCGGATACTCGTCAGCCTACCCCACTTTCTCCTAGATCACCGAGGCAACCCCATGTCCTCATTTTGGATCCCACATGGTTATCCCAAAGGAATACGTTCGTCCATCCATAATCACGATTAGCCACTAAATCTCCAGATTAAACCATAATTAATTATAATTAATCCCCGATTAACATTGTATCAAAACGTATACAAAATTTCATTGTCGTAATGTTTTATTATATACACATTTTCAAAATAAAAGCGGATACTCTTCCTGCATTATATATTCTAGGTCCCAAGTAGATTCCTCAGGACTGTAATGGCTCCATTGGACCTTTACCTGTCCGATGACCCTGTTTTTGAGTATCTTGCTTCTGCAATCCAATATGTAGATTTGTTGAACCTGCATTTCCCCTTCTAGTTCCACCTGAAGAACAGACCAATCAAGCACATGATTAATATCATAAACATCCTTTTTCAAAAATGAAATATGAAACACATTATTTATTTTGATAGTGGGAGGTAGTGCTAGCTCATAAGCTACTAATCCCACTCCGCCTAAGATTTCGAATGGTCCACAAAATCTAGCGGCCAATTTCTTGTATTTGCCCAACCGCAAGGAATTTTTATTGCATCTAACCTTCAGGAACACCATGTCCCCAACCTGGAAGTCTCTGTGTGTCCTTCTTTTATCCGCATAGCTCTTTTGACGATATTGTGCCATTTTCAAATTATGTTTTATCTTTACCACTTTAAGGAAATTATGTGAATACTTTGATTCGATTAAACCAGAGCATAGTTACATGTATTTTGATTTTAAACAAACTCTCATCAAAGCATCAAAGAAAACATAATAGAAAGATAATTACTAGAAATAACAAATCACATGAGGAAAGGGGAAATACAAACTGTAAATTAATAACAAGAGAATCTTTATTCGTGAAAATATGCATAAACTCTGCTCGACCATCTTTATTCAAAATTGAAGGACTCAATACAAAACAAGTATCTCTTCACGGGTTCCAACACTTACTACATTTCCAAAAATTGCCTTTTATACATTGTAAAACCTCTCGAGGTAAAACCCTAACTGCTTCATAACTAAAAATAGAAAATTATAAACTAACTATTACATTCCATTTCGGTCAAAATTTATACAATTTCCAAAATTTCTCAGAATATAACATTTGATGTCTTTCTATTGGTTGTAGCTGTTGACAGGGCTTCTTTCTCAAACATTAGTCTTCAAGTTTGCAAGTTGTACTTCATTTTCCCACATCTCTCCACTATCTCCCATTGCTCTGTAGAAGGTACCTAATAACTAGTCATCTCCTCGACTAGAAATTTCATCTCTATGTGCTCTGCAATGGAAGTTGGAGGAATCTTTTCAGCTATCATGGCCAGTTGGTTTAGAATTTCAAAATCAAGGGAGTTTCTTCAATAGAATTTTCCCTATTAGAACATCAGTCAAACCTTCATATTTCTCATGGTTCCTCCCAATCTTATATAGTAAATCCTTATAATTGTTCTGGGAAATTAACTCATTATTTTCATCCCAAAAAGAAGGTGGTCCCTTTTGTATTAGCTTTTCAAATCCCTTTTTGAAGGTTTCAACCTGTTTCTTCATCTATTCTGCTCTAGCCTGAACATTCTCAATGTGAGAATGTTTTCCAAGGACTCTCCTAGCCCAAGTTATGATTGTTACCCTGTTTTCAATAGCCATTGCTTCCAAATCACTTTCTATTAGAGTATTTAAGAAACTTATGGTATCCTGGGTTGTATCTTTTGGTATCTTATCTAAAACTTCTCTCATTGCTTTACAGCTTTGTAACCTATGATTTTCTATGGCTTTTTTTGTCTTCATAAAATCTAATTAAGGCCTGAATTTTGCAGCCTCATCGATGATTGAATCCCAAATCGAACACTTTGCACCTTGCAATGCTAGTTGTCCTTTCACTTGACCTATCATCCTGTGATTTCTGTCTACGAAATCTTTATTGTGTTTTTTCAACTCTTTTATTTCATTTTCCTTTTTCTAATTTTCCTCTTCTAGTCTTTGTTTTTCTTCTTTTAGTTCTTTGATCTCCACCTCTTTCAAGCTAACCTAGGACAGAGCTTGAATTATATCATTTGTTCTTGCTTATTTGTTGCCTTGATATGTTCCTTGCTTCTCTTGTGCTGTATTTGCTAATTTGGCCTTTTGATCTTCAATTTTAGTCTTAAGACTCGATCTATCTTTGTCCCAACTTTCCTCAAACTTGAGCAATTTAGCAAGACAGTCATCCAATTCTCTAGATAATGTTTCTTTTTCTTGTTCTAACACAGTTAATTTAGAGGCTTGAATTAACTGAGTTGTTGGAATTTTAACCTTTTGCTTAAGTAAATGGATATTCTTTTCTTTCTCAGCTAAAATATTTTTAGTTGCCTCCCCTCTATTTGGTTCACCATTGCTCTTCACCAGGTTAGCTTGCAATCTTTTTATTTGCAATTGATGAGCTTTGTTCTCTGTTTTCTCTTGCTTCAACTGGATTTGTAGCCTATTCACTGTTTTCTCTAGTTTTTCCACTGTTAAAGTTGCATTCATCATATCAGCATAAATCACCTCTCGAATCTGTCTGTGTAGGTGAATTTTATCAAGGATTGTTATCTTCTGCAAATTCAATTTCATTTCTGTGACCTTATCATCAGATGATACAACCAAATTCAAAGTATTTTTGTTTGGATCTCTGCTAGTCATCAAAGTAATTTCTGAATCAACAACATTCTTGACTTCTGGAAACAACTTCTGCAGTGCTTTTGCTATTGTTTTTCTTTCTTTCCCATATTTTACATATATTTCATCTCTTGAATGAAATTTTCTAGAATCACCTGCAACTCTTGCCTCATCAAATTCATATTCTTGTACTTCAATTTCTGGCCCTTGGTATTTTTCTGCTTTCTTCTTTCCCTTTTCTTTGTCAGATACAACTACTTCATCTTGTTGGCTTGATTTTAATCTTTTGGCTTCTCTTTCTTCCTCGATCTTCATATCAGTGCTTTCATAAAAACTTCTTTTACTTGTTGCTTCAACCTTTCCCGGGGTAGGTACCATCTCAGGTACTAACTCAGCTGAAACTTTATCCAAGGTAGAAGGATTAGCGTGTGAACTTCCTGAAACTTCTGTGTCTGATTCATATTGTAGTGAATTTTCCATCTTCGCTAATCCTTCAACCTCTTGGTGATCAAAGGCTTTATTTTTGTTCTCTTTCCTTCTGTCAGAAATAACATGACAAGGATCATAATTAATTGTTGTCACTCTCCTAAAACTCAGTGCTTCTAAATTTTTTGTACAAAAGGGAGAGAATTCTTGTTCTTGATGATAAAAGGACCAATTTTTAAAGGGAACTTATATCTATAGCTTTCTTGAAAAGTAGAAAATGGTCATTTTATACTGTCAATTTTTGTCTAATAAACTCCAAAGAAAAAAATCTCCGAGTCAAAAAGGATGGTAGAATATAGGGCTCCTTAAAAAATCCATAAACTCTGATTACTGTATCTTGCTTCCCTAAAAACCTGTCTCCAATTTCTTTTTCTAGGCTTAAATGCATCCGGGTCTTCATCTCTAATAATACTCTAGGAAACTTTTCTCCAAACATCAATCTATATACTTCTGAGAGTGGATGTTCCCAGCCAAGAACTCATCAAATTTAAGGTAGGGTACTTGACCGTAATCCATTTTTGGTTTAGCAACACTTAATCTAAAAAGCAAACTTAATTGGACCTTTGTGACCATGGAATCATCATCAACCCTAAAAACTCTGAAATGAGTGACAAAACTAACTGTGAATTTTCATCAAAGAAATTAATGTCAAGTGGATAGGGGGTGTTATCAATGGCAAGGCTAGGTTTTAGACAATTGGTCATGAAGGTTTGTTTGGTCATAGGGGATGAGTCTCTATACTAGCTAACTAGGGCTTCTTCCGCAAAATATTCTTGGTCGTGGGAGGAAAATAGGGGTAATGCTCTGCTTTCCTAATGATAGACACATTTACAGGGAAAAGAATTTTCGTTCTTGATGAATTCATAATGACTCTTTCACTCTAAGAATAATTTATTGCACACAACAAAACAAATTTTGGAAACCCTAAAGGTTGTTCTGGACAGAAATAGATAAAATGAGACTTATAAACATTGTGCAGATCCAAATTTTGTTTATATAAACCCTCCAACTTGCTTTTGATTTATTAAACTGAGAATTTAACCATTATGGGGTCACGAATGTCACTATCTCTGTCCACTAGGGTTTCTTCTATCCTCATAGTTTCAATGTTCTGACCGACGGTTTCACTACTTCCTTCCATTATGTAAATAGTTCTAGTTACTTTCATGAGTTAAGAGGACCTACCTGGCATGGACAGGTTGAATAAACTATGCTCTGTTGCTTTCCAGCAGCACAGACATGTTCCAATCCTCCGTCGTTCACAACACGAAAGTCAAATTTTGATTTTCCCTTGTCTTTTATACACCACCAAAGGTGGTTTCACAATGCGGGATGGTGATTTTCCTTACCGCTTTCTCTGATTGTGGAATGATGTGGAGACGACACGCATACAACGGTATAGTATTTCGCAACTTCTCCGACCTCCATTACATCGTGCATGTTGGCGGTGCAGAAATATTATGGGTCATCGATCTAACCACCCTTTATCGAATAGTCATTGATCCTTGTGTGACTTTAACACTACTTGACTTGAATTTTCAGCGCACTTCTTCCACTGTCAATCCTCTCCACTGCAATCCTGACCATTGATAATTATGTTTATTATTTAATTTTAAATTAATTAGTTAATGAAAACCTTCATTGATTATCTCAGGCCTGCGGGCTTCTCATCTCAGGGATGTGGGCTCCTTCCATAAGCGGGCTTCTCCTCCCATGGATAACCTTCAATCCTGTGGGTATCTTCATTTGCGGGCTAGCCTTTATCTTCGGCTAGCTGGCTTATGCCTTAATCTCCTTTGCGGGCATAACCTAATCCCTTGTGGGCATTTAAGCCCCTGTGGGATTTTCACAAGCTCTTATGGGCATCTCTTTAGCCCTCATCCATTGAGCCCCTTGTGGGCATACCTAAGCCCTTGCGGGCATCTCTTTAAGCTTTTGCAGGATTATTCATTTAATCCCCTAGGGGCATAAACAAATCCTTGCAGGAATAACACTAATCCCTTGTGGGCATAATAAAGCTCTTGGGAGATTTATGTTTCAAGCCCCTTGTGGGAATTCCCTCATTTTGGCAGGCTTGTATTTCGCACGTGTGAACTCCATAGGAATATCTGAGCTCATGGTTAGATAACCAATTCACCAGAGAACAAGCCTATGCCACCTGATTAATTTTATCAGCAAAAGAACACCTCCTTTCCAGCATTTCCAAATGGCCTCTTAGCCATGTGAGTTCAACACTTAGCCAGATTTTTGTTCTTAATATGAAAAACAATTTTTCCTTCACTTTGGTAGATTGATTTCTTTCATATCTGATCAACATAAAGAAAAATAAAAGCATGGATGGATATACACTTCAACAATGAACAAGACCAGGTCAATTGATGAACTTATTGACACACACACAACATCTCTCAGGCATTTGAAAGTGGTCTTCCAAACTGCTGATTTTACACTTAGGCAAAATTATCAAACCCTAGGTTAGCATGATGAGATCTTTCTTTTCACCAATTTTGAAGTGTGAGATACCCAATGGATAGAGGACAACAAGGTGACTTCATCTAAATCAATTTCACCTCTTGAATCCTCTTTCTCTCTCCTCGACGGGCATTTTACAAAAGCCGTAGAACATAGCATCCACACAATCAAAGCACCAAGTCCTTTTGACCTCCAAAGTCTTAAATTTTTTATTCCAATCAAATAAAAGAGCTTCAATACAATGCTTTCAACAAGAACCAACTCCTATAAGAGGAGAGGAGGCCTCTTTAAAAAGAAAAAGAGGAAGAGGGTCGAAGGCATGATTTCATTAGGTTGAGTGAATTAGCGTGTCATATGACACCTCATGGAGTTAACTAGAGTTTAAGTTGACACCTCATGAAGTTAACTAGGGCTTAAGGGAACCTCATGAGCCAACTAGGATATAAGGAGGGTGCAAATAGGGATCGATTGAGATGAAATCCAATCAAAATTGTCACTTCACTCAAGGGGGCCGAATTAGGCAATATTCCCTTTTACCAACCTCCTAAAATCACCCAATTTTGTCTCGAACATGGAAAAATCATGGGATTTTGTCTATAGGGGGGAAATAAGCTTGATTTTATGATTTTTTAGGGTCCAAAAAGGGGTGTGTGAAATGTATTAAGGTGTCTAACAACCCCCTTGCCATATACTAGCACATTACAACATATTCAACCCCCAAGGGACCTAAAAGTTCATAACTTTCGCTAGAAATAAGGTAAATGATTCAAATTTTGAAATCATACTCTAAGGAATTAGACACCATCTTGAGGCACCTCTATTATAACATACTTTGGAATTGGATTTGTGAGTGAAAAAACTAGGATAAACTATGATCACTAGGACCTAAGTTCATCTAGGTGAAAAAAAACACTCCAAAGTTTCCATAATATGAGTGACTCTCGGGCTATCCATTTTGTAGATGTAATGGATGTCAAAATTTTACAAACAACCTCTCTATAACCATCACAAAGTGTGATATTTTAGGATTAGGATCACTCATCGGTAGCAAACCTCACTAGAATTCACTCATGAAGCGCAGAAAGAAGAAGAAGAAATGTTGAATCAATAATCACTCATTACACAGAAAATGGAGAAAAATTGTCGTATCATACATCAGCTATAAGTTGGAACTCTGTAAAATGAATAATAACGGAATACAATGAATCATATTTGAATGTCACTAACGTCATTCAAATTATCCTCAATGTGTAGCTTGGATAGCATTGGAGACATCATCCAAACCAGTGGCAGTGGTCATAAAAGTCAACTAGTTAGTCAAATGCATCTAATTGAGTGCATGGGCACTGATGTAGGGAAGGAGACTCCAATTTGGGTGCATGAGGAGCTATTAGTAGTCAGTAGAGCTCAAACTACTCTCTGTAGGTGCCTATCTAAGTGCTTCAGTCAGTTAACTGATCAATCATCCCATGAATCAAGGAACTGAGTCATCAACCAACTAACTAACTGAAGTAACTCCTAAATAGGTGGAATAAGGTGCACTTGTGCTCCAGTGATGAAAATAAGGGCGCATCAGTATCTATGAGGGATAAAACTGAGCAAAAACAGGCTCCTGGGGGCTGCAAAATAAGGACTAGGTGCTGGGAGACTGCCATACTGATGACTGGATGCATGCAGAATTGCATGCCGGAATGCAAAATACAAAAATGATGGTGAGAATATTCCAACACCCCCCTATAAGCTATACTATGAGGAACAACTAAAGTGGTAGGGCCCTAGTAACTAAGACCAAAGGTCACCCCGTAAAACAATCAAAAATAAACAAAGTGAGGAAAGAGGGAAAACCTAGTGGGAAGAAAGTTCCCCCTCAAGATAGACTGTGATAGGATGATCAATCATGTACATCACTCACTCTAAGAAGAGATCTAAGTTAACTGTACTTATTCACTGAGAATGTCTTAGTGAATATGTCTGCAATCTTCTCTTCTGTCGGAAGGTAGAGCAGTGAGATGGTCCAATCATGCACCAATCCTCTGATGTAATGCGTGTGTATCTCAATTTGTTTGGTTCTCTGTATCAGAACTGAATCTGTGGAAATATTGATAGCAGTCTGATTGTCCCAAAAGATGACTAGTGGAGTACTAAATTGAATCCCAAACTCTGACAAGATGCCCCGTAACCAGATGAACTGTGTAGCTGCATTGACTGCACCTCTATACTCGACCTCTGCTGAAGAAAGAGCTAAAGCAATCTGGTTTTTTCTCGACCAACAGATAGGTCCAAATCCAATCATGAAAACAAAACCAGATGTTGAATTTCGATTTGAACTGTCTCCAGCCCAATCTGATTCAGTGTAGCCAACAAGGTTCATGGGAGACCCAGCTGCATAGTGGAAATATTTTCTATAGCTCCACAAATATGCATCGCAGTATCCATGAATCGCTTCACTAACGTTCGTGGCAGGTTCATCATCTGCATGGAAACATTTTCTATAGCTCCATGAATGTGTGTCGCAGTATCCATGAATCACTTCACTAACATTCGTGGAAGGTTCAACATTTGTGTGGAAAAATATAGAAGACGTGCGTCGATATAGCGATAAATATTCGTGGCAGGTTTAGCATCTGCGTGGAACCCTCTTCTATAGCCTACAAGAACTTTCATCGATATTGCGACACTACCTGGAAGTGTTAAAAAAAAATAAACCAGACTAATTGGAAATCCTTGAATCATGCATGTTTAATGTCACTAACTATCATGCATGTTTAAATGGAAACATCATATGTACATGTGCAAATACCAACAAATCAAATTAAATTAAGATCATATGTTGTATTGATTTTATGGAGTCATACTTACATTGCTTTGAAATTATACATCTCTCCATTCCTATTTGTATGCTTACACCAATGTAACATTACCTTATCAAGAGGCAAAACTGAAAGCATATATCTAACTAATCAAAAGAGTGCTAAAATTAATTGTGCTAGGAATTGGCATTGCTGCAGAAAAAAAAAAAAATGAAGCTTATGCATGTAGCATATTGTGCAAGAGAGAATAGTAAAAGGAAGTTACCATTCCAAAATGTAATTTGAACCAAAAACCCATCCAATTCAAGATCAACATCTAATAGCATGCAAGAATTTCGAAATATCCAAGGTATATCTCAACCTCCCAACGACAATGAAACCTCATCCCTAAGAAACCAACAATTCTGAGCATATTTTAGCCATTCTTTATGGTCAAACCTGAACATGTTGGGTATAAATTGAGACTATTTTTGACCTCGTGTTCATCAAAGCCTTATGTCTTATGAGTCTAGACTAATTATGGGCTAATTCCTAACAAATATGGGCAATTATGAGCATGGTTAGGGATTTTCCTATCCCCTTACAATAGTGAAAATGATTTTTGGGAACTCCTAGGCATGATGTAACCATCAAAGAATTAGATTCAAATCACCTCTTATTTGGATTGTGATGCACAGTGCAACATCAACATGAAGAGTGGAGAAATAGGGATCATGCTATGGTTACTATTTTAAAAGTAAACATCCGGGAATCATACAGAAAAGAAATAATAAGTTTGGAGCTTATCCAAAACGAGGACACTCCTCCAAGACTATTGTTTTACTAGGATTGTAATCCAATTTTGAGTATGCTACTATACTTGTTGGGTTGATTACAACCAGGAGATTGGACATATTGAGATTCAAATTAAGAAGCAAGCATGGCAGAGTGAAAGAATGTGACCAACCTAATGGAAACAATGCGCATGCCTGCATCAACGAACAATGTGACCAACCTAATGGAATCTTGTTGGATCTTAACGCTCTAGTAGGGTAGGCACAATTGGGGATTAACAGATCCAAGCATCTATTTTGGATAAGGACGTGTTGATCGTGAAACACGTCCATATATTTGAGATCTATCATCACTTAAGCTAAAACTTATAGATTTTTAGTTAATCTAGGTAGATACAAAACACCAATATGCTCAAGGATATCACCTGATGTTATTTGGAGTGAGATAGATCCCACTCCTAGAATTGGATATGTGGCATAATCACTAAGTTTCACATACATACTTACCTCTTTTAAATAAGAACTCCAAATGTACAACCAGTAAGTTCTTAACACAGGCTCTTTGGTATATTCATAACTACCATATCAACAGATTATAATGAGTTACACTGACAAGCAAACTAAAATGATAAACTAATCTTCAGTAACATGTAATAAAATAAACATATATATCATATAACAAAAAAAGAGATATAGTTGAAGATACCAACCTGGGTGTGAAACCATTCTTGTAAAATTACTCAGAAGTGTTACTTTCAGAAAAGATTGATTGTGCCTCAGAGAGGCCAGTCTTCTCTAGGAGCCAGCTGACCCTACAAGAGGGTGTGTACAAACCAGAGAGAGAGAAATGACTGGAGTTGATTAGGTCAATAACAGTCAAGCATAGTACATAACTCAACATAAATAAAGTCATAAAAATTATAAACTTCAACCAACTCTCAGCACAAAAGAAGTGATTATCAACACACCACAACTGATCACAGGTGATCAATGTCAAGTACTCTATAAGACCAAAAATTCAACAAGGTGGTATAAACAAAATGGAGGGTAAATGACTGCATTAACCACAAGTCAAAGACAAGGTACCACAAGTCCAATAATAACTCAATCAAGGTGGGGAAGGTACAACAAGTAGTTAATAACTCAATCAGTAACAGGTAATAAAATAAACATATTGAACATATAACAATAAGACAGGTATAGTTGAAGATCTCCACGTCAACATTAAACCAAAAATCAGATCTGAAGTGTGGGTACCAATATAAACAATGGTCATAACATAGGTGTGGGTAGTACAAGACCCATGACCCTTATAACCAAGGGTATGCTCCAAATGTGGCCAAACAACCATAGTACTCTATAAGACCAAAACTTCAACAAGGTGGTTTTAAAAAAGTTACTCAAGAAGGGTAAATGACCCCACTAAACACAAGTGAAAGATAAGGTACCACAAGACCAATCATAGCTTAATCAAGGTGGGGAAGGTACAACCAGTCATATCTCTCTCAAATGTACAGACATTCCATATAAATTGAAAGTTCATCATCACAGTATAAGGAAGGGTGGTGGGATGCCAAATAAAAATATCCCTCATTTCTCTCTATGCAATCCTGATAGCATCACATAATAGGTAAGTACCTTGTACTATAGAAAATAAAATCCACCTGTGTTACCTTTCAATTTACGAATATGGTCTACAAAAGAAAATTTTCATCACAATTACCATCCAAATTTATGATTAGTGCTAAAGCAGCAGTAAAAGATTTTATAACATAATTTTGATCTCTATCAACTTCAGCACTCCCCTGTGGTCTCTGTGTTGAAGTTGGTCCTCGATATGTAATTGGCAGTAATCAAATTATAACATATGCAGCAATAGTAAATAAGCGAATAAAAATTGATTAGGCTTCCTTGTACTCAGACAACATTTTGGTTCAGATCTTATCCTTTCAAGGGACAAGTCACCAAGGGAACATGAAAGTACCTTGATAGATAGGAAAAGTTAAGTACAAACCTCAAACAGGTTAACAAAGTCCACATACTACAACAATTGAGCACATAGATGAAAGAAAGGTACAGTAACATAACAATTCTACAGCTGCATGATAAAACGGTACTATTTTTGAATAGTGCTAAAGCAACAGTAAAACATTTTATAACATAATTTTCATCTCTTTCATTAACAGGTAATAAAATAAACATATTGATCATATAACAATAAGAGAGGTATAGTTGAATATCTCCACGTCAACATTAAACCAAAAATAAGATCTTAAGTGTGGGTACAAATATAGTACCTTGTACTATAGAAAATAAAATCCACCTGTGTTACCTTTCAATTTAGGAATATGGTCTACAAAAGCAAAATTTCCTCACAACTACCATCCAAATTTCTGACTGGTGCCAAAGCAACAGTAAAATATTTTATAACATAAATTTGATCTCTATCAACTTCAGCACTCCTCTATGGTCCCTGTGCTGAAGTTGGTCCTCGAGATGTAATATTGGGCAGTAATCAAATTATAAAGAGTGATGATGATCGAAGTCATGATGAACATATCTAATATATCTAATATAAAGAGAATCAATGTTTCAGACTAATATATCTACATGCATCACATACAGGAGTGATGATGTGTGAGAAAACACAAAATTTGAATATTAAAATACAAATTAATTATAAACAAGCATACAATGACTTGTGATGACATTTAAATTTAAAATTCTAATTCTAAGAAAATAAAAGATATAAATGGGAAAATTCCTAAGAGCATCACATAAAAGATAAGTACCTCGTAACTATACTAAATAAAATTTATCTATATTACCTTTCATATAAATGGGAAAAATGATTATATTTTAACAACCCAATTATGTTACTAATATTAAGAGAATCCATGTTTCATACTAATAACATCGATATACATCAAAATACAAGTCATGAATTTATGTTGCATCTACTTTTTCGTTGATTTCTGTTTTTTTGCATTGAAAAAACTTACAAGTACGGTATCACAATCATCAATTGGCGCAGTATTTACTGCAATATCTCCTATTATTGTTTGTGTTGCCATGCCCTCATGTATGCCACTTCTTGTACGTCGCTTAGCATGGTGTGGAGGCAGTTCTAAAGGGGTGTGAACTGCAACAACGGAAATGAGCATATATATATGACGTTGAAATATTATTGAAATAAATATTTCATTATTTTGATTGAAATTACAATATTTATCTTCACCTGCCTGTGTAGATGTGACAGTTGGGGTGTTAATTGGAGTTCTAGTTGCTTCCTCTTGCAGTTCAGGCTCTTGAGCTGCATGGTCTTCCATTGAAAGAAGAAAAATTATAAGTATACGTCGGGAAATATATATATCTAATCACAATAGATATTTCTATTTCCAAAGCATACATAGCAGAATGAACACTATGCTCCACACTATCATGGGACATGTGCACCCCAACATCAACTAGTACTTGCTCAGTACCGCTAGATTCACTGCTACGGTTGCATTGTTGCTTAAAAACAAACATAATTTTTTAGTTATGGGTGATATAATCAGAACTGAATAGACTTTAATAGTATACTACAATTGGTGATATACCTGTATTTGCGTCATTGGGGAGATTGTAGTCTGCCCCAATCTTTTCCGATATTCAACCACACTTTTAAAACCAAGCTTTAGGTCTTCCTCGGTGGTAGCAACTTGGAACTTATTTCCCTACAATGCATGATAACACATTTTAAAATTTTTAGTATCAAAATCATATATTTGTTTGGTACTATTAAATAAATATTCCCAACAATTAATCATTTAATACTTACGATTCTTGCTCTTAGCTTTCTATAGCCACCCTGGCCCAGTCTATGTTTCCTGTGCTTTTCCATTCTAGCCTTGGTTGCTTTGGAGGTGTCAGGTAGCCTATATATGAAAATTTTGAAAAACCTTAGATATCAAAAATATTACTTAAAACAAAAAAGAAAATAATAATTGAGCTTATTTTAGTAAAAAGATTATATATGTTGTACCTTGCTTTACCAGGTCGTGGTTGTTTTCCTTGTCTTTTTAGCAAGTTCTCCTTTGCATCATCTATGAGTGCCTTCCACTCTTTCTCCGGAACTATGGGAGGGCACTCATGCTTGAGGTTAGCTTGCAATCTTTCCCTATATTGGGCCTTGGTATATTTCAAATTCTCACCGGCTAACTTTGCAACAACTTTCCTGTTGAAAGTATTTCCAAACAAGTTGACCATGTGGTCCATCAATTCATCTCTCTTATTTCTATCTTGGCTATTCCACCATGTGCGAATGGTGGGGCCAAACAACTCTAAGGCTTTGTCTTTCAAATGCCTGTAGAAGACATTGTTTCCTGCAAAAACATGTAATCCATTAATTTATAATATTTTCAACGTATGTCTATTTCAATTTCATGATTAAAATCAATAAATTAATTAATAAATACCTGCAATCTTTTGAACCTTGATAGGAACACACGAGTCATCCACCAAAAACGTGAGATCTAGTGATCCGGTGCTTTTAACTCGTGCTGCTCCAGGAAAAGTTTCATGGTCGTCTACAGTACGTTCATCTCGAGAGTCACGTGGAGTCCTAAGCTCCGTCTCATCATGCTCTAGCATGGCATCATGCCCCATCTCATCAGTGCCCGCGTCATCAATGGATTCGAGTGTAACATCCCAAAAATCGCAAAAATTAAATTTTTTTCTATGTGACAATAAACGTTATCTGATAATGCAGAAATATGAAATGTAAACTATATTTACCTGTGTTGTTACATATCACTTCTACTGTTGCTTATAGATGTTGAATTACTTGTTTGACTAAGATACTTTTGTTTGGTTAATGAAGGGGTTCTTTGGACGCCCCAAGGCTTACTTAGCATTCGTGCTAAAACATGTGAATTCGTACTTGTGGCAGATTGACAGGTAAGAGATAATAGTTGCGAAAGGAAAAATCCACAGTTTATTAAAGAAGAACTTCGATGTTTACATCACAGTATTGTACCCAGATTTATTTGGTTTCCGTCATGTTTTATGTATGTAACTGTTTACTTTCTATCTCAAAGATGCATCGTGCAAATTAATGTTCAACTGTTTGTTAACTAGTTTAGACTCTACATCCTGCGATGATGGTATCGATCTGAAATGTTTCCTCTCACACCATGCATAACTTTAAGGTCTGTCTTACTATTGTTTATAGGTTTATTATTTAACTGTTGTAAAAGTGTTTTGTTACCATTCTAACAACTATCACATTGGGAAATGTGAGTTGTAATTAACGTGATACCCTAAGCGACGCCTATGTGTTTGTACGACACGATATGCACAATATGGTTTCTGTGCAACTATAGGGCATATGTGTATCATGGAGATCTTATTTTATTCTATACACTAACATCTTCTTGGCTATTATGAATGACATGAGTTGAGTACAACCCTTACTATCTATGTGTAATTATATGGAACCATGTTCACATCTATAGGTTAGATACTACTTTGTAATACTTGGTGATATGTAAGAGTTTCATTGCAATATTTAGTATGTAGGAAATTACATACACGGTGATACTTAAACACATACAAACCTTGTAATATCATGCAATGGTTGAATATATATATGAACTATACAATAATATTAATTATGCAAACCTTGATGAATACAATATCTAACTTGGAGCCTTGACAGGTTTATACGATGTCGACATTACCAAAGCAAAGCAAGGTGTATTAAGGTGTTATAAGGTGGATATCCACTTACAGGTTGGCAAGTTAAATAGTAATCTTAGGTATTGAATGCACACAACTAACGAAAATAATGGAAATCCATCGTGGATGATACGGTAGGCTTGGTCCACGTGCTAGTTTCCAACATAACCTTAGAGTGCTGAGTTGTAACCTGATACGAGGCCAATTGCTGTAGCGTTGGCTCCTTTGTGGTTTTGGTAATGATGGCTCATTTAATATGATTGACTGGTTGTAAGTTTCGTAAACTCTGCCTAAGATCTTCACCGTCGATCTTGTGAGGGTTTTGATGTTATGGTTAAACCCTACTTGGTTTTGGAATATCGTGTTTATTGTGTCGTTGTTGTTTGAAGGTAGTGTCTCTGCACTGGCTGACAAGCCGAGGGTTTGTAGCAAGGTTGAACCACCTGTGGGCTGTAGCTCCTAAGTCTCGTATTCGAATCTCTAGAATTTATAGAGCCGAGCTCTCAGTTTCTTGTACAGTAGTTCTTTTGTTGAGCTTCCAATTGAACTTGTAACTTACCAAGGTTTGATCGTTAGACCTGTTGAGAGTTGTAAGATTTCGGTTGGGCAACAACCAACCTTTCTCTATGGTTGTTTCCAGGTTTTGATACTGTTGAGAGTTAATGGTTTCAATGGACTCCTATTACTTCAACTTTTAGTGAGGTGGGGCTTCGTCGCTGTTACATCAGGCTTGGCATTGAATGCTACTATTGCTTTCAAAAAGAGGTAATGTGTTTAGTTTTTATCTTTGTTATAAGCATACGATGATATTAATAGTTAGTCTATTTTCAACACAGTGAACCTTCCTTCTCAATATTGTTTTTAACCATGGTTGCAAAACTCTCACAGGCACAATGTGCAATGGCTTCAACCTTCTAGGTGTTGGAAGCTGGGTTTGAACTATACCAACTGGTAAGCCTTCGATGGTTGCCTTGGAAACTCTATATAGAAGATGATGGTCGTCTAATTGACAATTCTGCGTATTGTGTTTTGAAAAACTCATAGGGTTTTATGATTAGGGTTTTGTGAATCTTGTTGAAGTATGTGAGGATATCCCTCGACCCATGAGGCAACTGTTGGTTCTAGTTTTGAATGTAATATTGTTAAGACAGAGTTTTACCCTCAGAATTGAATGAAGCAATATTTGATGTTTCGATACTATGGCTATCGTTTCCTTTGTAAATGACTAGATAAAATGTAATTGTTTTAAATCTATAACACGATGTCTCTGTGCTACCAACTAGATGGTGTAGACTTATGACCTGTGTGAAATCTTGTTTCTTTTGTAATCCTGTAGGTTAAGTTTTCAAACTCCTTCAAAGGAAATTCAAATGAAATATTTAGAAATTATATTACTGTAATTGTGTCTTTTTATTGATTTGTGTTGGGTCTGTATACACGAGTTGTAGAATAGGTAATGTTTTAAACGAGCATTATGTTTATCTTGGTTACTGATCGATGAGTGGATGTTTTGGTGCAATGATAATACAACTGTTTGTTTTATAGGACAATGGTTAAATGAAATTGTTGTTAAGGCTTACAGCATGTATGTGCTTCGTTTTGTTTATAAAGCTATTGCTGCATCATAAAGAGAAAATAGGGAAGTAATTTCCAATGTTAGGGTTTAGTCCTTGTTTTGGAACATAAAGCTTAACAATGATTTAGTTAAGGTCTCAACAATAAACCTGTGTTCATTATTTTATTTGAAGTCTTCTACAATAGTTCTGATTATTAAATCTTAACTTAACAATCTACATGCTTGTTTATGCTATAAGAATTTGGTCTTGGTAAAAAGGTTTGATGTTTGTTATTTCTATTTTGATTTAATTGCAATGAAAGTATTATCTAAACCCTAGGAATGAATCTGTGGAATTTAACTATTGAACTTTATAGAAATCATTACTATACGAGTGTTTGGTTTGTTTACTATTAAATAATATGCTAATAACAAATTCGATTTCCTACTCTAGCAGGGAAATGTAAAAACTTAGAAATGCAAAACTTTGTATGGTGAAAATCTGTGTATTTATTCTATGCATTATTATTAACAGAAATTGATATAACTAAACTACCTAATGGAATCCACCCTGTAGCTGTAGGAAATAGAAATTATTTTCATTTAAACTTTCAAAAGGAAAATTTATGTATTTCTAAACAAACTGCTATTAAACAAATAGAGAAACACTACTGTAATTTCTGGAAATACTTGTCTAAATCAGAAAATACTAAGAAAACATTGATATATGTAGACTTAGAAAATTAACAGTAAACAGTAATTTAAAGAAACACATCATTTGCATTCTTTCTATCACTTGGCTATCTTGCCGATCATACCTATCTATTTTAATCTATCTCTGTACTAGAGTACGATGTTGTTCCTTTTTGCATGGGGAAAAATGCAGAGATCATTTTATTCAATCATTCAAATGATACAGAATTAATAAATTATTCAAGAAAACTGAACTAAAGAACTTAACAGTAAAAGTTTAAATAGATGACAGAACTTAAAAAAATAAAAGTAGATAAGACAATAGAACCTGTAAAAGATGGTAGGGCCGACAAACACCCAAGGAGGCATGTTCCTCCCAACCTGCTTCAGAAGAAACAACTCAACTGCTGACTTCTAATGAACCCCCGAGCCTGCTTACTGATCCAGTAAGTGGGTGGAATCTGTGTAGAAGCAAGGCACACAAAAATACCTTCTCCACTCAGTATCAACCTCCTGAAAAGAAAATGCCTTCTCCACTCAGCATCAAACTCCTGAACTCAATAAGAGTTTGGCAGACTCACAACATGATCAACAACAGCATATCCCCTCATCAAATCTCTTGGGTGCAAACATAGCAAACCCCAAGGTAAGTTTCCTCGTTAGGAAAAGTGATGAACCTCAGTTCAATATTTGATGGCTATTATATAGACTGCCTAGGTCTTTTAGTGGTCAGTTTAGAATAAATGAGCCTCAAGCTCCACTCCCATCTTTCAGGGCACTATGACCACATTTCAAGGGAGTTGTCCCATACCAACAGCTAGTTAGTTGCATCATGATGCTGCCACTTGTCCATTGCCTTCTACCACAGATTCCATTCTACCTAGTGGATCAGTAACCACTCTTTCAACAATCCTCTTAGGTGTTTGTCTCCTATTTTATTTATTAAATAATAATATATTGTGCAAATTACAGTCATCCTTGGACACCTATCCAATACAAACTTTATAATAAAAGTTATCATAATGTTTCTAAACAAAAAATGTTTTTTCCAGCTTAAAGGGTATGTTACATCGAGGCCAACCACAGGAGTGGCAAAGAGCATCATTGGTACATTGCTTCTTTTTTGCTGCATTGGACCAACACTGCTACCTATACCTGTCTCAACGAGTTCTCTAGTCACTGGTTTTAAAAAATCCTACAAACAATAAAATTTACTTTATCAGATCACTTGGAAAAATAAAAAACATAATATCAGATATGAAATCATGTCATAGCTTAAAAAAAATTGTGAAGATGCCACTTACCCCATAAGATTGTATTTGATCTTACAACTCTAGAATCCTTACCTTGTTCTCCTCTGTCAAGGGCCTTTTTTGAGCCAAGGCAAGCATTTCTATGTTTTCCTTTTTCAAGGCTACTCTAAAAGTGCGCAGTGGGTCAGTGGAATAGAAAATGTCTTCCTCAAACCCCTCATCACCTAGATCGAGTGCACATGACTAAATTCATCAAACAATAAATTAAATTAAGCAATATAATTTTAACATCATTCAAATATTGATATTGTAATGAAAATTAAGTTACTATTATGCACTAACACTTACTTAACGCGGTGTTATGGCCGGTGAGTGTCCACGATCAACCGACTTCGTGGAAGCAAGAGGTTCCTTTCCACAATCTTGAATGAACCAGTAATCCATCATAATGTCAGAAAAATGAACCAGTAATCCATCATAAGCTCAGAAAAATGTGAATGTCATTAGTGGACATTGAATGTTAACATTCTAAATCAAAACATTTAGTTATTATACGTAACACTTACCTGACGGGCCACAAAGTGTGACCTTCCACAGTCTCCCTCGACCATGGAAGCAGTAGGTGCCTTTCCAATGGTGCTACCCTGACATAATAAATCAATAAATAAACGTTTACCTCACACTAAATAATTGTAACATAAACAAAAATTAGATATTGCATTAATATTTATTTTTACCTCAGAAGTAGAAGATACATGTTCTGCTGCATGTCGATGTACAGACTCCTGCCACAATTTAATAAGCATATTATCATATGGAAATATTAACAATAAGCACAGAAAAAGCGAATGCTAACAGTGAAAATCAGAATATCTTGTTATTGTAGTCATATTTATTTGCTATATTTAACAGTTACTTGACGAGGCATAGATTCTGACCTTCCACGGTCACCCTGGACCGTGGAAGCAACATTTGCCTTTCCACTGCCGCCACCCTAAACAAACGTTGAGTCAATAATTGCATCATAAACAAAAATGACATATTCATAGTAGTGTAATCACCATGTAATCACATGGACATGTTCATAATAAGCACGAAAAAAGAAAATGTCAACAATGGAAATCGAATGTTAATAGAAAAAAACAAAACATTTAGTTATGGTAGTCATGTTTAGTTACTACATTTAGCATTTACCTGATGAGGCATAGTTTCTGATGGTCCACGGTTACCCTGGACCGTGGAAGCCACATCTATTCAATTTAAGTTGCATCGATCAACAACTCTTCACCTGCAAGTATTGGTTTTATTGCACATACAAATATATGATGTTGTTCGCGTCCCTCAAATTCACAATTTGGTTGCTTATTTGTTGTCACTGGTCATGTACTATTTATAAAGCCAGCAACGTTTCCGGACGCTTTTGGTCTCCCATCAATATACATAGTCACCCCTTTGGTTTTATTTTTTTCTACTAGTTGGATATAATTCGTGGCAACTCCGTATCTTCGCATACTTCGAGTATATTGGACCAAGATCAACCAGTTATTGTATCTATATAGTGGTCCTACATACTCCATCAATTCAGTTACAGTTCCATAGCAAACCTTTATTCCATCCATGGAAAATAGCCCCAATCCATGTAAGGACTAAGGAGCGATGCGATACATCCTCCCATTGATGAGGAAATCTGTGTCCACTTGAGGTAGCATATTAGGTACCCATCGTTGCAATAGATGTTTATACCTCAATGGAAAATCAATGTCTCCTATGCTCTCAGCATCATAATTACACCACCCACCATTGGCAATAAAATATTTAATGTGTCTATGAAATCTTTTCCTTATCTTTTCATATCTAGTTGATATAAAACTGGTAGATCTAGTACAACTTGTCTCACTTTCAACCTCTCCGAGTATATCTTCATCATCACTTGAGGAAGATAGATCTAACAGATACCTATTTGGTGGTACCTACACTCGATAAAATAAGAATAAACAAGACGGTTCTTTCTTTCTTCTTTGAAAGTACACATCCACACATGCAAAGATTCTTAGTTAAACACATTTACTTCCCTCAAATCTGAAGCTTATGAGGGACATGTAAACCAAAGTGGATGTAGTGTTACAAATTTCAGCTGAAGTGTTTGGTATTGGGAGGACGATTTGTGGAAGGAAGAGACCAAGTTACAGTGCCATAACAAGTTGTCCATATGACACCACATTCATCACTGTAGGCTGTGAGCTCTTTTGTGGACTGAGTTTTCATATTTGGGGGTATTTTTCTCTTATGGGGAGAACAAAACCACCGGGGACAACAAATTAAGGAAGTTAAATAGTATATCACCCAGTTTTGGTCCTTCTAACACTGCTGGGCATATTATTGCAACCTACCCTCTTTCTTTGAATGGCATACTATTGGCAGCCCACCCTTCATTTTTGAAATTTACATGCTGGTATTTTATTCTAATGCATATGAAAACTATTTTTTAGTGAACTGTTTCGCAAAATCAGTCAACTAAGAAACATTAATTGACTATATCAGCCCAACAAACCATAACTACAGTTAGAGGGTCCACTCAGGAGTACATTGCAGCAGTGTTCGTAATTGTTTGTCAATACATCTGAACCAAATAATCAGTAAAATACTACAACAGAGGATGCAAAATACATCAGCTAACTTAGGTGAGATGTTACACATTAGACATGTTGCAAATTTCAAATTCATGCAAAGTGGCACTCAAATGGCCATGAGAAATTTGATTTTTGAAGACTTTCAATATTACAAGGATCTTTTTGTATCAAGCTTTAGCAAGCAACTTGTAGGACAGATTTTTAGACATTATGTGTATATTGATTTTCCGACTATATTGATTTTTTTTTTTAAACAAATAATAAATTTCAATCAAGAATGAGCATATCCATCAACCAAGCAGGAGGACCAAACCAGAAAAATGTCAACCTGAGAGTAGTATGGTGAAGAACCAGAAATGAATTTATATTAACAAGGGAAATTAACAACAATGACTCAGTTAAGGGAGATTGACATTTATTAACTCTCCACAATATCTCAATAATTCAATTGGACAGGTGTACACATCAATATACTTTAATAAGCAATACTGAAATAAGCAGGTGTACACATCAATATACTTCAATATACATTTCATTTAACAAGCAAGTACTGAAATTAAATAGCAAGACAGAAATTAAACACAGTTTTCATATCTTTCAACTTTTCATCTTTAGCACTCCCAAGCCTGGGTAAGAGTATCAGCATATGAGGTTAAGTTCAGATCAGCATAGGTCATTGTTTAGAGGTCATTGATCATGTAGCCCACTAAGACATAAACACAAAACTATGTCAAGTCAAACGTGGGTGAGGGTACCATGACCAAAATAAATAAAAAATGGTACAAGTTAAAAAGTTGATAATGGGTGTTATGACCGAACTCCCTTTATACCAAAGGGTGTATCACAACCAAAGTACCCAAAAGACCAAAGAAATAAGTTAAAGAATAACTTAAGGTGGGTAAGTGACCCTAATAATCACAAGTCAGCTACGTGGGCATCATCTCTTGCTACCTGAATAGTGGCATGACTTCGGGGTTTTGGAACTGTTTCATGCTATAGAACTAGATAACATCAACTATTGAGGACTTTAAATTGAGTGTACAAAGGCTGATTCCTCCCGAATGTTGTTATTTAATTATTTATCCTAATGGTATCAATAACCTCTTTAATAGACTGTTATTAAGGTTTCTATGCCTCCAAATAACTACAAAAAGAGGCCAAATAAGGGGAGCACTCTAGTCTCCCAAGCAAGCAAACAACCGAAGGATGCCACCTCAACACCTGATAGTCAAAATCATAGAGGTCATTGATACCATTAGGATAAATAATTAAATAACAACGTTCGGGACCAATGTGTTAGTTGCAATTAAATGTGTGGGGAATGTTATGTAAGACCCTCAAACAACCCTTATACACCACATGTGCTTGATGCAAACATTCAAATCCTTGACAATTTAAGCCCTAACTTAAGTGAAATAAACAAGAGATATAAGTGTTGGAAACAACCAAACCATGACTATATTGATAGCTGAAAATCTAATGTGCAATAAGACAATTTTGAAAATTCGAAAACACCATGCATACAAAGAAGACATGAAGTCCATGTTCATAGTCTCATGATGAATAGGATTGTCATTGATGACAACATAAAAGTAACTAACCATTATGGAAAACATCTAAAAGTTTTTATGACTTTCAAAACTAAGATCTAAAAGTTTTTACAACTTTCTTTTCAATCTTTATGACAATCTGAATGGATAGGCCCCACTCATAGCCAAATACTTTTGAGACATTTAGAAATCATCGGAGTGTGGGGGACCATATATTTCTTGAAAGACGTTGGTATCAGTGCACTATTCCTTTGAATAATTAGACCTCTGAACCATGCGTCTATTATGATGCATGTGGACGTCTATGCGGGTTTTGACAAGCCATTGTTCTTTGTATTTAATGTAGTACCCAAGGATTTGATCCTTAGTAATCTTTGTTTGCAAAATATCTTTGACCTGTTCGAGAGATTATCCAACTTCCCGTTTTAGATTATAAATAATAGTTGGTTCTAATGCTGTCAAGTTGATGCCGAATGACTGCCACCAGCCTCTAATCCAATCAGGGACGTAGAATGCAGGATCCTCATAGATTTGTGGAATTTGAAGTCCAAACTTTAGCATGGTATAATATGTTCTATCTGTATTTTCTTTTCTCAAGAATTTCCACTATAATTTTTTATATTTTTCATAAGTGTGTGTAGTACTTGGAAACCGAAGACTAGCATCTTGATGTGGCCATGCTTCCAAAGAACATATCTGGTTAATATAGTAGTATTGTTGGTCTAGTTGTAGCCCGAGGTGATGTGTAGAGACCTCTGTCGAGATTAAGGTAAGATCCCGGTAGAGGTTTGTTAACCAATTGCTTGCATCGGCTGCTTTTCTCAGGGAGTTGTTGTAAATCATCTCTGGTACAATACTAGATCCCATAGGAATTCTTCTGAGTTCTGGCACTAGTATAATAAAAGCATCAGATCCTTGTAAGTTAGCATCTAACACTTCAATATGTCTCAACTCCCACCTAGGTTTCCAGTCTTGCATATAATGAAACCACATCATATTATCATCAATAGTATAGATCTGATGTTTTCCATCGGTCCAAGCAGATATTTCCATGTTTACTTGTGGGTTATGGGTCCACTAGATTACGCTTTGACCTTCTATGCTTTCTTTCCTTGGGCTCACTTTCACCAGGATCGCTTGTTAAAAATTAACAACATTATTCTGTGTCAAATATTCTCTTATTAGTAACCATTGTGGTACTTTGGTGCAAATGTTTTTCCTAACTCATTGTTTCTCCATATTGTGTGCCTAATGACACCTCTCTATGTCAATGCATAAATCAACCTCTTCTTGGTTTGTGGTTCTTGTTGGCCTTGTTTTGGGCCTTGTAGTGGTTCTCTAATGTCACAACCATAGTCATTGACACATTAAAACACCTTAGATCTAAGCCCGAGGTTAATCAGGATTCAGAGTCAAATCATAGTGGCTAGTACCTCATAGTCGTCAGTCATCACTCGTCACCTTGCAAAGATAAGCGGTGAGTGTATGACATGAGTGAGTTTACCAAGGCTGATTTCCTCCCGAATGTTGTTATTTAATTATTTATCCTAATGGTATCAATGACCTTTTTAATAGATTGTTAAAAAGGTTTCTATGCCTCCAAATAACTACAAAATATGCCAAATAAGGGGAGCACTCTAGTCTCCTAAGCAAGCAAACAACCAAAGGATGCCACCTCAGCACCTGATAGTCAAAATCATAGAGGTCATTGACACCATTAGGATAAATAATTAAATAACAACATTCTGTACCAATGTGTTAGTTGCAATCAAATGTGTGGGGAATGTTATGTAAGACCCTCAAACAACCGTTATACACCACATGTGCTTGATGCAAACATTCAAATAAGAGATGATGATGCCAAACAAGAAGACAATGAACATCATCTAAATACTATACACTAATAATATACCATCAGAAACAATCCCACCATGGTGATGTGCTCTATAGAGCAAAAACCATAGAAAATTTGTGAAGAACCTGCAACAATTGATTAATGAAAATACACGAGATAGTAGAAATAACATAACTCAAAATCACTTTTATTGATTGTAAGCCACTTCGAGGGGGAAACCTCCTTTGAGCAAGCTCAATACAAATAACTTCACGGTGCCTTCATAGGCCTCAACACACACTTATATACTAATTCTACGCGCCAATACTATGGGTCAAAACTATGGGCCAATACAAACTATGGATCAACAATACTACGGGAAACTTACAAAGCATATGTGCCAAACAACAATAACACAAACTATGGATCAAAAAATACTACGGGATGACTTACAAAGCATATGTGTCCAACACCAATATACTAACAAAGTAAAGACATGGGTTCCTAACATGCCTCCCTCTTAAAAAAAGCTTTGTCCTCAAAACTTTAGATATGGAAATTGTTGTTGAATATGAAGGAGTGGTTCCCATGTAGCATCCTCTGGTTGCATGTCGTGCCACTGAATTAAGACCTCTGTGATAGAGCGAGAGTGAAGCTGGCGAGTGTGCTTATTGAGGATGGCCTCTGGCTCCAAAAGGATGGATCCTTCATTATCCAGTTCGGGTAAAATAGTTTGTCCTATGATGTTTCTGCCAAGAACTTTCTTCAGACAAAAGACATGAAATACTGGATGAATGCGTGAAGAAGGAGGAAGTTCCAATTTATAAGCAATGGACACAATCTTCTGGAGAATCTGATATGGCCCATAGAACTTTGGAGCGAGCTTATGATGCCCTTTGAGTTTCAAAGAGGATTGCTTATACGGCTGGAGACGAAGGAAAACTATATCACCTGCTTGAAAAGTGTCCTTAGAATGGTGTTGATCGGCTTGATTCTTCATGCGATTACTTGCCATGTGAAGATTGTCCTGCAAAATGCGAAGAATCTGATCACGGTTTCGAAGGACTGTGTCAACTACCTGAACTGGTGAACTATTGGGGGTGTATGGAAGAAGAACTAGCAATGCCTAACCATAAACTACTTCAGATGGGGTCATTTTAGAGGCAGTGTGGTAAGAGGTATTGTACCACCATTCAGTGAGAGGGAGCCACTTTTCCCACTGATGGTGTTGTTTAGAGGTGAAGCAACGAAGATAAGTTTCCAAGAATTTATTGATAATTTCAGTCTGACCATCTTTTTGTGGGTGATACCCTAAACTCATCTTTAGTTTGGTGCCAGTGTGGCAAAATAGTTCTGTCCAAAAATGACTAGTGAAAGTCGCATCACGATCCCAGACAATGGAAGAAGGGATGCCATGAAGACAAAAGATCTGATCTAGGAAAATTTGAGCAACTGAGGAGGCTATATAGGGATGGCTGAGAGCACAAAAATGACTATATTTGGAGAGGCGATCAACCACAACAAAAATCACTGTCTTCCCTCCAGATTTAGGGAACCCTTCAATGCAATCCATAGAAATATCTATCCAAATCTGTGTAGGTATGGGAAAGGGTTCGAGTAATCTCGGAAGGAGTGTTGTTTCACCCTTATTGCGTTGGCAGGTATCACATTCATCCACCATCTGTTGAATTGTCCTTTTCTTGCCCTGCCAAAAGAAGTTACACCATACCCGCTCATACATTTTGAGGAACCCATAGTGCCCTGCCAATGGAGAAGCATGGAGTTCATAGAAGATAGCCTATTGAAGATCTGTGCTCTAAGGAAGCACCATACGACCCTTGTATCTTAGGGAAGAACCATCCCAAGAGTAATGTGGTACAACAAAAAGGTTGTTGGCCAAGCGTTTGATGATTTGAGATAATGAAGAGTCATTGACATAGCCCTCTTGAACAGATTGCAACCAATTTGGAACAGGCATAGAAATAGCTGAAAGAGAACCTTGGTCATCAAATGTGCGAGAAAGAGCATCTGCCAAAATATTGTCCTTACCCTTCTTGTAAGTGATCTCATAGTCATAACCCATGAGTTTGCTAACCCATTTTTGTTGTGCTGGGGAGGATACACGTTGTTCCAGGAAATATTTCAGACTCTGGTGATCAGTCTTGATGCAGAAATGATTCCCTAATAGGTATGGTCGCCACTTATGTACTGCATGCAAAATAGCCATCATTTCCTTCTCATATGTAGAGGTAGCTAAATTCTTACCTGAAAGGGATTTGCTGGTGAATGAAATGGGGTGTTCATTTTGAAGGAGAACAGCACCAAGTCCATTGCCGCAAGCATCACTCTCAATAGTGAAGGGCTTGGAAAAATCAGGCATAGCTAGAATAGGTGTACTACACATAGCTTGTTTTAGTTTTTCAAATGCATACTTAGCAGCTTGTGTCCATGTAAAAGAATCCTTTTTCAATAGAGTAGTTAATGGAGCTACAATCTTCCCATAATCCTTGAAAAACTTACGGTAGTAGCCAGTCAACTCCAAAAAACCACGAAGACTCTTGAGCGTCTGAGGATGCGGCCAATTGTTCATGGCAGGGATTTTGGTAGGATCCACGTGAACCCCTTGTGCTGAGATAATGTGCCCGAGATACTCAACTTCCTACTATTCGAAAACACATTTAGACTGTTTGGCATGGAGACGATGGTCAGAGAAAAGTTTCATTACAAGATCCAGATGCTGGAGATGTTCATCCCATTTTTTACTGTAGATGAGGATATCATCAAAGAATACCAAAATGAATTTCCACAGGTAGGGCCGAAATATTTTATTCATCAAGGCCTGGAATGTGGAAGGAGCATTAGTGAGGCCAAAGGTAATGACCAAAAACTCATAGTGGCCATCATGTGTGTGGAAAGCTATTTTAGGGATATCATCCTCATGAACCCGAATTTGATGATACCCAGAACGAAAATCCAACTTGGAGAAAAATTGAGCACCATGAAGCTCATCAAGAAGCTCATCAACAACAGGAATTGGAAACTTATCCTTGATAGTGAGGTGATTAAGTGCTCGGAAGTCAATGCAGAGGTGCCACGACCCATCTTTTTTGTGGACAAGAAGAATTGGTGAAGAAAAGGAACTAGTGCTTGGGCGAATAATACCTTGCTTCAAGAAGTCCCGGACGAGCATTTCAATCTCTGTTTTTTGGTGAAATGGGTAGCGATAGGGCCTGATGTTGGGAGGAATGCTTCTAGGAAGGAGCTGAATACAATGGTCCTCTAGCCTTGAAGGTGGAAATCCCACTAGTTCAACAAAGACACCTATATATCGATCCATAATTTGTTGTAGATCCAAAGGAGTAGTGGAGACCGCTAATGGTTGCATCTGAATGGAATGGATCCGCACGATGACACCATGTGAATTCTTCTTAAGGATTTTTTCCATGCGATGTGAACTGATGATGTTGAGATACCCTGGTTGTAAGCCGGTCAATGTGTGTTTTTGTCCATTGGGGGAAACCTGCATCCAAATTTCAACAAAATCCCATAAGATGGGGCCAAGTGTGCATATCCATTGAGCACCCAAAACCACATCACATCTACCTAAGGTCAAGGAAAACATGTCAAAGCACAGGTTATAATCTCCCATAGAGATACGTACATTATGACACTTCCCTTTGCAAGGTAAGGTGCCCCCATTAGCAACCATGACTTCAAAGTTGGAGCAATGATGGATAAAACAATCAGCTTGTTTGGCGATCCGAGGGTTAATGAAATTATGAGTGATACCAGAATCAATGAGTATTGTAAGAGGAAGCTTCTTGAAGTAACCCCTGACCCACATGGTTTGGGGGGTGGTCATTCCAGCTAAAGCATGGAGAGATATCTCTGGCTGGTCATCCTAATATGGAGGGTCAATAGGCGGCTCCGGAATGTCTACCTGAGCATCCATTGTATCTAGAGCTTCTTCACCAATTTAAGAGGCAGGCGGAGAATCCATATCCAAGAGATAGAGCTTTTTCTGAACACATCTATGTCCCCGAGTGAATTTCTCATCACAATTATAACAAAGCCCTTTTTCTCTGCGTGCCTGCATCTCGGTTTCAGACAAATTCTTGATAGGAGTTGGTCGAGGAGCTGGCAAAATGGGAGGTCGTTGAGAACCCATATTTCAGAAGGGAACAAAAGTGGGTTTGGATCGCTGTTGGGCTGCAATCTTGTCTTCTGCCAACTTAGCCAACCCCAGGGCTTCCATCATTGTGTTGGGAGAGAACATCTTGACCTCAAAGCGGATTGCATCCTTTAGAACACTGATAAAACAACTCTGGTAGAAGTCATCAGGCAATCCTTTAGTGTGGTTGGCTAGTTTCTCAAATTCGGTTTGGTACTCTCTCACAGTGCCATTTTGGCGAAGTTTAGTGAGGGCTCCTGTGAAGTCATCAAAAGCACTAGGACCAAATCGTTGCAAAAGGAGCTAGAAAAAATCTATCCATTTTGGATCTTCATGAGCCTTGATGTACCAACGGTACGATTGAAGAGCTTCTTGTTCCAAATGAAAGGATGCAAGTGGAACTTTGTTGACATCAAAAGTATTGGCTAGTTTCTCAAATTCGGTTTGGTACTCTCTCACAGTGCCATTTTGGCGAAGTTTAGTGAGGGCTCTTGTGAAGTCATCAAAATCACTAGGACCAAATCGTTGCAAAAGGAGCTGGAAAAAATCTATCCATTTTGGCTCTTCATGAGCCTTGATATACCAATGGTACGATTGAAGAGCTTCTTGTTCCAAATGAAAGGATGCAAGTGGAACTTTGTTGACATCAAAAGTATTATGCAGACTGAAATACTGTTCTGCATGGTAGATCCATCCAGTCGGATCAATACCATTGAAGCGAGGAAAATCAAGCGTCGGACCACGGAAATTGCTAGAAGAAGAGAACCCATTGTCTGATGAAGACTTGGACTGTCGTTTGTTGTTCATGGCTGAATGCTCAAGATCGAGGCCGAGAAATTTTTCATCTAGATCCTGGAGTTTGGCTTGGATGGTTGCAAGTGCTTCTTCCATGGCTTTTGCTCCTATGCGGGTGACAAACATAACCAAGAATTTTTTTTTTTTAAGTGGGTAGAAAAAAAAAAACAGAAACTATTTTAGTAAAGGAAAATATGGATTTGGGAAAAAATATGAAGGGTAATTTGGGTTTGACTAGATTTTGGACATTGTCGAATAGACGGGGAAGCAAAAAAGGAGGATTTTAGGAGCAGGGTGAAAGAATGAGAAGAAGGGGCAGAGAGTGACAAAGAAGTAGAGTTAGGAAATGAACTCTGTGGTAAAATTTGAAGGTGATTTGGTAAAATTTGAAGGTGATTGGGTGAAATCCAAAGAACTTATGGCAAACCCTAAAAATAGACAAATGTGGGATTTCGAGCTTTGGGAAGTGGAATTTGGGATAGGGTCCTCCGGAATGAAATATGCAGAATGGGATGATAGGGGTGTTAGGGAAGTTTCAAGGAAAATGGAGTGAAAACAAGGGAGATATGGAGAAAAAATGAATTTTTTTTTTTCAGGAATGGATCTGCAACGACGCGGAATGGATTAGAAACAGAGGGATCTGCAACAACATCAAATGGATCGAAAGCAGCTGGATCTGAAACGGCTTTCAGAATAGATCTGAAATGGATGGACCTGGAATGGCATTAAGAATGGATCTGAAACGGCGCGGAAGTGATCGGCAACAGTTCAGCTGAAAATAGATATGGACCCTAGGTATGTGTGGCTTCCTAACAGTTCAGGGTTTTCTCTCGCCCACCAATGTTGTCTGACGGCTTGCGTATTGGGGCAGTACCCCTCACTCCATGGCTCAGGTAAAACTGATAACCGCTTTGCCACAAACGACAGCTCTTTGTTTACCTCACGGGTGGGAACTAGTCAATGAGGTAGGGGTCTTTGCCCTTTTCACTGGCAGGTCCTCTTAATGGGACACTTACTTTGGGGTTCCTGTGGTACTCCTCACAATGAGTTTTAGGGCTTATGCCCAAGTACTTACCACAGTTAAGCGGATAGGGATTATTCCCATATCCGAATTTGCAACAGAGGGGAAAAAAAAAATTGACAGAAATTCCACCCAACGAGCCCAAGAAAGTGCTTTGATACCAGATGTGAAGAACCTGCAACAATTGATTAATGAAAATACACGAGATAGCAGAAATAACAGAACTCAAAATCACTTTTATTGATCTCAGGCCACTTCAAGGGGGCAAGCTCAATACAAATAACTTCACAGTGCCTTCATAGGCCTCAACACACACTTATATACTAATTCTAGGCACCAATACTATGGGTCAAAACCATGGGCCAATACAAACTATGGATCAACAATACTACGGGCGACTTACAAAGCATGTGTGCCAAACAACAATAACACAAACTATGGATCAAAAAATACTACGGAACGACTTACAAAGCATATGCGTCCAACAACAATATACTAACAAAGTAAAGACATGGGTTCCTAACAAAATCATGCATTAGAACAAATCCATCGGCAGTAAATCTGCCTTTTTGTCTTTAAGACTAATGTTAAAATCCTTGACAATTTAAGCCTTAACTTAAGTGTTTAAAAAAAAAAAAACTAGACTAAATGGAAATCGTTGAATCATCCATGTTTAATGTCACTAACTATCATGCATGTTTAAATGGCAACATCACATGTACATGTGCACATACCAACAAATTAAATTAAATTAAGATCATATGTTGTATTGATTTTATGGAATCATACTTACATTGCTTTGAAATTACACATCTCTCCAATCCTCTGTGTATGCTTACACCAATGTAACATTACCTTATCAAGAGGCAAAATTGAAAGCATATATTTAATTAATCAAAAGAGTGCTAAAACTAATTGTGCTAGGAATTGGCACAGCTGCAGAAAAAAAATGAAGCTTATGCATGTAAAGTGTAGCATACTGTGCAAGAGAGAATAGTAAAAGGCAATTACCATTCCAAAATGTAATTTTAACCAAAAACCCATCCAAGTCAAGATCAACATCTAATGGCATGCAGGAATTTCAAAAGATCCAAGGTATATCTCAACTTCCCAATGACAATGAAACCTCATCCCTAAGAAACCAACAATTCAAGTAGGTTTTAGTCATTCTTTATGGTCAAACTTGGACATGTTGGGTATAAATTGAGACTATTTCTGGCCTCGTGCTCATCAAAACCTTATCTCTTCTGAGTCTGGACTAATTATGGGATAATTCCTAACAAATATGGGCAATTCTGAGCATGGTTAGGGATTTTCCTATCCCCTTACAGTAGTGAAAATGAGTTTTGGGAACTCCTAGGCATAATGTAACCATCAAAGAATTAGATTCAAATCACCTCTTATTTGGATTGTGATGCACAATGCAACATCAAAATGAAGAGTGGAGAACTAGGGATCCCATACGATCCACAATCACCAATGAATGATTGTGATTCATGCTATGGTTAAACCTAAATATATTTCACATTGTATCATATAAAATAGTTTGTCTAGTCAAACACTAATATAGGTACTGACATCTAACTTATTTTAGACATTTAATCTATGCTTTTGTGGAAAAGGAATATACTGCACCAGATCTTGAGTAATCACTTTCACTCTAAGGATAATGCTAGCTGCAGTGGATAGAATACATGAGCCACTAGTTCCACCTACTTTATTGGACATAATAAGAAGAAATACAACAATTGAAAAAATTAGACTCTATCCCATGAAATAAATATTTAATTACTTAAGCTGACCCATCATCTTTATTTTCTTTCCTAGATTCTTACAACTTAAGGAAATCAACATCTTAAACACTATGATATGGTAATCAATACCCGCGTTTACACAGGAATCATAAGATCAGGAAACTAACAAAAAAGGGATATATGGTTAATCACCTGAAACCCCAAATGATACCCAAGTTGTTTAGACTGATAATATGGACAACTCTCATCCCTAGATGCAAATTTGAAACCAAGCTCTTAAGAATTGGAAAAAAAATGCATTATCATTTTCAAAATAAGCAAAGATGATCTAAGTCTACCTAACAGATGTAAAGATATCCAATATCAATATCCTATCATGAATATTTTAATTGGCACATTGATGTACACTATACCAAAAAGACAAAAATCTAAGACCATAAGAAGAGTTACAGCCAGAAGGTTAGGTCCAGTCGTTAAATCAAAGTTCCTTCAGTTCTCAGCCCCTAGACATGTTTCCATGTTAATGTCACCTAGAAAAATTAATCATTTCATTTTGCTAGAACTAGACCTAATAAAAGTCCCAACAACTTTGACAATGTATGGAAACAAAGTGTCTTCACAAGTTAGGTCTAGTGAAAGTATACCCCTCAGTCAAATACAAGTACTGGGTGGACTTGAAAAAAGAGACACCTATACAACTAGATCTTAGAATTCATACATGGCAGCAATAGTTGCAAGCCATGAAATCAACAAGAGATATAAGTGTTGGAAACAACCAAACCATGACTACAATGATAGCTGAAAATCAAATGTGCAATAAGTCAATTTTGAAAATTCGAAAACACCATGCATACAAAGAAGAAATGAAGTCCATGTTCAACACCACATGCACCTAATTCCAGACATTTCACAACAAATTCTAGGAATGTCGACAATCTTTCAAGACCATTATGGAAGGTCAATGATTTATGTAACCTTGTCTTGGCACATTTGTATAAATATTTGTGCATACATCTTGTTAGCTACCAGATGTTTTCTGTCAATAATCACCTAATGAACATGATTTTTTGTCACAGTTCTCAAAACTTTTACATTTGGGACTACCATAAAAATGATAAATAAGGGTAGATCTTTAATATTAGATATATTTCAAAATTGATTCTATTGTTATATGTGCAGTTAATATGATGCCTACAATAGCTCCATATCTCAGTTGATGGATATATTCATTATCTCCTTTTATATCTTCCACTCACATGCACTGGCAACAACCATCATGAGAAGAATTCGCTCAAATTGCTTTATGGTTCCCTGGATTACACACAGGTTGCTATTTGCATTTGTAATATGAAATTTGAATGATGTTGCATGGTATCCATGCTACGAACCATAAAGGACAAAGATGCTCTTAGTACATCAAAATAAATCTGAAGCAGTTTGAATCAGAATCTCATATTGCGTCAGTTTGATAAACTACAACAATTCTAATGTCATTTTATAGATTTTACAATCACAAGTATCTTTGGTTTACTATGAGGGTTATGGTTTCTAATTTCTAACACCCTTAATAAAGCTCATGGATGTCAATAGATAGTGTTACTACCCAAGGTTTCACTCAAGTTAGAAATCCCTGAGACATGAGTCCAAACTGAGGGGAACTAGGGAAGGATGTTTCCCACTGTCACCACAACAACTCTTCCTCTAACTTTAGGCTGGCTCCTCTAGCACAAGGGGGGTGTCCCTAAGGAAAGGTATAAGATGAAACTTAGAAGTAAATGGGATGGTGGACCAAAACCAAAGCCGATCCAAAGGGTAATGGGGTCAGGGAATATCAAGAAAGAGGGTTTAAGAACATGGAGAATATTATATAACTAAGCCATAGTAGGATGTGCCATAACTAGTCCAAGTGGATTTTCAATTTGTATAAGAGTAAGTGGGAGCCCTAATAGAAGATGCACCATAACAACCATGTACTAACAGCCAATAAATAGTGTGCAACTATAAATAGTGAAGGACAACCATAACATGAGACTATAATGGGCTCCTAATAAGTTAATTTTGAAAATTCGAAAACACCATGCATACAAAGAAGAAATGAAATCCACGTTCATAGTCTTTCGAATTTCCATCAACCTAATATTTTTGAATTGCCCAGAAATCCTATTTATACCTGGCAATGGATTCTTTCAAATCAATGCCAAGTCTTTCGGGATTCCATCAACCTAATCCTGTGAATTGCCCACAAAGCCTATTTATACCTATTTGACATCAAATTTATAAAAAATGAAACAAAATAATGGGGGCAATTGTGCATTATATAATGTTGGACTAGGTTTTAGGAAGGTGGGGGGTTACCTTATGTTTTTTTTAATGCATTTTGGTGGACCAGAAATTGGATTGGTTCCGAATGAATTAGTTTAGATCAAAACCATTTGGCTCAAGAAAGAACCCATCCCAGTTCAATTTTTTTTTCAGGGAATGGACTACTTTTCAGCCTAACCAATTTAAGCTGTCTGATTTCAGTCACGCTGTACTAATGCCATTACTTCTATTCAATATAAGAAAGATGGGACTTGATTTAGGTTGCAAGGCAGCCCCAAAAGGCTTGGCATAATTGTTGCATGATGAATGCTTTAGCAACCCAACCCTACCCTGCAAACATTTAGAAAACCGATAATCCAATCGTGTGAGTGAGGTGGGCGCTAATTAACCTGAAAACCAATAATCCATGACATAATGTGTTTCCAATGATCGGGAGTAGATTCAACTAGACATTTTCATACTCAGCCATCACCTATCCTTCCTTACCCTCTGACCTTAACTCCGTGTGCTATGGGTGGTCTGGAAGGCAAGGACTAGGCACATTCTAAAATATGATTTGAAACAAGTCGGCCTCAAATAATTTAGAAAACAATATGAATATCCATAGATTCGAAATAAAATCAAAACCACCTAATTGGCAAATGAAATCAAAACCACCTAATTCGCACCCAAAAATGCAGATATTTGACTCAATAGTGGAGGGTTTCAACTTATGGTTTCCATTGAGGGTCTGCGGGGATATGCAGACACGGCCGGAGCGAGTGCCACAAAGAAACCAACTTCAATAGCCCTCGTAGCAAACCAAAATGAGGACAATGCTGGAGCGAGTGCAACCAAAAACTAGGTGGAACATGCACATTAAAGACTTGTAGCAGAGTGCAATGAGGACACTGTCGGACCGGGTGCCACCAAAATACCGGTGGAAGTTACACAGTGAAGGAGGACATGGCCCAAGAGCCGGAGGCATACAGGGGGTGCCATCGAACCCAACAGAGCGTTTTCTCCAAGCTTGATAGGTATGTTTTAGTTATGTTTTGTTTTTATGTTTTGTTTGTTGTTTATAAAATTATAATATATATTAATTATAACGCCGATTCATGTGTGGCTTATGATATGGTTAGCATTACTATGGTGGGCGCTTGATATGGTTGGAATATGGATAAGCTTTGTTATATTGTTTTAATGCGCTTGGCTCTACTCATATGTTTCCATATTATATGGTTTCTAGCATATGTTTTAACAAATAGATACCATGGGGGTAAAGCTTGGGGTCAATGGATATGCCCTTGCCCCCCCCCAATTTTACAACTTTGAAAAATGAAGTTGAAGGTTTCCTAACAAAGGTCTTCGATTCGATTCCCAAAGCTTCAACAAACCACATTTTTCACCCATTTATAATATATATTAATTAAATAAATAATATATTATAAATATATATTAATTAAATAAATTATATATTATAAATAATTAAATAATAATATACAACCATAAATGGTATTTGGTGGGATATATTAAAAATATTAGTGTTTTAGTGACATTATAGAATTCCTTTAATCATTGCTAGTGAAAATCTCACAATGTCGTTTTAGCTTTTGTAATTTTCCTAAAAAGTCTTACCTATTGTCTCTGCTTTGGTTGTGATACCTATCAAGAGGGCATCATAGGTTAGGAGGAACAAATTTAAGATCTCCTTTTGTATGTTTAAATGAGACCCCCCTTTGATTGATGGCTACATTCTCAAATAATATTGCCTTACTACTAATTGTTGGATGTAAGTGATGGATGTAAATCGCATCTTTGAACATGGGGTAGATTCTCCCTTTTTCACAACTATGTCAACTACCAAATTGTATTCACCTTCATCATTCAAGCCAATTATGAATCAACTAATCTTTCTAAATTATTGTAGTCATCATTATCTCCCTCACAGTAGTATAGTTCATTGATTATGCATTTATGGTAGGGTTCCCATTTTTCTTTGCACCAAAAATACTTAGGTTCTCCCTTTTCCAACATAGAGTTGTGCATAGGGTTTGGAGGTGTATATTTAGGACTTTGTGCATTTTATGAGATAAAAAATTGGCATTGGTTCATGACACAATGGAATTGTCTCCCTCACAATTATATAGTTCTTTGGTTCTACACCTATGGTTGAGTGCGCATTTTTATTTGCAACAAGGATACTTGGGTTCTCCCTTTTTGCATATAGCATTGCAAAAATCTTAATCATAATAGTCATAATATTAATGTTTCCTCACAACACTTCGTTCATTTGGTTAAACTGTAGCTTGTCCTATTCTTGCAAAATTCCATTCTTTCTACATAAAGGATACTTGGCAATGACCTGCAAGATTCATTTTCATGCATTTAGCCTTAGGTCTTTCCTTCTCAATGGAATTTATGTTATGCATCTTGATCCCAATTCTATAGACCCGGTACATTAGTTGCAAGCACTTACCAATGACAGGTGTTCTATTGTCCCTTTCTATTTTAACCAAAAAAATAATGCAAAAATTCCCTTTCCATACTCTAAATCATTTTAAAGAAGTCCTTGATTATGTCCCAACATAATTCAAAATTAGAGTAGCTTGGTTTGTAATTATCCATTATATCCATTATATATCTTATCCATTATTTCCTATGTTTCTCAATATGGTAGATTCATTAATAGGAAGTTGTATAAAGAGATAATTGCAAAGAATCTTCAAGGGATAAGCATAGCCAAGGGGGTTAGAGGAATCAACTATTCATAGTTTATTGATTCCATGATTCTAGTTGGGGGTGCTTCCACCATTATTGTTGAGAGATTTCAAACAATCCTAAAAAAATTCTTATGTGCAATAGGAGAGAAAGTTAACAACAAGAAGAGTCAAATATATGCTTGGAAATTAAAACCTTAGCTCCTTCACTCTATAGCCATATTTCTAAAGTTTCCATGCATTAAGGATTAGCTCCTTCACTCTATAGCCATGGATAAGTTACCTTGAAGTGTAAAATCATCAATCATATCTATGATGCATCTAAATGGTGGGTGTTGTGAAGTCATATAGAGTTTGTGTAGAGTTGAGTCATATTTAAAGGGATGTCCTAGAAATCGGAGAGGTACTTTTTGTGAACTTGGATTGAAGTTGATTATCTTGTGTTAATGTACTATCCTAGCATGTTGAGGAGGACAAGAGATAGTGAGCTAGGTGACATTGATTTGGGATAGAGCTATGTTGCGACATAGATGGAACATCGGACAAGGGAACCTCCATGAAAAATATTGAAAAGTCTTTTTTTGTCACTCAACATAGATTAAAAAATAGCATGTCCATAAGTCTTTTCAAAAGAAAAAAGACTTATTAAAGCAACAATTTATCTCAAGAAAAAATACTTGATTGATTGAATTTTAAAAAATTAAAAGAATAACATATAAACAAACTGCACTTGAACTCAAACCAAGATGGCTCAGAGGGTCATTAACAATGAATATATTCATAAAAATCACATCAAGAACCTAAATGCTAAACATCCTTTACATTATACAAATCCACTAATTAGTAATTGAAATAACCCAGAAATTAACACATAAATCTTATAACTTCATTTTGTATCTTGCTCGATCGACACATGTTCGATTCAAACCATTACCACTACAACCTCCAGGAACATCCACGCTACTGCACATGTAGAGCATAAGATTAGAAAACTAATTTTCAAATATAACCAAGTTAATGAACAAAATGAACATATGGTGAGTGCATTTACTTTAACCTATAAACATTGCGTACCTCTACTTTTCAACAATTAAATATCATTCATCTTCTTCTTCATCCAACTCAACATCTGTATCAGGATCTGGTTCTGAATAGATATTGATGAAAGGATCATTCACATCGTCATCATCATCAAAGTCATATTTGCTAATATAGTCATCCATATCATCAATGAGATCATCGTCTGCTACGTTTGCATGATCAACCTCTTCAACTTATTCATATAACACATCGATTGTAGCCTGATCTGAATCATCATCTTTTACTTCTTCTTCGTGATTATCTTCATCATCTAGTACATGAGTATACTTTACTGGTCTTTCTCTTGAATCGTATCGAACAACATATGACCAACTTGCTTTACCTGGTACCTCGGAGTAGTAGACTTGCTCACATTGACTTGGAAGAACATAAGTCTCTATACCCGGTTCAAATGCCCTTGTATTAACCATGGTAAATCCATTAGCATGCTCAATAACAGTTCTTTCATGATCACGTTGATGCATCCGTAGCCTGTACCACTTCACCTCAAACAAAACTATTTTAAAGGAATTAAAATCACACTCAATAATGTCCTCCAAATTCCGATAGTACCTATTCTCAGTTTCTTCTGGATGTCTATCACTTCTAGAGGAAACATTGGTGACCTTAAACACTGCAGTTATCCCACAATCCGAGGTTTTCCTATTATCATCCAACTTTTTGATACGAAATTTACGACCATTACACCACATAGCCTTGTGATGTTTCAACTGCAACATTGACAATAGGTTTAAAATACATTGTGAATTAATAAACACCATATAGGACTTAGTAAATATAATTGAAAACTTAAACAAACAAAATGTAATTTGAAAAATGGATCGAAGTAACTAGAAAAAATGTGGGAAAATAATTTACTTGCCTTTTTATCTTTTAAACCATGGGTTAAATCAACTTCCCTTTGCGACGTAAGTTCAGGAAATTGATGTCGAATACGATGAGCTGTTTTAATCATGTTACTGACCCCTTCCCATGATAACCTACCGAATAATTCTTCACAATCTTGTATCCAATGCTCCATCCAATCAAGGTTGTTTTCAATGTATAAATGTAAAGCATCCCACACTCGACCAACTATAGGAAAAAATAACAATTCAATATCATTCATTAGATATCGTTAAAGGCACATAGTTTAAGATAGTTGAAAATGCATAATTACTAAAAAAAGTTAAAAAAAAGTATGATAATATACAATTGGAAAAAATACATGTGTAATATATTAATTCAACAACGTATAGTAATTACCTTTCACAATCCTCAATGTACCTCTCCCCAATAGTACCTCCCCTTCAAATTTGTTGATGGAGTCGAGATGCCAAATGCGAGGCACATTCATATTTTCTGCTAATTTAGGTAGATATTCACTAATATACACCATGCATTGATATACCATATATCCTTCAACCATAGAAACCTCGGGATGCGCTCTTTTTCTAACAAAATCCTTCAATGACTTCAACTACCTCTCCACCATCCACATCGACCTTGTGTGTACTGGTCCACATAATTCAATCTCCTCAACTTGGTGTATGAGGTAGTGTTCGTGTGCATTGAAAAATGCTAGAGGTAGATACTATTGCATTTCACACATTAGTCGGGGAATTTCTCTCTTCCAATGCCTTATATCTTCTGTATGGATTTCTTTTGATGAAAGCCACCTACAAATGATGCAATAAAATAATATCAAGGCATATATAATATTTGCAGGAAAAACATAATATGTCAATAAGTTCCGCTAAAAACCACATACCAAGTACATATTCCATGTAAAACATTACTTACCTCATGTATTTTCCAAGAACATAAATGATATGTTTTATGTTGTTGTCAAAGTCGTGTAGGAGAGATAAACGTAGAACATACAGTATCAAAAAACACAATTATTAATATTTATTTCAAAATAAGAGAATAAAATTAATGAAATAGTGCATACTGATAATGAAATATATTATAGACTCATAATTACCTTAATGAATGTATGCCAATCATGTGTTTTAACCCCAGCAAAATCACCTTTCTCGTCAAGATATTCTTTATGTTTGATGCAAAACCCATCGGAAACCTGATTTTTTTTATGACCTCTTTCACAACATTGCTATGTTGCTCCATCAAGCACCAAGGAAGACTAATATTTTGTTGACGACCATCACCATTAGAATTAACTATCACACTTTGCAATGCGTGATTAGCTTCCTAGATGTCACTACAAATCTTTCCAATTTTTTCTTTGTTAGTCCTTCCATCTAATATTCGCCATAACATTTCTGTTATGTTCTTCCCAATATGCATTGTATCAAACAAATGAACTATTTGCAGGTGCTCATAGTATGGAAACCTACTTAATTGAATCGAGTAAATTTTCATTCCTAGTAGAAGCCCATTTGTGCCTTAACGACATTCATGAAACAATATCAACAAAATCAAATTAACACTAATTAATCAATATAGGTATAACATATCGCGCTGAACATAATTCAGTAAAAAAAAATGGCATACCTTGATGGTCTCTATTATATTCCAACTTCCATAGGTGAGGTGTCATTCTTCGTGGTTTTTTTCCATTCTCTTCTTTACCATTAAATTTTTCTTTGTGTGTATTTTGATAACTATGGTTCTTAGGTAGAATTTAAGTGCCTATACTCATCGAACACTTCCTTTGCTAAACTCCTTGAACGACGAGATTTTATTTTGGGACCACAAAGTGGACATGCAAATTTACCCTTTGTTTGAATACCTACAAGATATATGAATTGGTGTAGCAAATTAGAATTACAATTTAAAATAATGCATGATATTTTCAATAGATATATAAAATATTAAGGAATAGAAGAAATGAAACAATATACAACAAAAATGTGTTAACCTGGGAGCATCATGAATTGTAAATGCAAGTATTCCATGGAATTGAAATCATCTTTTCCCTATTGGTCTAGATATGTCATACATAGTGACTCCAACCCATAAATTCAACAACTCATTGATAAGAGGCTCAATATATACGATCATATATTTAACCTGGTACTTGCCTAATTGGTCCAACATACATGATTAATTATATTTAGCGCCTATATGTCGTTATATATAAAAGACATAATTATCATGCACAAAAAAAATCAATTAAAATATTTAGTGATCAGACTTTCAAGTAAAAAATTACATATTAATAATTAAATACCTGGAACAATCATTGCCAACATTGTGTTCTCTCTCTTGATCGACATCCAAGGAGGAAGGTTATTGTTTATAACAAAAACAGGCCACACTGAGTAGGTAGAACGAAGCTCTCCAAATGGATTGACATCGTCAGCTGCCAACGAAAGTTTAACATTACGAGGTTCTTCTTTAAAAATTGGCCACTTTTCATTGATGTACCTCAATGCAAAACCATCCGCGAGAATTCGAAGAACATCGTCGTGACTTCTGTTCTTTGCATGGAAATCCATAAACTATGCTATACTTTGACACCTGAATAACCGCTAGAAACATGGAATTACCGGAATATAACGAAGAACTTTTTGAGGCACCTTTTTTGTCACTTTATCGGTTCGATACCTACTTGTTTGACATTGTGGGCATTCATTTTCTAATGCATATTTTCCATAGTATATGATATGATCATTAGGACATGCATCAATAGCTTGATACTCCATTCCAAATGCTTTCATAATGACATATATCTCTCGATATGTGCGTGGTAAAATATTTGAAGTTGGTAATAGAAATTCACCTAACAATCTACAAAATTCAAAAGAATAAGTCAATGTAAACAATATTAATCATCAATATCACATCCAAACTTTACAAATTAGATAAAAATAGCAATAATATAGGAAAAAAGTCAACCCTTTCTATAGATGTGGACATGCAGACAAAAATAATTAACAAATTACATACCTTAGTATCTGTGTCAGACATGTGTTTGATAAACCATTCAAAACCTTCAAGTTCACTAACAACAGTATAGCAGATAGAAGATTTGTTTTTGAGCCTTCATAAAGAGGTTGATGTGACTTCTTGAGTAGAGGATCAACATCATGACTATCATCCTGGTTGTCCTCATCCATTGGAGAAAATGTGTCTTGGATCAATCTATGTATCTCATATCCCTGATTTGTATCACTAATGTTATCTACATCCATATCATCAGAAATAACTACTTGATCATCTTCAATATTCTGATGTAGAAGTTCATTAGGTTGTAAATGAGTATTTATCCTAGAACTTGGCAAATAACTCTCTGGAGGGCAACATTTTGGGGGTATTATCTATAAATTTACAAGCAACGTAGAAAAATTAGTGTGTATAGAACATATAGTAAAAAAATAAGACATTTTACTGAAATTCATGACATGATGAATATTACAGTGAATATATTAAAAATTGAATAACGACCGCTTACCAGGGGATGATATTCATAACCACTTCGGTGTGCCCCTTCTCCCTACAATGTCTTTCAGCTGTTGTTATTAAAAGTATTTTTTTTTGCAATCCCCTGCAATTAGAGCAAGGACAATAGCATTTTCCATCGCCTCTCGCCTCTAATGCAGCTCTAAACTGAGCAAGCTTCCTTGCATTTTCATTCATAGCGACAAATCCTTTTAGTGGTACAAGTAATTGTCTTACCTAAACCATACCAAACAATAACTTGTCAATTACATTAGATGTTATAAGTATTTTTGAATACAGTATATTATAAACCAATTTCTATATTTATAAAGAAAAACATGAAGACTAAAGTAATTTTCATTGATGCCAACAAGTGTTGTGCAATGGCCCTTGATTTTATGAAAAGGAGACCTTGATAGTTCATGCATTAACTCCAGCCTTTTTATAAAATTCTTATCCATTTTTGTTAAAAAAAGTGATGTTAGGCCACTAAAATAACAGCCTGCACAATGTCCCAGCTGTCATGTTTTGAGATACATCAAATAAAGACATTTAGTTTTTGGTATAGATTAATTAAACCAATTGTAGCTTGGAGGTTACTTAATAGACATTATGTGTTTTCTTAAATCGTAATGATGATAATATATACTTCGAATGTACCATCTCCTTGTGATAGTTTATTAATATGTAATCATTACAAAACTCATGAGTCAATTCTAAACCCATTGCAATTTGAATTAAGTTTAGCATCCAAAATTGATTACATTTACAAGGTTATTCATACTTTATCATTGATCTAACATTATAAAATAAAAATGAAAAGCAACATCAATCTTATGAAACATGTGCCATTCATAAAATAAAATACCAAAAAGGATTTATAAACGCATGGCATTTTTAATGTGGCAAGTTAAGGGTACAATAAGAACAATATATTGGACCCTGTATACATATATATAGCTTGCTATACTTGTTATTTTTATGTTTTTAAATTAAACTTACCATGGCAATAAATACCTATATCAAAGAAAACAACCTTGTAGCCTTACATGTGTCATCATGTGTTCAAGGGCATAGTGGATAAGGGTTACAATGTACTAAGCATTAGTTTGTTTGTGGTAAAAAATGTGTTAAGGGAATATTGTGTCGTGGCTCATAGGGACTTGGGATCATAGTGGTTCGGTTCTCAGTGATATCGAAGTCAAATCTTATTTGGTTAATGATTTTGATAGTGGTGGTAACGGTTATGGGTCATATATAATACTAGATAGGGACTAAGGTGTGCCAGTGGGTTAGGTTGTTAGGAATCATAATGTGTTCACAATAAAAATGGATAGGGTTTATAGTGTATTAAGGTGTTAGTGTGTTTCAGGTTAAAGTTTGTTAAGAGACATTAATTATGTCAAGGGTCATCCTATTTCTATAGTCATAATGGTTAATGTTGAAAGTGGGTCAAGGCTAAACTAATCCAGGATTAAAAGTATTTCCATAACCTTATAATTCAAAACAAGAGAATAATCTTGTTATATGTAATATGGGTGACCTAATTCTAATCTATTATATCATATTTCTCTACAATTATTATAAATACATTCATAGATACATTTAATAAATGGAAAAAAAAATAGCCGAACCCTAATAGCTGTATCATTTAACAATATTAGCCTCACCCATTTAGATGTATCATGGAAAAAAATTAGCCTAACCCATTTAAATGTATCATGGGAAAAAAAATTAGCCTAAGCCTCAATACTAAATAGTATAAAATTCTAACCCTTATAAAAATATAGACAAAAAAATATAAAATACTAACCTTGCAAGTTCAAAATCAGAACTATGTAGAATATCCAAGCTCAAACAATCACCTCGCAAGTTCAAAATCCGCACTCAATGGGTCTCAACTATAGCAAATGTGTAAATAATGGTTAGATTATGTAGTGGATATAGATCGACCTTCGTGGATATAGGGACAAAAATTGAAACATTGAAATTTCGTGGATATAGGGACAAAATTAAACATCATCTCTATTGCCACAGTTTTTCTGCCATGTAAATTGTTTTTTTTTAAATAATAAAAATTCATTTCATGGACCCACAAATGTTGAAAACATGGAAATATTGCATGGAACAATCCACCCATATGTAATAGTTCCATAGGTCTTTGTCCCTTGCAAGTAATGCAAGATCCTCTTTGCTTCCTTTTAGTGAAGCTCATGAAGCTCCTGCATGTATATGGAAACAACACTAACTGCGTAGGAAAGATTAGGTCAAATGTGTGTAAGAAACAATAGACTCCCAATCAACTGTCGATACAGTGTACTATCCGCCAGAGGTGTGGAAGAACCATCCTCAAGGCTTATCCCTGAAACAAAAGGAAATGTTGTTGGTTTGCATTCGCTCATGTGGAACCTATCAAGCATATCTAAAACATACTTGGACTGTGCAACCTTGATTCCTGAATCACTCTGAGTGACTTCAAGACCAAGAAACTGTCTCAACAATCCAAGATCTGACATGGAGAAGGAGTTATGCAAAGGTGCTTTTATAGATCTGATGCATGAAGTGTTGCTCCCAGTAATCAATAGATCATCAAAATAGAGAACAATCAGAAGTAGAGAGTCACCTTCATTTATCATGTAGACATTCAAAACAGATTTGCATCTCAAGAAGTTTTGTGACAAAAGGAAGGATTCCATCTTTGCATACCAAACTCAGGGATCTTGTTTGAGTCCATACAAGGACTTCCCCAATATGCACACCAGTGAAGAGACTTCAACATACCCTTCAGGTTGCTTCATGTAGATCTCCTCCTCTAGATCTCCATGAAGGAAAGCACTCTTGACATCCATGTGATGCACTTTCCAGTGCTTTGATGCAGCAAGAGAAAGAACAAGACAGATGGAATCCATCTTAGCAATAGGAGTGAATGTCTCTGAGTAGTCAATCCCATGGAATTGGGAGTAACCCTTTACAACCAGTTGAGCCTTGTATTTTCTAGTGACTCCATCAGATTCCATATTAGTTTTGTAAACCCACTTGAATTGAACAAGTTTCCTCCCTGGTGGGAGAGAAACAAGCCCCCAATTTTCATTTCTTTGAAGAGACTCATACTCTTCATCCATAGTTTATATCCATCTTGGATCTTGGTAGGATTCAAAGAATGTTGTTGATGTATATGTAACTTCGGAATGTATTTCACATATATGTATATTGTATTCCTATAGAGATGGTATTATTCCTCTATAAGGAAGTGTCGTCATTTATATTGTAAGTGTCGTAACTTATACTTGATGGGTTATTAGACCACCTTATTTGGGGTTGGCCCTGTATAATTCATGTAGGTCACAGGGTTATTAGACCACCCTATTGGGGGTCGGCCATGTGGGTCAAAGGGTTATTAGACCACCCTATTGGGGGTCGGCCCACTCAGCATTATGTTATGTGGTAAAGTTCGAGCCTACATGAGTTAGGTAAAAAGGCAAGTCAATTCAAGTATAAATAGAGTGCGGGAGGCACTCTATTTGCTCACTCACTTCTCACACATGCACTCAAGGAGGAGTGGCGCACTTATGGAGGAGGAGGATCTGCTGCTAGGTTATGGCTATCTCTCTTGGTTGGTTGTATCATTGCTCTATCTATCTCTGAGGAAGTTATTGGGGTTTTTCACCTTTATGGTTTTCCCCAAGTAAATCTTTGTGTCTCTTGTGTGCTTGCATTATTGTCTCCATGATTGATATGCTGTAGATATGCTGTACATGTTGTTCTCTCAGTTAAGATCCTAGATCAGATTGAAGTAAATTCTGAAAAATTTAAAATGGTATCAGAGCTAGCCTGAAAGAAGGCATGATATGGCATGTATGACACTTGTTGCACTTACGATGCTAGGGCTTGATATAGCAAAAACCAGTCATCGTATCACTTTCGCTATAAATCCGTTTTGGCGAAGTTTTAGGATCTGAAATTGTTAAAGGCCGAATCTAAGATCTCCAGGTATCTTGTGTCCAAAGGACAACCTCTAATTCGTTGTACTTTGTGATTTATGATCTGTACAATATAGGGTTTCTGCCTCTTCCAGATCTGAGTCAAAATCAGGTGACCTTGGGAAAAAGGTCATATCTTGGGATAGGAAGCTCCAAATGAAATTTCGTAAAAAGTGACAGGTATTACACAGTCTGTACTATCTCAGAAAACGTTTTCAGAGGCCGAAGTTGAACCAGTGACATGTGGCATGCCGTACAATTTCGCTCTCCTGTATTATCCCATAAACAGGTCAAGTTGCGACATTTGGCATAACTCTCTCTCAGAGAGTCCAATTGAGATCAGACCTGTCAGGATGGAAAGTTAACAGGTCAAGCTATCTCATAAAACTTTTTCAGAGGCCGAAGGTAAAACAGTGACACGTGGCACGTCGTACAAGTTCGCTCTCCTGTTTTATCCCAAAACAGGTCACGTTGCGACATTTGGCATAACTCTCTCTCAGAGAATCCAATTGAGGTCAGACCTGTCAGGATGGAAAGATAACAGGTCAGGCTATCTCAAGAAACTTTTTCAGACCCTATGGATTAAAAATTTCGGAGTTACACCAGAAACAATCAGGTACATATTTCTGTCAAAACAGCATTATTTTTTGGTACCTTCATTCATGGCTTCCGGAATTTAGGGCTTTGGAGAAAGTTGGAATTTTTGTAATCGGAGACCACGGCTGGATGCTACTCATCAAAATAGAAATTTAGAGACCAAGATCAGAATTTTTGGTTGGGCAGAAGGCCAGGCTTGACTAGACCCTAGTTCGGGACTTTGATCAGAAAAGTGGAAAATTAGGGCTTCTGTAAAAATGGGAATTTTTGAAATCTGTGACCACGGCTGGAAGCTCCTCAGAAAAATAAAAGCTTAGAGCTTTGGATCAAACATTTTGATGAGGCAAAAGAGTGGGCTTCATCAAATCCCAATTCAGGGTCACGTCCAGTGAATCCAGAAGTTTCAAAGGCAAAATTGAGGAGTGAAACTTTGCAGTTTTCAAATTCTGAATATACCAGTTTGATCAGCTCATCAAGGCACATATTTCTATCCTTTCGAAAGTTTGAAATTCAAAGTTTGAATTTTTGGGGTTTCTCTGACAAACCCATATCCAGCTCCAGGTCCAGTTCTTGCAAATCAAGTGGATTGGGTTAATCCTAGAAGAAGATGGATTGATCATCTGCATGAGTAAAGAAGTTCCTGTTTCAGAGGGAGATGAGGCTAAGGCCTTACATAAGAAGATTACAAGCGATCTCAACAGGTATGACTCATCGAGGTATGTTTCGATATTTGTCCATGATTAAGTTTATGGTATGTTTGTCTTCATGTTATTACGGTTAGTACAATTTTGATTTAAGATTTGTCGTATCACCTTAACAAATTTATGAATGCATGATAGAAGATATTCATTGGTTAGGGTGTTGACACTTATGATTGTACTAATGCATTATGGTGTTGTATGAGGTTTATGTTGTCTACTAATATGAAAGGTACACCAAGAAAGACAAATCATGTTCTGGTCCAAGAACATATGATCATGATAACATGAGGACAAAGATTCATCCATTGTCATGGATCTCATAGAAGATCCATTTACGAGGTATGTATAACTTGGTTTTGTAATAGTTAACCTATGAGATATACAGGTTACTAGCACAAGTCATTGAAGAAGAACAAGAAGACATCATGAGAGTATGTTAGACATAAATAGCTAGCATGCTAATCCAGGTATGTTTTTCCTATATCAAGCTAGAATCCTACCTTGTGTTAGGATCTTATACTGTTGTTGATAATGATTATTCATGAAGTCATAGGTTTGAATAATCATGGTTGTATGCATATTATGTTTCTTACCATAATTGCTTATATGACTAACCAGAAGAATCATGAAGGTATAGGTTTGAATAATCACAGGTTTTATGCATATTATATCTCTTATTCTTGATTGATGATTCAACTAACCTGAAGAGTCATAGGTTTAGACATGTTATGTTTCTTATGATTTGACTAACCATAAGAATGCTTGAATACTAATGCTTATTATTTCTGTTTGAAATGATCATGACTATACATGCTTGAGATTATTGTGTTTTAATAGTATACTAATGAATGTATGATTTTATATGAGATCACAAATTCATGATACTAATAAGCATGCATAGGGACCAAGGATGAATATGAGATTCAAGAATAGGTAATCCAGGAAGCAAAGATCAAGAGGGAGTACACTCCAGTGGTTTATGCAAGGATGCAGATATTCAGAGGGAGTTGTCCATCTCTCTACATTCCACAACAGAAAGGTGTAGAAGAAGCTACTTCAAATTAGGACTCCTGCAGCTCCTGTAAGGAAGCAAAGACTCAGAGGGAGTCCACCCAACGAACAAACAAAGATAAGTATTTTAATTATCATTTCTTGCATATGTGTTTGTTTAAGTAAAATTGTTCAATGATGTATATGTTCATGTTCCTAGACTTAGGATATGTATTGTGCATATTAGAATAGTTACATTGATGAACAGTATACTACTAATATACATGGGTAAGTGGTCTATGGCACTGTACAACATTCCATTGCTACTTATCTAGAATGAAACCTCTTTGCTGACATGTTGGGAGTTGTGCACACTCTTAACAATGTTCTGGTAGAGATTGGAAGGCATCTAGAAAGTTACGGGATATGGATAAATGTTGTATTGAAGCATTGGCTAAGATAATTGCATGACTGTATGACATATTTATTTATGTGTAAGAATTTGTTCTGAAAACTGTGAGATGTTTTCTAATCATGCAATTTAACTTGTTGTGTAGGAAAGATCATATGCCATCACCTACCATAGAAGAACTACAACATTTGTTCAGCAACAAAAATTATCTATTGAAGATATTGAAGTTCCCAGGATACGGGAAGAATGCCATGATCCGTCGATCATGAAGAATGATGTTTGGGATGTAATCCCAAGACATGAAGGGAAGTTTTCTATGACTTCCAAATGGAACTATCAGATCAAGCATGTTGCAGATGGCAGCATTGAGAAATATAAAAGTGATGAAATAGAAGATACACCAGATGGATTCAAGACAACTTCCTTGAATGGTGTAGTTGAAGAAGAAGTATATGTAGAGCAGCCACTTGGTTCTGAGACACATGATAGGAAATCATATCTGTGCAGAACTTGGTATGGTGAAGATAGATTGATTGCCGACACGCAGCGGAAGCTTACTACCGAGTTCGAGATGAAGAACTTGGGGATGATGCACTATTTGTTTTTGGCATGGAGGTGTGGCAAAGTGCATATGGAATCTTCCTTGGACAAGGGAAGTATGTAGTAGAGATCCTGAAGAGGTTCGAGATAATGGACTGCAAGGATATGGCCACACCTATGGCATCAAATCTGAAGCTTCTATGTGATGCTTCAGCTGAGCCGATTGATGTCTCTTTGTATCGTCAGATGATTGGGTCCTTGATGTACCTGACGAACACGAGACCAGACATTTGCTTTGCTATGAACACATTGAGCCAGTTCCTGACGGATTCGAGGAGTGTTCACCTGGTTGCTGTAAAGCATGTTCTGAGGTACCTGAAGGGTACAGTGGATTATGGGCTCAGGTATGAGGAGAATCAAAAGTTTAACCTGCAGGGTCATGTTGATTCAAATTGTGCTGGCAGTGCTGCAAATAGGAAGAGCACATCTGGGTGTTGCTTCAGTATGGGATCAGGTGTGATCTCTTGGTTTAGCAGAAAGCAGTCCTGCGTAGCATTGAGTACAGCTGAGGCAGAGTATGTTGCAGCCTGTTCAGCTAGTTGTGAGGCAGTATGGCTACGGAAGCTACTGTCTGAGTTATTTGATCTCCCGTTGGAGGCTACTGGTATCTTCTGTGATAACCAGAGTTGTGTGAAGCTGTCCGAGAACCCAGTGTTTCATGACAGGTCGAAACACATAGAGATCAAATATCACTATATCAGGGATATGGTGCAGAGAGGAGCTGTGAAGCTCCTGTATGTTGCGACAGACGAGCAGATTGCAGATGTGCTGACGAAGCCACTAGCCAGGGTGAAGTTTGAGTACTTCAGAGAGAGGCTTGGCATTCTTCAGATCGAGGACACTTCGAGGAAGAAGTGATGGACACATTTGCTAAAGCCATTTCAAGCATGTGGAAGGAGGATCCTTCACATGGCTGTGGATGTAAGCGCTGGTTGATGAGCATCAGGATGATGTTATGGTTTCTGCTGGATATGATCAGTTGGATCAGTTGGATCATTTTTATGTATGTATGTACGCATCATGTTGGACGCTGGATATGATCAGGTGGATCATTTATTGATGCATCATGTTGGATGCTGGATATGATCAGTTGGATCATGTGTATGTATTTTGTATATGCATCATGTTGGATGCTTGGACCATGTATCTGTATATGTATCAGGTGGATACATTGTATGATCAGGTGGATCATGTATGGTGATACGTATCATGTATCAGGTGGATACATTGTATGATCAGGAGGATCATGTATGATGATATGTATCAGGTAGATACTTGGTATGCATCAGGTGGATGCATTGATGATCAGGTAGATCATGCAGCAGGATGTTGCAGTGATGATCAGGATGATCATGGATGATGAGCTTCAGGATGTTGCTCCAGATGACATGCAGCAGGACGTTGCAGTGATGATGATCAGGATGATCATGGATGGTGAGCTTCAGGATGTTGCTCCAGATGACATGCAGCAGGACGTTGCAGTGATGATGATCAGGATGATCATGGATGGTGAGCTTCAGGATGTTGCTCCAGATGACATGCAGCAGGACGTTGCAATGATGATGATCAGGACGATCATGAGTACATCAGGATGATGTATGGTGAGTATCAGGTTGATACTCTGTGGCCGTGGATCAGGTTGTGCAGATGAGCATGTCTGGGAGATCCTATAGGTCAGAGTTGTGTACCCGTAACAGCCTGGGATGCTCTTTCGAGACATTGCTCAGGGAGGACATGTAATTTGTGCCCTTGGAGATCTCAGGTCGGAGTTGTGTACCCGTAACATCCTGAGATGCTCTTGCGAGGTTTTGTCCTATGGCATGTAATTTGGGCCCTGGGAGATTTCAGGTCGGAGTTGTGTACCCGTAACATCCTGAGATGCTCTTTCGAGGTTTTTCCATGACCACATGTAATAGCGCCCTGGGAGATTTTAGGTCGGATTTGTGTACCCGTAACATCCTGAGATGCTCTTGCGAGGTTTTGTGGTGGACCACATGTAATTTGTGCCCTGGGAGATTTCAGGTTGGAGTTGTGTACCCGTAACATCCTGAGATGCTCTTTCGAGGTTTTGTGGTGGGGTCACATGTAATAGCGCCCTGGGAGATCCTACAGGTTGGAGTTGTGTACCCGTAACATCCTGGGATGCTCTTTCGAGGTTTTGTGATGCACGTAATAAGTCCTGAGGATTCCACAATATGGCCAGTGATGACGAAGACCTGCAGGTGGTGGGCCTACATCGAGTATGAAAAAGGACTGGCTCTGTAGAACTTCCTATGATGAGTAGATTCAGAGATTGATTGAGATAGCAGCAGCAGTGACGATGATGATGACTCGATGACGATTATCCAGTGACGATGATCCAGAGAAGATGACTTGTGCTAGAAGAACTGTGCTGAGAAATACCTTCCTAGTTAAGAGGGAGTGTTGATGTATATGTAACTTCGGAATGTATTTCACATATATGTATATTGTATTCCTATAGAGATGGTATTATTCCTCTATAAGGAAGTGTCGTCATTTATATTGTAAGTGTCGTAACTTATACTTGATGGGTTATTAGACCACCTTATTTGGGGTTGGCCCTGTATAAGTCATGTGGGTCACAGGGTTATTAGACCACCCTATTGGGGGTCGGCCATGTGGGTCAAAGGGTTATTAGACCACCCTATTGGGGGTCGGCCCACTCAGCATTATGTTATGTGGTAAAGTTCGAGCCTACATGAGTTAGGTAAAAAGGCAATTCAATTCAAGTATAAATAGAGTGCGAGAGGCACTCTATTTGCTCACTCACTTCTCACACATGCACTCAAGGAGGAGTGGCGCACTTATGGAGGAGGAGGATCTGCTGCTAGGTTATGGCTATCTCTCTTGGTTGGTTGTATCATTGCTCTATCTATCTCTGAGGAAGTTATTGGAGTTTTTCACCTTTATGGTTTTCCCCAAGTAAATCTTTGTGTCTCTTGTGTGCTTGCATTATTGTCTCCATGATTGATATGCTGTAGATATGCTGTACATGTTGTTCTCTCAGTTAAGATCCTAGATCAGATTGAAGTAAATTCTGAAAAATTTAACAAATGTATTTGGATTTGATCCAATCATAAGAAAGCATCTCACAACTAGAAATGGATATGTGTGAGAGAGTAGATCAGATCTGGTTGTTCTTGAAGATGATGGATCTCTAACAAGATCATTGGTGGGTGTAGTAGTGGTGGCCCATTTTGCAATAGGAGTTTGAACCTTAGGTGTTATATCTTCGGGTTCTTGTGGATATGGCTCTAGCATTCACTCTACCTTCTGAGTCTTCTTTTTCTCAACCTTCTTTGTTGGATCTTTTCCATTCAAGCAACCTTTGCAGGTGCCTTGGGAAAATTTGATCTTGGGCAGCTCTTCAACCATCTCTTTAGTATGCATGTCTTGCAAGTATTGATAGTCAAGATGCCCAAATATTTCATGCCACAATCTACTCTCTTCGTTGGCATGAGTGTGAAGAGAAGATTGCTTTGAGAGAGGTAAGAAGAGGGATAACTCATACAGTTTCGACTTATGATTTGAAACACCTTTTGCAATGGTAGAACCTAATACCATGTCCCTAATTTCGACCTCATTTGGAGAGAAGATCACCCTCTTGGGATCTCCAGTATGGGTCATCTAATATACTGAAAGTAGATTAGCAGTGAGAGTGGGGACATAGATTACATCCGAGAAGTATCCATGATCTAGTTTGATTCTTCCAATCCCCTCAGAGGAGACCTTTGAATCATTCCCCAACATTATGGATGGTCCAACAGTAGCTTCGAATCCAATGAAGAGATTCTTGGAGCAAGACATGTGTCTTGATGCTCCAGAATCTATGATGAAGGAGGATTGAGTTGATTCACCTGCCATGAGGGCATGGCATCTCTCTTTGTTCTCAGATCCAGATGGTTCACTCTCTTTATTTCTAGCACATGCAGATACTGGAAGATTACATGAGATCTATGGTATTCTTCATACATGACATCTCAGGGTGATATCCTCGATTACAGTATGTGCACTTGGATTTACCCTTCTAAGTGTGCTTGTCCTTCTTAGGATTCGAGGCTCCATCTAACTGTATGGGAGCCTCCTTTTGCTTTGTATCATTCGAATTTCTATCAAAAAAAATTTGTTTTCCTTTTCCATTCGCTCTCCTTGACTAAGTGGTTGCAAGAATTGAATCCAACTTGGCTTTTATAACTCCCATGTGCACTAGCTTCTCCTCCTCAAGAGTTAGAGATTGGATGAAGACTTCAAGCAAAGGGAATTTAAATTTTGGAATGAACAACTTTGTTGATTGGAAGGTCGAAACAAACACTGAATAATCAGGGCCTAGCTTCGACAGGATGGCAAGGATGAGTTGTTTTTCTTCCTTCTCAATCCCATAACTCTTCAACTATTAAATCAAGTTCTTGAATTTGTTGAGAAACTCAGTGATATTTTTGAAACTACTTGGGCTCAAGGAGATGAGCTCATTTTCTAGTTTATGCCCCTTCAAATCATCTTTCTGTCCAAGGAGGGATTCGAGCTTGTCCCAAACCTCCTTTGCAGTCTTCAAATCAATAACATGAAAGTGAAAATATTCAGAAATGCTAAGTAGCAACGGTCCTACTGCTTCATCAAGATTGTCTAAGTACTTGGATTTCTCTACTACACCAGTGGGATCAACTGTAGAGCCATTCACTACTCTAGAAAGAATATTCAACTTCAAGATGATGTCCATTTTTTCCTTCCATTCAAAGTAGTTGAATGAGTTCAACTTGAGATCCATGATATTGAAGAATTCGAAGCTGAGAGAGGGAGATTCCTGCAAAACAAATGAGAATTATTAAAAGAAGATCCATTGCAATTTGAATTGAACACTGCCTTAGGACACTGAGCACATGTGACTAAGTCCTTCACACCTGGATAGACCTCACTGGATTTCTCCAATGAATTCAAGGAAATAGCACTAGGATTTGCTATGGAAACTCAGAGGCTTCTGGTGCTCAATGAAAGACAGCTGCTCAAGGATTTTTTCTGCAACTGCTCCTGCTGCAATTCGAATAGATGTTGTCAGCTCTGATACCATGTGATATTTTAGGATTAGGATCACTTAGCAATATCAAACCTCACTATAATTCACTCATGAAGTGCAGAAAGAAGAAGAAGAAATGTTGAATCAATAATCACTCATTACATAGAAAATGGAGAAAAACTGCTATATCATACATCAGTTGTAAGCTAGCACTCTATAAAATGAATAATAACTGAATACAATGAATGAGAATCGAATTCCACTAAGGTCATTTGAATTATCCTTAGTGTGTAGCTTGGATAGCATTGGAGACATCATCCAAACCAGTGGCAATGGTCATAAAAGTCAACTAGTCATTCAAATGAGTCTAACTGAGTCTAACTGAGTGCATGGGAACTGATGTAGGGAAGAAGGCTCCAATTTGGGCGCGTGACGAGCTGTCAGTAGTCAATAGATATTAAACTAGTCTTTGTAGGTGCCTATCTAAGTGCTTCAGTCAGTTAACTGATCAATCATGTTGCTGTATTTATAACTTCAGAAGATATTCACTTGTATATTGTATTTGTACTTTATTGTATCCCCAACGGAGATGTATTATTCCTCCGATTGGAAGTGTCGTCAGTTATATTGTAAGTATTGTAACTTATACTTAATGGGTTATTAGACCACCTTGATGGGGTCGGCCCTATATGATTCATGTGGGTCAAAGGGTCATTAGACCACCCTAGCGGGGGTCATCCCAATCAACATTATGTTAAGTGGTTAAGTTGAGGCCAACCTAGTTGAGTATAGGTCAAGTCAAGTTAGTGTATAAATAGAGAGTGTGTCTCTCTCATTTTACACATTCTATTGTTCACTCACTTCGCATTAGTGAGAGAGAGGAGGAGTGCGCACAAGTGGAGGAGGAGCATGCTGCTGAAGATGTCTATCTCTTGGGTTTGATCATGGTGATCCTTGTATTGATGCTTATTCTATCGCCAAGGAAGTTGCGGGGTTTTTCACCTTCTTGGTTTTCCCCGGTGAAATGTTTTGTGTCTCTTGTCTCTTGTCTCTTATGCTTGATATGCTGTACATGTTGTTCTTTCAGTTAAGATCCTAGATCAGAATGAATTAAATTATTAAAAACTAACATGGTATTAGGGCTAGCCTGAAGGAATGCATGCTATGACATTTATGAGACTTGTTGCACTTGTGACAAATCGAAATCTAGGGCTTGATATAGCAAAAACTAGTCATCGTATAAATTTCGCTATAAATACATTTTGGCGAAGGTTCGAGATCTAAAACCTTTACAGGTCGTAGATAACATCCCCATGTACCTTATGTCCAAAGAACAACTTCTAATTCGCTTTACCTTGTGATTTATGATCAGTACAATCTAGGGTTTCTGCCTCTTCTAAATCTCAGTCATAAACAAGTGACCTAGAAAAAAAGGTCACAACTTGGGCTAGGAAGATCCAAATGGAATTTTGTAAAAAGCAATAAGTAGGGCACAGATTGTACTTTCACAGATAAGTTTTTCAGAGGCCGAAACTTAACCAGTGACACATGGCACGCCGTACAAGTGCTCTCTCCTGTTATATCCCATAAACGGTTCACATTGCGACACTTAGAATAACTCTCTCTCAGACAATCCAATTGAGGTCATACCTGTGGGGGTGGAAAGATGACAGGTCAGACTACCACAGTCCAATGTTTCAAACCCTTTAGATTCGTAATTTCTGAGTTACACCATAAACAATCAGGTGCATATTTCTGTCAAAACATATTTGGATTTTGAGCACCTTCATTCTTGGATCGTCACTGCTGTGGGAAATTAGGGTTTTGGAGAAAGTTGAAATTCTTGGAATTGGAGACCATGGCTGGATGATCCTCATAAAAATCAAAATTTAGAGACCAAGATCGAATTTTTTGGTTGGGCAGAAGGTCAGGCTGGATCAAACCCTAGTTCGGGATTTTGATCGGAAAGGTGGAAAATTAGGGCTTTTGCAAAAGTTGGAATTTTTTAAATCTGTGACCACGGCTGGAAGCTCCTTAGAAAAATCAAAGTTTAGAACACAATATTGAACCTTTTGGATGGGAAGAAGACTGGGCTTTATCAAACCTTAGTTCGGGATCCTATCTAGTGAATCCGGAAGTTTCAAAGGCAATTTTGAGGGGTCAAATTTTTCATTTTTCAAAACTGAAGTATAGCAGCTTGATCAGCTTTGCAAGCCACATCTTTCCATCCATTCAGAACTTTAAAACTCAAAGTTTGAATTTTTAGGGTTTCTCTGACAAACCCTAATCCAGCTCTAGATCGAGTCTCAGCAAATCAAAGTGGATTGGGTTAAAAGATGATTTTGTCACCTGCATAAGTGAAGAGATTTCAGTTCCAGAGGGAGATGAGGCTAAGGCCTTACATAAAGAAGATTACAAGCAATCTCGACAGGTATGACTTGAGGAGATACAGGTATGTTTTCAAAATCTGTTCATGGTTAAGGTTATGATATGTTTGTCTTCGTATTATTGAGGTTAGTACAATATTGATTAATTTTAGACTTGTCTTATCACCCTAGTAAAAGTATGAATGCATGTGAATGATAGAAGACATTCATTGATTAGGGTTATGACACTTATGATTGTACTAATGCACTATGGTATTGTATGAGGATGATGTTGTCCACTAACATGAAAGGTACAAATCAAGTTCTAGATCAAAAACATATGACCATGGTGACATGAAGACAAAGACTCATGGATCACATAGAAGCTCTACTTACGAGGTATGTATAATATGGTTCTACAATGGTTAACTTATGAGTTATGTAGGCTACTAAGCACAAGTCATTAAAGAGAACAAGAAGACATTGTTTGGGTATGTTAGTCATAACTAGCAAACATGATAACCATGTATGTTTTTCCTATATCAAGTTAGAATCCTACCTTGTGTTAGGATCTTATACTTTTGTATGAATGATAATGATTATTCTTGAAAGTTAGAAGTTTTAGTAATCAAGGGTTTATGCATATTATATTTTTTACTTTGATTGATGATATGACTAACCAGAAGAGTCCTATGGTCAAATAAGAATATGCATGAGTAAAATAAGCCTTGCCTGAAACCTTGAATACTAACGCTTATTACCTATGATCATGACCATACATATTTTAGGAACATAATCTTTTGATAGTATTGAGATTATACTAATAGATGTATGATTGTGTACGAGATCTTGAGGATGACACTAGTGCACACTTAAGCATGCATAGTGGTCTAGGATGGATATAAGTTCAAGGACAGGTAATCCAGGTAGCAAAGATCAAGCGGGAGCACACTCCAAAAGTTTCTACAAAGAAGCAAAGATCAAGAGGGAGCACTTCATGAAGCAAAGATCAAGAAGGAGTCCACCCTACAACCAAACAAAGATAAGTATTTGAATTGTCAATTCCTGTATACATGATTACTTAAATGATGTTGTCCAGTCATATACATACTTATGTTCCTAAATTTAGGACATGTATCATGCATATTAGAAAAGTTGCATTAATGAACAAGATACTACTAAATATGCAAATAATGGGTAAGTGGCCTATGGTACTGTACAACATTCCATTTCTACTTATCTAGAATGAAACCTCTTTGCTGACATGTTGGGAGTTGTGCACACTCTTAACAATGTTCTGGTAGAGATGGAAGGCATCTAGAAAGTTACGGAATATGAATAAATGTTGTATTGAAACATTGGCCAAGATAATTGCATGACTATATGACATATGTCTTTATGCATAAGAATGTGTTTTTGAAAAACTATGAGAAGTTTCTAATCATGCAATTGGACTTGTCTTGTAGGAAAGACTGTGTACCATCACCTACAAAAAGGACTACAACATTTGTTCCAGCAATGAAGATCAAATAAAAACTATCTATTGAAGATATTGAAGAATCTGAAGTTCCCAGGATCCGAGATGCAGTAATGGAAGAATGCCATGATCGAGGAGTACCGGTCGATCATGAAGAATGATGTCTGGGATGTGGTCCTGAGACAAGAATGGAAGTTTGTTGTGACTTCCAAGTGGATCTACAAGATCAAGCTTGCTTCCGAGTTCAATATGAAGGACTTGGGATGATGCACTACTTTCTAGGCATGGAGGTGTGGCAGAGTGCAGATGGAATATTCCTTGGACAAGGGAAGTATGCAGTAGAGATCCTGAAGAGGTTCAGGATGATGGACTGCAAGGCCATGTCCACACCTATGGAATCGAACCTGAAGCTTCTGTGTGTTGCTTCATCTGATCCGGTTGATGTCACTTTGTATCGTCAAATGATTGGGTCCTTGATGTATTTGACGAACACAAGACCAGATATTTGCTTTGCAATAAACACATTGAGCTAGTTCCTGACAGATCCCAGAGGTGTTCACCTAGTTGTTGTAAAGCACATTCTGAGGTACCTAAAGGGTACAATTGATTATGGGCTCAAGTATGATGCGAATCAAAAGTTTAAGCTGTAGGGTTATGTTGATTCAGATTGGGCAGGCAGTGCTAAAGATAGGAAGAGCACTTCTGGGTGTTGCTTCAGTATGGGATCAAGTGTGATCTCTTGGTTTAGTACGAAGCAGTCCTACGTAGCACTGAGTATAGCCGAAGCAGAGTATGTTCCAGTTTGTTTAGCTAGTTGTGAGGCAATATGGCTCCGGAAGCTACTGTCTTAGTTATTTGATCTCCCATTGGAGGCTACTGGTATCTTTTGTGACAACCAGACTTGTGTGAAGCTATCTAAGAACCCGATGTTCCACGATAGGTCAAAGAACGTTGAGATCAAATATCACTATATCAGGGATATGGTGCAGAGAGGAGCAGTGAAGCTCCTGTATATTACGACGGATGAGCAGGTTGTGGATGTGTTGACGAAACCACTAGCTAGAGTGAAGTTTGAGTACTTCAAAGAGACGCTTGGTGTTCTTCGGATTGAAGATACTTCGAGGAAGAAGTGATGGACACATTTGCAGGAGCCATTCCAAGCATGGTGAGAGGAGGATCCTTCCCATGGTTGTGGATGTAAGCGTTGTGTGATGAGCATCAGGACGATGCTCCAGTTACTGCTTTGGATATGCATCAGTTGGATTCTTTGTATGATCAGTTGGATCATGTATGATGACATGCATCAGGACGATGTAGTGACGATGATCAGGATGATCATGTGTGATGAGTATCAGGACATTGCTCTGGATGATATGCATCAAGATGATGCAGTGATGATGATCAGGATGATCATGTGTGATGAGTATTAGGACAATGCTCTAGATGATATGCATCAGGATGATGCAGTGATGATGATCAGGATGATCATGTGTGATGAGTATCAGGATGATGCTTTGAATGATATGCATCAGGACGATGCTATGATGATGATCAGGACGATCATATGTGATGATATGTATCAGGTGGATGCATTGCATGATCAGTTGGATCATGTGTGATGAGTTCCAAAGACACAGATGCACATGAGGCATTCTCACATGGTGGTAGGTGTGTCCTCCCATGGTGCAAATATAAGGGTTGGGGCCATTCCGACATGGTTGAAGTGTGTCTTCCCAAGTTCGTTGATGTAAGAGCTGTGCCATTCGAGCATGGTTGAAGTGTGTCTTCCCCATGGCTTCAATATAAGTGTTGTGCCATTCAAGCATGGTTGAAGTGTGTCTTCCCATGGATGCGATATAAGTGTTGTGCCATTCCTAGCATGGTTGAAGTGTGTCTTCCCATGGCTATGGATATAAGTGCGATGCCATTTTCGCACGGTTGAAGTGTGTCTTCCCATGGCGTAGATATAAGTGCTAAGCCTTTCATGGATGGTTGAAGTGTGTCTTCCCATGCTGGTGAATGTAAGTGTTGTGTGATGTGCATCTGGGTTGTGCTTCGTGGACGATGAGATGACATGATCAGTATGATCATGAGTATCATGATCATACTTTGTGGCCATGGACAGTGCAGTTGCATGTAAAAGATCCTGGGAGATCCGATAGGTTGAGATGTGTGCTCGTAATCAGTCCTGGGATGCTCTTTCGAATTTTTGTGGTGGTCACATATAATATTTCCCTGGGAGATCTGATAGGTTGAGCAGTAAGCTCATAATCAGTCCTCGGATGCTCTTTCGAGTTTTTGTGACTCATGTAATAAGTCCTAAGGATTCCACAGTATGGCCAATGATGATGAAGACCTGCAGGTGGTGGGCCTACATCCAGCATGAAAAACGGTTGCCTCTGTAGAACTTCCTATGACAAGAAGAATTCAGAGATAGCCCAGTGATCGAGATGACGAGTATAACAGCAATGATGATGATGATGCTCTGTGATCCAGTGACGATGATCCACCTCCAGAATTAAAGACTTGTGCCTATATGTATTGATGACTTGTGTCAAGAGAATACCTTCCTAGTTAAGAGGGAGTGTTGATGTATTTGTAACTTCGGAAGATATTCACTTGTATATTGTATTTGTACTTTATTGTATCCCCAACGGAAATGTATTATTCCTCTGATTGGAAGTGTCGTCAGTTATATTGTAAGTGTCGTAACTTATACTTGATGAGTTATTAGACCACCTTGATGGGGTCGGCCCTGCATGAGTCATGTGGGTCAAAGGGTTATTAGACCACCCTAGTGGGGGTCGTCCCATTCAACATTATGTTAAGTGGTTAAGTTGAGGCCGACCTAGTTGAGTATAGGTCAAGTCAAGTTAGTGTATAAAAAGAGAGTGTGTCTCTCTCATTTTACACATTCTATTGTTCACTCACTTTGCATTAGTGAGAGAGAGGAGGAGTGCGCACAAGTGGAGGAGGAGCATGCTGCTAAAGATGTCTATCTCTTGGGCTTGATCATGGTGATCCTTGTATTGATACTTATTCTATCTCTAAGGAAGTTGCGGGGTTTTTCACCTTCTTGGTTTTCCCCTGTGAAATGTTTTGTGTCTCTTGTCTCTTGTCTCTTATGCTTGATATGTTGTACATGTTGTTCTTTCAGTTAAGATCCTAGATCAGAATGAATTAAATTCTGAAAAACTAACAAATCATCCCCTGAATCAAGGAACTGAGTCATCAACCAAGTAACTAACTGAAGTAACTCCTAAATAGGTGGAATAAGGCGCACTTGTGCTCCAGTGATGAAAACAAGGGTGCATCAGTGGCTAGGAGGGCTAAAACTGAGCAGAAATAGGCTCCTGGGGGATGCAAAATAAGGACTAGGTGCTAGGAGACTGCCATACTAATTACTGGATGCATGCAGATGACTGGATGCATGCAGAATTGCATGCATGCATGAAAAATACAAAAATTATGGTGAGCATATTCCAACACAAAGGAGGTGCAAAGTAAATGCAACTAATAATAAGACCGCTTGATCTAGATGGCGGGACTAGAATGTCCCTGGTGGATGAAAAATTATGTCTAGTAAACAATGTGTGCATATTAGGTGGTAACGATTGGATACTACTTGTGGATGTGTGCTTAATATTTGGAAAGCGGATGAGAATACGAAATCTACAATCCATGACCTGTAAAATCATTTCAATCTTAACAGGAAAAACCTTTAGTAGAACATGTTCATATAAAATCCATCCAAAATGAAATACAAGCTACATTATTAGAAAATGAAACTATCTAACAAATGAAAACTACCATTCCTAAGTACATAAAAATGAAATGACAAAAATTAAGTGCTCACTTTAAGGAGCTTATTTATCCTACTCTAAGCATGATATGAAGAAAGTTTTTAAGTGAAATAAAAAATCCAATGTAGCCACCTTATGATTTTATCAATGTTAAAGAATTTTCCCTTGTGTTGGATTACCATCCAAATTAAGGACACATTTTTTACTAGATGCAAATCTATTGGAATATTCAGGGTAGAAGGAATGAACAGGAGATCATAAGCATGCACAATGTCATCAAAATCTTGCCAAGAATGGAAATTCTTGCCACAAGATTCTTCTATACAACTTTGTACATTACTTAAAAACATATTTGTATCATAAGGAAACCCAACAAGCCCATCACACTCATTCAAAAGGATAAGGCTTCTTGGCTTAAAAATATTTGTAATAACATAAGCCCCAAACTACTCCAAATTATGAGAAACTACTACATGTGAAGATGAAGGTTGAGACTAACCCTACATTTGTTGAATCAAATCTATCTTTTCAGTGCATTGTTTCCTCAAATCTATAACACCAATACTTGTGTGTGTTTGAAAATGATCATAGTTATATCCTGAATGTGCATCTTTGTGATGCACCTGCAACAATTACTTAATAAAAATATGCGAAATAGCAGAAATGACAGAACTCATAATCACTTTTATATTGATCCCGGGCCACTTCGAGGGGGAAACCTCCTATGAGCAAGCTCAATACAAATAACTTCATGGTGCCTTCATAGGTCTCAACACACACTTATATACTAAGTCTAGGCGCCAATACTATGGTTCAAAACCATGGGCCATTACAAACTATGGATCAACAATACTACGGGCAACTTACAAAGCATATGCGCCAACAACAATAACATAAACTATTGATCAACAAATACTACGGGACGACTTACAAAGCATATGTGTCCAACAACAATATACTAACAAAGTAAAGACATGGGTTCCTAACATCCCCTCCCCCTTAAAAAAATCTTTGTCCTCAAAGCTTTAGATGTGGAAATTGTTGTTGAATCTGAAGGAGTGGTTCCCATGTAGCATCCTCTGGTTGCATGTCGTGCCACCGAATTAAGACCTCTGTGATAGAGCGAGAGCGAAGCTGACGAGTGCACCGATTGAGGATGGCCTCCAGATCCAAAAGGATGGATCCTTCATTATCCAGTTCGGGTAAAATCGTTTGTCCACTGATGTTGGTGCCAAGAAGTTTCTTCAGACAAGAGACATGAAAGACTGGATGAATGCGGGAAGAAGGAGGAAGTTCCAATTTATAAGCAATGGACCCAATCTTCTGAAGAATCCGATATGGCCCATAGAACTTTGGAGCGAGCTTATGACTCCCTTTGAGTTTCAGGGAAGACTGCTTGTACAGCTGGAGATGAAGAAAAACCATATCGCCGACTTGAAAAGTGCGCTCAGAATAGTGCTGATCAGCTTGTTGCTTCATGCGATTTCTTGCCATGTGAATATTGTCCCGCAAAATGCAAAGAATCTAATCACGGTTTCGAAGGACCGTGTCAACTTCCTGAACTGGTGAACCAGTGGGGGTGTATGGAAGAAGAACTGGAGGTGCCTAACCATAGACAGCTTCATATGGGGTCATTTTAGAGGCAGTGTGGTAAGAGGTATTGTACCACCATTCAGCGAGAGGAAGCCACTTTTCCCATTGATGTTGTTGTTCAGAGGTGAAGCAATGAAGATAAGTTTCCAATCATTTATTGATAATTTCAGTCTGACCATCTGTTTGTGGGTGATACCCTGAACTCATCTTCAGTTTGGTGCCAGTGTGGCGAAATAGTTCAGTCCAAAAATGACTGGTGAAAGTCGCATCACGATCCGAGACAATGGAAGAAGGGATGCCATGAAGATGAAAGATCTGGTCCAGGAAAATTTGAGCGACTGAAGAGGCTGTATAGGGATGGTTGAGAGCACAAAAATGACTATATTTGGAGAGGCGATCAACCACAATGAGAATCACTGTCTTCCCGCTAGATTTAGGGAGCCCTTCAATGAAATCCATAGAAATATCTGTCCAAATCCATGTAGGTATGGGCAAGGGTTCGAGCAATCCTGGAAGGAGTGTTGTTTCACCCTTATTGCCCTGGCAGGTATCACATTCGGCCACCATCTGTTGAATTGTCCTTTTCATGCCCTGCCAAAAGAAGTTACGCCATGCCTGTTCATACGTTTTGAGGAACCCAGAGTGCCTTGCCGATGGAGAAGCATGGAGTTCATAGAAGACAGCCTGTTGAAGATCTATGCTCTGGGGAAGCACCAGATGACCCTTGTATCTCAGAGAAGCACCATCCCAAGAGTAATGTGGTACAACAGAAGGGTTGTTGGTCAAGTGTTGGATGATTTGAGATAAGGAAGAGTCATTGACATAACCCTGTTGAACAGATTGCAACCAATTTGGAACAGGCATAGAAATAGCTGAAAGAGAACCTTGGGCATCAAATGTGCGAGAAAGAGCATCTGCCACAATATTGTCTTTACCCTGCTTGTAAGTGATCTCATAGTCATAACCCATGAGTTTGCTAACCCATTTCTATTGTGTCGTGGACGAGACATGTTGTTCCAAGAAATATTTCAGACTCTAGTGATCAGTCTTGATGCGGAAATGATTCCCTAATAGGTATGGGCGCCACTTCTGTACTGCATGCAAAATAGCCATCATTTCCTTCTCATAGGTAGAGGCAGCTAAATTCTTACCTGAAAGGGCTTTGCTGGTGAATGCGATGGGGTGTTCATATTGAAGGAGAACAGCACCAAGTCCATTGCCGCAAGCATCACTCTCAATAGTGAAGGGCTTGGAAAAATCGGGCATAGCTAGAACAGGTGTAGTACACATAGCTTGTTTTAGTTTGTCAAATGCACACTGAGCAGCATGTGTCCATGTAAAAGAATCCTTTTTCAATAGAGCAGTTAATGGAGCTGCAATCTTCCCATAATCCTTGACAAACTTGCGGTAGTAGCCAGTCAACCCCAAAAAACCACGAAGGCTCTTGAGTGTCTGAGGATGCAGCCAATTTTTCATGGCATCGATTTTGGTAGGATCCACGTGAACCCCTTGTGCTGAGATAATGTGCCCGAGATACTCAACTTCCTTCTGTCCAAAAACACATTTAGAATGCTTGGCATGGAGATGATGGTCAGAGAAAAGTTGCATGACAAGATCCAGATGCTGGAGATGTTCATCCCATGTTTTACTGTAGATAAGGATATCATCAGAGAATACCAGAATGAATTTCCGCAAGTAGGGTCAAAATATTTTATTCATTAATGCCTGGAATGTAGAAGGAGCATTAGTTAGGCCAAAGGGCATGACCAAAAACTCATAATGGCCATCATGTGTGTGGAAAGCTGTTTTAGGGATATCATCCTCATGAACCTGAATTTGATGATACCCAGAACGAAGATCCAACTTGGAGAAAAAGTGAGCCCCATGAAGCTCATCAAGAAGCTCATCAACAACAGGAATTGGAAACTTATCCTTGATGGTGAGGTGATTAAGTGCTCGGAAGTCAATGCAAAGGCACCATGACCCATCTTTTTTGCGGACAAGAATAACTGGAGAAGAAAAGGAACTAGTGCTTGGGCGAATAATACCTTGCTTTAATAAGTCCCGAACGAGCATTTCAATCTCCGTTTTTTGGTGAAATGGGTAGCGATAGGGCCTAATGTTGGGAGGAACGCTGCCAGGAAGGAGCTGAATACAATGGTCTTCTGGCCTGGAAGGTGGCAATCCCACTGGTTCAGCAAAAACACCTGTATATCGATCCAGAATTTGTTGTAGATCCAAAGGAGTAGTGGAGACCGCTGAAGGTTGCATCTGAATGGAATGGAGCTAAGCGATGACACCATGTGAATTCTTCTTGAGGCGTTTTTTCATGCGATGTGAACTGATGATGCTGAGAGAACCTGGTTGTAATCCTGTCAAGGTGTGTTTTTGGCCATTGAGGGAAAACTCCATCCAAAGTTCAGCAAAATCCCATAAGATAGGGCCAAGTGTGCGTAGCCATTGAGCGCCCAAAACCACATCACATCCGCCTAAGGTCAAGGCAAACATGTCAGAGCGCAAGGTATAATCTCCCATAGAGATACGCACATTTCGACACTTCCCTTTGCAAGGTAAGGTGCCCCCATTGGCAGCCATGACTTCAAAATTGGAGCAAGGATGGATAAAACAATCAGCTTGTTTGGTGATCCGAGGGTCAATGAAATTATGAGTGCTACCAGAATCAATGAGTATTGTAAGAGGAAGCTTCTTGAAGTAACCCCTGACCCGCATTGTTTGGGGGGTGGTGATTCCATCTAAAGCATGGAGAGATATCTCTGGCTGGTCATCCTGAGACGGAGGGTCAATAGGCGATTCCTGAATGTCGACCGGAGCATCTAGTGTTTCTGGATCTTCGTCACCAATTTCAGAGGCAGGAGGAGAATCCACATCCAAGAGATAGAGCTTTTGCTGAACACATCTATGTCCCCGAGTGAATTTCTCATCACAATTATAGGAAAGCCCCTTGTCTCTGCATGCTTGCATCTCTGTTTCAGACAAACGCTTGATAGGAGTTGGTCGAGGAGCCTACGGTATAGGTGGTCGTTGAGAACCCATATTTCGGAAGGAAACAAAAGTGGGCTTGGAGCGTTGTTGGGCTACAATCTTGTCTTCTTCCAACTTAGCCAACCCTAGGGCTTCCATCATTGTGTTGGGACAGAACATTTTGACCTCAGAGCGGATGGCATCCTTTAGACCACTGATAAAACAACTCCGGTAAAAGTCATCAGACAATCCTTCGGTGTGGTTGTCTAGATTCTCAAATTCGGTTTGATACTCTCTCACAGTGCCAATTTGGCGAAGTTTAGTGAGGGCTCCTGTGAAGTCATCAAAAGCACTAGGACCAAATCTTTGCAAAAGGAGCTGGTAAAAGTCAGGCCATTTGGGCTCTAGATGAGCCTCGATGTACCAACGGTACCATTGAAGAGCTTCCTGTTCCAAATGAAAGGATGCCAGTGGAACTTTGTTGACATCAAAAGTATTATGCAGACTGAAATACTGTTCTGCACAATAGATCCATCCAGTTGGATCGGTACCATTGAAACGAGGAAAATCAAGCTTCGGACCACGAAAATTGCTAGAAGAAGAGAACCCATTGTCTGCTAAAGACTCGGACTGTCGTTTGTTGTTCATAGCTGAATGTTCAAGATGGAGGCCGAGAAATTTTTCATCGAGATCCTGGAGTTTGTCTTGGATGGCTGCAAGTGCGTCCTCCATGGTTTTTGCTCCTGCACGGGTGATAACCATAACCAGGATTTTTTTTTTTTTTTCGGTTGACTGGGTAGGAAAACAAAAATAGAAACTACTTCAGTAAAGGAAAATGTGGACTTGGGAAAAAATCTGAAGGGTAATTGGGGTTTGACTAGGTTTTGGACACTGTTGAATAGTCAGGGAAGCGAAAATGAGGATTTCAGAAGTGGGGTGAAAGAATAGGAAAATTTGGCAGAGGGGAATAAAGAAGCAGAATTCAGAAAGGAACTCTGTGGTAAAATTTGAAGGTGATTGGGTGAAATCTGAGGAAATTATGGGAAACCCTAAAAATAGACAAATGTGGGATTTTGGACTTTGGGAAGGGGAATTGGCGATAGGGTCCTCATGAATGAAATATGCAGAATGGAATGACAGGGGTTCCTTGAAAATTTCAAGGGAAACAGAGTGAAAACAAGGGAGATATGGGGAAAAAACTGAATTTTATACTCTTTTTTTTTTTTCAAAGGAAACAGAGTGAAAACAAGGGAGATATGGGGAAAAAACTGGATTTTATACTCTTTTTTTTTCAAGGGAAACTGAGTGAAAACAAGGGAGATATGGGGAAAAAACAGAATTTTATACTCTTTTTTTTTTTTAGATTGGAACGGCTACGGCTCTAAAGGGATCTGAAATGGTGCCGAATGGATTGAAATTGGCTGGATCTGGAACGGCTTGCAAAATGGATCTGAACGACTGGATCTAAAACGGTGCAGCAACGATCGACAACAGTTCAGCTGAAAATAGATATGGACCCCAGGTATGTGCGGATTCCTAACAGTTCAAGGGTTTCACTCGGCCACCAATGCTGTCTGACTGCTTGCGTATTGGTGTAGTACCCCTCACTCCACGACTCAGGTAAAACTGATAACCGCTTTGCCACAAACGACAGCTCTTGGTTTACCTCACGGGTGGGAACTAGTCAATGAGGTAGGCGTCATTGCCCTTTTCGCTAGTAGGTCCTCTCAATGGGCCAGCTACTTTGGGGTTCCTGTGGTACTCCTCACAATGATTTTTAGGGCTTATGCCCAAGTACTTCCCACAGTTAAGCAGATAGGGATTATTCCCAAATCCGAACCTTCAACACATGCGAAAAAAAAATTTGGCAGAAATTTCACCCAGCGAGCCCAAGAAAGTGCTCTGATACCAGATGTGATGCACCTGCAACAATTACTTAATAAAAATATGCGAAATAGCATAAATGACAGAACTCATAATCACTTTTATATTGATCACAGGCCACTTCGAGGGGGCAACCTCCTATGAGCAAGCTCAATACAAATAACTTCACGGTGCCTTCATAGGTCTCAACACACACTTATATACTAAATCTAGGCGCCAATACTATGGGTCAAAACCATGGGCCATTACAAACTATGGATCAACAATACTATGGGCGACTTACAAAGCATATGCGCCAACAACAATAACATAAACTATTGATCAACAAATACTACGGGACGACTTACAAAGCATATGCGTCCAACAACAATATACTAACAAAGTAAAGACATGGGTTCCTAACAATATTCTAGACCAAGATGTCTAAAGGTTTCAAAATCTACTCCCTTCACAAGTATATCAAAAATGGGCTTTTCCAACTCTGTCCAATAATCATCATCCAAATCCTTGTCAAATATGGGGTAGTATTTACCAATAATATTGGCTTCACCTACCCTCTTCATGCTCACAATTATCATCCTTATAAGGCTTGGTTTCGAATTATATTACAAGGGGATAAACTTACCAAGCCTTCATCACCATGGTCTTATCCCTTCAATGGAGTTGCCATGCGAGAAGAAAAATATGCAATAATAATCTCTCACAAAGCTTATTTTTCTTTTGTAAATTACTTGTTAGAAAAATGAAAAAAAAATTAGTGGAGACACCAAATAAAAAAGTTAGACATCTAATATGAAAGATTCATCAAACAAAATAATGAAAAACAAGGCTAATAATCTCGAGTGATAAAAATATTTATCCCTAGCAACAACACCAAAAAAATTCTGTTGAAATCTGCACATGAATGTGAGAAAAAACTCAACCCTTTAAGAGTGGCCTTGGGGGCAAGCCAATGATTCAGGTTCCAACTGCCACCACAACACTCGACTCCGTTTGTTTAGGCAAACTCCTACACAAAAGCCAAGGGAGGTAGGCCCTATGAAAATATAGGATGGTCACCTTGGAAAAGGCGACGTAGCAGTTAATAAATTACACTAGGAAAGCAATCTAATAAAAATAACTTAACACAAAGCTATCTTCATAAATGAAATTTATAGACCAGTGCTTTAAAAGGATACAACAATGGAGTCAAAAAGAGCTTGCAAGCTACACTTAAAATATTACTTTAATATAAGAAAATGAATGTTATCTAACTAGAAAGTATAGGCATAATCCAAATTGTGAACTCATCGAGGTGAGGATGTACTTTTCTTGTCAAATGGATATGCCTTGAACTGTGAACCTGCTTGGCGTAGGGATCAACTATTAGTTACAAGTTGAATTTGTTAAGGGAAAGGGGATTTCCAATATACTTGAGGTATGTGGGAACAAATCTAGATTGCCAAATGTGGTTCCACATTAGAAAGGGACTAGAGTAGAGTCACAAGGGTATGTCCAACGCTAACACCAATTGAGGGTGTAGCTTGACAGGTCCCCATGGTCACTACCTAGTTGATTCCCCTTCACTGTAGAATTTTCCAAAAAGTGACAAATCTATGGAAGGTAGACGTTGGAGTTTTGTCCTTAGGGAGGTTGATTTTAATTAATTGTGGAATTAGTTAGAATGTTTAGGATTAATTTTAATAGGAATTAAGTGAGTGACTTACAATGTGCATGAATGATAAAACATTACAACTTACCATGCATCCCAATTCCTTCCAACTGAAATAAAATATTGTCTAACCACTACTTAAACAAATTAGAAAAAATAACTATACTAAGCTGAAAAAATTAAAATCAAAAATCGCGCATAAAATGTGACACGAAGAGAAGGGTAAGGGGGATTTGACACCAGCATCCTAATTGAAGTGTTACAATAGGATTGATTTCCCTTATAAGTTCCTATTATTGGTCCGTATGACCAACGATTCATGCTTACAAAAGTAGGATGATGAAGGGGTAAATTAGAATAGGCGAATGAATTGTTTAATGGCACCCTGGGAGGTTTGATGGTGACAAGTCCTAGATAACTCTTGGAATGATTTGATTGTTGTCCAAGACCAACAAAAACGTTTTTTATAACAACATGAAAATGGATATAAAAGTGATATCTTCGATCCATCCAAAGGGAGTCTTCACCTGTCAGCAAAATGTTAGACTAAACGAACAAACGATGAAGGTTAAATATACGATTCTAACTAGATCTAAGGATCCATATCATTAGATTATCATTTTCCAAAGAGTGGGAAGTGAGATAAACAATGATACAAAGACCAAAAAAGGAGAAAAAATTATTTACAATTATGTTAGAATGTCATGCAAATATTAAAATGCATTTCTCTTAAAAATAGGTGCAACTTGTAACGATTTTAATGCAAGCACTCTAGGTGTTAGAACAATATTCCCATCATAGACATGCCATGGACCTTTATGTTGTTATACCTAGTGTTTTTTGGTTCATTAGTGTGTAGTCTAGTGTCTTGGACCACATGTCTGTCCACATTTGACTACTTAGACTAGTGATATGCCTTATCCACCTTGTTTGTCCACAAGAGCGCCATCTTTCCTTAGTTTTTGGAGTCAATGCACCCATTCCCGAGTTCTTAGGATGTCATTATGACAGTCTCCCTATTTTAAGGAGTCTAAGGGTGCTACATGCTTGATTTGGTCTATTTGGTGTATTAATGGACACTAGTGCTCATAAAACCACTACTCCACTACTTGGGTCTGCACATAGGTTCATAATTATCCACTCATAGATCTCATAGGTGTTATTGACCAATTCTTGAGGTCCAAGTATGAGTTGGATGGCATTAATGTCAGTTAGTGGGGAATTAGTTTAGAATCACCTCATTATTGTGAGCTACTCGAATCACTTCTAAGTCTCTCAATTTTTCCTCTTTAGAGCATCTATATATTGTACACATGTTATTGAATAATAATGCAATGGAAGATCAATCCACATGAGTGTTTTGCTTAATATTTTCTTCATATTTCTTCTATTTTCCTATCAATGTTTGCTAAATTCTAAGTGAAGCTTGCTCTAGTAATCTAGATCCGCCCGTGACACATATAGAATTTGACATGGTATCAGAGCTTCATAGGGGATCCTAGTCTTGCTTCCAAAATAGATTTCCAAGTGTGTGTTTTGTAGTGCCTACAACAACTTCAATATGGATTCGAAAGCAGTTCCTCTTTTCTCTCCATTAAAACTATTCCGAGTGGAAAGAAAAGATGTGTGCATATCTCAAGATAAAATGTCTCTTTGATGTGTCCATTGGTGTTGTGAACGAGCCAGAGTCCTATGAAGAGAAGTTTGATTGGCTCAATGACTGTGATAGAGCATCTAGAACTATGTGTCTAGCTATACCTCCTAAAATGCATTATCTCATTGATTTTGTTGAGTATCCATTTGAGCTTTGGATAAATATAAATAGATCTCTTGGCATGAAGAAAGAATATATCATCTATATGGAGAGCAATCAAATGGACACCTCCTCATGTGTTCTCCCTCCAAAGGTCTCGGCCTCATGCATTTTTCAAGAAGTTGTTCAAATAGAAGAAGAAGAAGAAGATACATATTCAAAAAATGATCCATCTCAACTTTCTTCCTCTATGGCTTTCTATGATTTCCATGAAGCTTTTTTTCATGAATATAACATATGAGCTATTGTCATCAATATTGTTGAAGAGATGTCTCTCCATTCCACTTCTTTCCCCTCTGTCTATTCTATTACGAATGTTGAAGATGGGTTGCTGGTTGGTGATCATAGTGAGTCTTCTCTAGAAGAGGTTCTTTCTTCACATGAGAGTATTGATTCGAAATATGGTCAAGGAGAAGTTTGGAAGTCAAGTGAATATCTCTCATTGCTTTACACTCTTTTTCTTCTTATGCATTCCTACACCATGACTAGCAAAATTTCTTCAAGTTCACTTGAAGATGGAGAAGCCTTAGCCATCACATTGGCATACTTGGGACTCTTGTTCCTCTTTCTTGGAGCTGATTACAACTCTCTTGGTTCGATGTTGATACTTAAGGAGCCTTATGATTCGCTTGGGGTCACTTATTCTCAATCACCTCATGTCACTTATCATAGAGAAACATGCACAAATTGGGCGAAAAAATAATTGTTTAAAGAAATCATGTCTCCTTAAGAATATAATAAGATGCACTTGGTAGCAATGCAGAAATGGTTACAGTAATACTGATGAACAATTAGAGACATAGTTCCATACTTCACTCCAGAATTCAATGACTAAGGAAGAAGTAGAATCCCTAATCCAAACATGAAGAAAAGATAGAGCTTCCTGGTTGTTTGCTTAAGTAAACTAAAGCCAAAGTATGGGATAATATATTGGTAATCAGTGTGGATGTATAGGTCCTTGGATACAACTAGTATACTTGGATGGCACAGAGGATCCATGAACTCTTGTGCAAATTTTGATGCAATACCATAATATTATTGGCAATCTATCCAGTTTCTCTTCATAGCAATCAATGGATCCAAAGTTCCAATCGAAGTTCTGCTCCTTATTTTACCCTACTCATATCTAGATACAAAACCATAGTTAATCTGTACTAATTTGATATAGGTGGAGATCTACTCCTTGGAAATATTTTTTCAAATGACATCTTCCTTTAACCAAAGGGAAAGGTATTATAACTTTGAAAATAGAGGAACATCCTATTATAGTCACAAAGAAAAATGCTTACCATTGTTGTGTCCCTAACAATAAACCTGAAATTATTATAGAATAATTTGTTGAAAAGCATAGCCAAGGAGAAGAGGTGTGTATGTATGCATCAGGATCTTTCAAAGGTGTTTAATCAAACTATCCATCCTCTTGTAAATAAATACTAGCAATAAAACAAGGGATAAGGTGTTTATGGTTATTGCTGAAACACATGCATTTTATAGTTCACACGGATCTCAAGCATATGAAGGGGATGCTTCAGAACATAAGACTAAAAGACCAAGGTAATAACAGAGTCTTAATATGGATCCTAAGGCTAGACAACAATTATTTTTACATCCATCACAAACCTAGAAAAGCAAATTTCTTACAGATTTGTTGACCAAAGAAGGACAACGCCTGACACAAATAACAAAAAACCCATAGTACAACTTTGGCAGCAATTTTTCACATACAGAAAAATAATCTTTAATGTCAGAATCCCCCATTAAATTGTACATTCCAGTCTTCAAATTCATGGAAACCTGAATATCATATATACAATTCACAAACACTACACTATACTGGTTGAAATCCGAAGGACTAAATGTTTTATTAAAATTATTATTATTTTGAATATCTTCAAATATGAATATAACTGTAACGAGATTTTTATCAAGAATGCATCTATTTTCCCCAAATCTAACTGATGTAAATCATGGAGCCATGCATCCCTTGTGGTAGCCAAAACACCCATATGAACAGGGTTGATTTTTTTGTCCATAATTAGCCTATAGGAGGCCTTTGTTACATAGATGTCTCAATGGCCTAGATGTATGTGATGAAAAATTCATCAAAAATAATTCTAGTGTAGGTGTCTGAGACTCTATCTCAGACTCCTGAATTTCTATGAGGGAAGATAGAGTAATGCATCTGAATAAAAGAATAATTAAAATGGTTTGCAAACAACAGCTTGCCATTGTGAAAATACCTTTAAATTGGTCGATTCGGCATGGTTTTCTTTGGGAAGAAATCGATCCAGACGATTTTTGTCCCTTCTACGGATGATTGATGGAGAATATTAGTATATTGCAGGTAAAACTGTGATAACGTTGAACTTATTGGTGTATGACATCCACAAGATCCCATGATATTTCAACTTCACAAATGCCACCAACATCTTCTAAAACATCTCCAATGCCTCAAACCCAAGGCCATTCTAAGCATAACTATCAACCATATCATTCCATGAAACAAGATCTATTTCATACATTTCATCGAATACTTCTCGTGCATCCACAATACTTCCACATTTAGCATACATATATATCATACCAACCTCCAGAAATCAATCCCCTTAAAGCCCACCTCTAACTATGTGATGATGAATCTTATTTCCCTCTTACAAAAACGATAAGCCTGCACAAGGATCCAATACAAAGGGGAAGTTAAAACGATTCGCGTGAATTCCTGTTCCCTGCATTTGGTAATAGAGATTAAGGGCTTCATCACACAAGCCATTTCTGGCATGCTCTCTTATCATCACATTCCATATAAAAAATTCTCCATCTCTCTCGCATATTTTTTCAGAGACTTTGGGATCCTTCAAAACACCCAACTAAGCATAGACACTAATAAGCTTGGCACCCACAAAAATGTCTTGGTCCAGTCCAGTTATAAGAAGATGAGAATGGAATTGGCTAAGTAAATTGATGTTTGTGCAAGCCTACAAGAGAGAAGCATATAAATTGGCATCGTAGGGATTTCCCATATCTATTTTTTGTTTGGGTTTGGCTTGGGTTTCAGCGTTAGACCTTGCTTGATAGGATGAAAAAAAATTCTGCAAAGAACAATGTTTGAAGGATAGCATCAAGAGGATATTACCATAAAGTTAACACAGGTTAGGAATAATTAGAAATATATTGAGCTATCTCATGGATGAGATTTATTTTTGAACAAACCTAAATATAATCTCTATGGAGGACATAATGGCATAATTTTCAAGTAGGTGGACATCTTGATAAAATTGATGGGAAATGGAGAAAGGAAGTGGCTGGACAAATTTCCCATGCCACTCTTGCCACATCATTCCACCAAGGCTATTGTTGGTGTGCTTGTTGGGTTGAATGTCTTGAGAATTAAAAATGAGACCACTACTATTTTATTCTATCTTGCTATAGTTTGGTTTCTATAGCTAAGCATGGTGGGGTGCTCTTGAAAACCCTTTTAGATTTTATATTTCCAACAATATCCTTCAATCTAAATCTTAGTAGAAAACTTAAAATATTCCGATAAAAAACAAAATGGCAGAGTGGAACCCTTACATTCATTTTTTACTTATTATGTTCTTATTTTTACTTTGGAAAGTATAGCATTCAGTATATAGAATTTGAACAAGCAAATAGGCTAGAGGATGAACTCATTTAGGATCGAGTTCTTCTACACATATAATGCAATAAAAATATACATCATTGGAATCTAACTAAAATAGGGGCACAAATTCTGCAATAGTTTTTAAGGATGATGATGATGTATTCGTGTCATCTCCAAGGTCATGTTGTCTAGCAAGGAGTTTAGTGTCTCAAAGAAGTGGTCGTATACTAGTTATAAATGAGGAATACTTGGAGCTTTGATTAGGACTGATGGTTAAAAGAAGTACATCAGTAGACCACAAATCTATATCACAAGTATGGTAGATATTCTCCAAATAGAACAATTTTTCTTCTTGATGATGTTCGTGAAGATGATCAAATTTGTTCCAACAATAAGAATAGGGGACAAATCAACCATTGATGTTCAAACTAATTATGAATCAAATGAAGTCAATATCAACTATACAATTTAAAAATCCACTGTGGAGGAGGATTTAAGTAGGATAAAAAGCTTGTGTATCATAAAGGGGATTTATGTAGGATCAAATTCAACACTAGGAATTCTTATGTCCAAATATGGATAACTCTTAAGCTTGTTATAATATTATTAGGTTCATTCATTTTTGGGTATTAGGGTTCTATGCACATCTAATTCTTAATACTTTCCTAAAGAGGTTATCTCCCAAGGCATACTATATCCTTTATGTTAGAAATTGTTTTTGGTCAGTCAGAAATGTGCTTTCGATTTCCAAAGTGCCTTCAAAGTCCAGACATTATAGTGTTGATGTATATGTAACTTCAGAATGTATTTCACCCATGTATATTGTACTCCTATAGAGATGTTATTATTCCTCTATACGGAAGTGTTTGTATTCCTATAGAGACGTTATTATTCCTCTATACGGAAGTGTCATCATTTATATTGTAAGTGTCGTAACTTATACTTGATGGGTTATTAGACCACCTTGATGGGGTCGGACCTATATGAGTCATGTGGGTAAAAGGGTTATTAGACCACCATGTGTGGGGTCGGCCTTGGTTAAGTTAACCATGGGTTATTAGGCTAAGATAGACAAGTCATCCCCACTAGTTTATTGGGAAGGACAGGACAAGTATAAATAGAGATCAGGAAATCTCTATTTGAGCTCTCATTACTCACTCTTCCATCACTCGGAAAGTGGGGCACATGTGAGGAGGAGGATCAGCTGCTAGGAGAAGTCTATCTCTTGTACTTTGGTTGTACTTTGGTTGTATCATTGCTCTTTCTATCTCTGAGGAAGTTGCGGGGTTTTTCACCTTCTTGGTTTTCCCCGATGAAACTCTGTGTCTCTTGTGTGCTTGCATTATTATGTCCATGATTGATATGCTGTAGATATGATGTACATGTTATTCTCTTAGTTAAGATCCTAGATCAGATTGAAACTCTGAAAAACTAACATGGTATCAGAGCTAGCCTGAAAGAAGTTATGGTATGGCATTTATGACACTTCTTGCACTTGCGATGCTAGGGCTTGATATAGAAAAAACCAGTCATCGTAGGACTTTCGCTATAAATACATTTTGGAAAGGTTTCAGGATCTGAAAATTTTACAGGTCAAATATAAGATCCCAGTGTACCTTGTGTTAGAAGCACAACTTCTAATTCATTGTACTTTGTGTTTTCTGATCTGTACAATCTAGGGTTTCTGCCTCTTCCAGATCTGTGTCATAAACAGGTGACCTAGGAAAAAAAGTCACAACTTGGGATAGGAAGCTCCAAATGAAATTTCATAAAGAGTGGCAAGTAGGGCACAAACTATACTTTCTCAGGTAAGGTTTTCAGAGGCCGAAACTGAACCAGTGATACGTGGCATGCTGTACAATTTCGCTCTCATGTTTTATCCCATAAACAGGTCATGTTGTGACACTTGGCATAAATCTCTCTAAAAGAATCCATTTGAGTTCATACCTATGGGGTTGGAAAGATAATAGACAGGGATACCACTGGAATAATTTTCAGACCTTGTAGATCTGAAATTTTGGAGTTACAACAGAAACAATCAGGTGCATATTTATGTCAAAACAGAATTGGATTTTGAGCACCTTCATTCATGGCTTCAGGAATTTAGGGTTTTGGAGAAAGTTGGAATTTCTGAAGTCTGTGACCATGGATGGAAGCTCCTCAGAAAAATCGAAGTTTAGAGCTTTGGATCGAACCTTTTTGTTGGGAAAAAGGGTGGGCTTTATCAAACCCTAGTTCGGGATCCTGTCCAGAAGATCCAGAAGTTTCAAAGGAAATTTGAGGGGTGAAACTTTGGAGTTTTCAAATTCTGAGTATACTAGGTTGATCAACTCATCAAGGCACATCTTTCTATCCTTTCAGAAGTTTGAAATTCAAAATTTGAATTTTTAGGGTTTCTCTGACAAACCCTAATCCAGCTCGAGATCTAGTTTCTGCAAATCAAGTGGATTGGGTTAATCCTAGAAGAGAATGGTTTGGTCACTTGGATAAGTGAAGAAGCTCCTGTTTCAGAGGGAGATGAGGCTAAGGCCTTACATAAGAAGATTACAAACAATCTCGACAGGTATGACTTATCGAGGTATGTTTTTTTTTAGATCTGTTCATGATTAAGTTTATGATATGTTTGTCTTCATATTATTACGATTAGTACAATCTTGATTAATTTTAGACTTGTCATATCACCTTAATAAAATTATGAATGCATGATAGAAGATATTCATTGATTAGGGTTTTGACACTTATGATTGTACTAATGCATTATGATGTTGTATGAGGTTGATGTTGTCCGCTAACATGAAAGGTACATCAAGAAAGACAAATCATGTTCTAATTCAAGAACATATGACCATGGTGACATGAAGACAAAGATTCATACATTGTCATGGATCACATAGAAGATCTACTTACGAGGTATGTATAACTTGGTTCTACAATGGTTAACCTATGAGATATGCAGGTTACTAGCACAAGTCATTGAAGAGAACAAGAAGACATCATGTGGGTATGTTAGTCATAACTAACTAACATGTTAATCCAGGTATGTTTTTCCTATATCAAGTTAGAATGCTACCTTGTGTTAGGATCTCTTATATAAGTATACTTGGCATGAATGATTATGATTAGTCATGAAGTTATAGGTTTAAGTAATCAAGGGTTTATGCATATTATGTCTCTTACCTTGATTGATGATATGACTAACCAGAAGAGTCTTATGGTCAGATATGAATATGCATGAGTAAAAGAAGTTCTCACTGAAACCTTAAATGCTAATACTTATTATCTGTGTATGAAATGATCATGACTATACATGTTTAAAGATTATTTTGTTTTGATAGTACTGATATTATACTAATGAATGTATGATTATGTATGAGATCTCGAGGATAACACAATGATGATACTAGTAAGCATGCATAGTGATAGAGGATGGATATAAGTTCAAGGACAGGTAATCCAGGAAGCAAAGATCAAGAGGGAGCACACTCCAGTAGTTTCTGCAAGGATGCAGATATTCAGAGGGAGTTGACCACTTCTCACAATCCACATCAGAATGGAGTTGCACAGAGGAAGCAAAGACTGAGAGGGAGTCCACCCTACAACCAAACAAAGATAAGTATTTGAATTGTCATTTCTTGCATATTTGTTTGTTTAAATAATATTGTTCAATGATGTATATACTGATGTTACTAGACTTAGGGTGTGTATTATGCATATTAGAATAATTACATTAATGAATAGTATACTACTAACATGCATGTGATGGGTAAGTGGCCTATGGCACTGTACAACATTCCATTGCTACTTATCTAGAATGAAACCTCTTTGTTGACATGTTGGGAGTTGTGCACACTCTTAAGAATGTTCCGGTAGAGATTGGAAGGCATCTAGAAAGTTACGGGATATGGATAAATGTTGTATTGAAGCATTGGCTAAGATAATTGCATGACTGTATGACATATTTTTTTATGTGTAAGAATTTGTTCTGAAAACTAGCATATGTTTCTAATCATGCAATTTAACTTGTTTTGTAGGAAAGATCGTATACCATCACCTACAAAAGAAGGACTACAACATTTGTTCAGCAACAAACTTATCTATTGAAGATATTGAAGATATTGAAGTTCCCAGGATTCGGGAAGAATGCCATGATCAAGGAGTACAAGTTGATCATGAAGAATGATGTTTGGGATGCAGTCCCAAGACCTGAAGGGAAGTCTGTTGTTACTTCCAAGTGGATCTATAAGATCAAGCATGCTGCAGATGGTAGCATAGAAAAATACAAAGCAAGGATTGTAGCTTGTGGCTTCTCTTAGAAAGAGGGAATAGCCTATGAAGAGTCTTTTGCTCCTGTAGCCAGATACACTTCCATCATAATAGTACTTGCTGCAGTAATGAAGTGGAAGATACACCAGATGGATGTCAAGACAGCTTTCTTGAATGGTGTAGTTGAAGAGGAACTGTATGTGGAGTAGCCACTTGGTTCTGAGACACATGACAGGGAGTCATATGTGTGCAGGTTGAAGAAAGCCTTGTATGGCTTGAAGAAAGCTCCTATAACTTGGTATGGTAGGATAGACAGCTTTCTATCCAGTTTAGCCTTTACCAAGAGTAAAGCAGACTCAAACCTTTACTACAAGGTTGAGGAAGGCAATCCAGTGATACTACTCTTGTATGTGGATGACCTGTTTGTTACATGTGAGGATAGATTGATTGCTGACACCAAGAGGAACCTTGCTGCCGAGTTTGAGATGAAGGACTTGAAGATGATGCACTATTTTCTAGGCATGGAGGTGTGGCAAAGTGCAGATGGGATCTTCCGTGGACAAGGGAAGTATGCAGTAGAGATCCTGAAGAGGTTCGGGATGATGGACTGCAAGACAATGGCCACACCTATGGAATCGAACCTGAAGCTTTTGTGTGATGCTTCATCTGAGCCGGTTGATGTCATGATGTATTGTCAGATGATTGGGTCCTTGGTATACCTGACAAATATGAGACCAGATATTTTCTTTGCGGTGAACACATTGAGCCAGTTCCTGACGAATCCGATAGGTGTTCACCTTGTTGTTGTAAAGCATATTCTGAGGTACCTGAAGGGTATAGTTGATTATGGGCTCAAGTATGATGCGAATCAAAAGTTTAACCTGCAGGTTTATGTTGATTCAGATTGGGCAGGCAGTGCTGCAGATAGGAAGAGCACATCTGGGTGTTGCTTCAGTATGGGATCACGTGTGATCTCTTGGTTTAGCAGGAAGCAATCCTGTGTAGCATTTAGTACAGCCGAAGCAGGGTATGTTGCAGCTTGTTCGGCTAGTTGTGAGGCAGTATGGCTCTAGAAGCTACTGTCAGAGTTATTTGATCTCCCGCTAGAGGCTACTGGTATCTTTTGTGACAACCAGAGTTGTGTGAAGTTGTTTGAGAACCCGGTGTTCCACGATAGGTCGAAGCACATAGAGATCAAATATCACTATATGGTGTAGAGAGGAGCAGTGAAGCTCCTGTATGTTACGACGGATGAGCAGGTTGCAGATGTGCTGATGAAACCACTAGCCAGAGTGAAGTTTGAGTACTTCAGAGAGAGGCTTGGTGTTCTTCATATTTATGACACTTCAAGGAAGAAGTGATGGACACATTTGTAGGAGCCATTCCCAGCATGGTGAAAGGAGGATCCTTCCATGGTTGTGGATGTAAGCATTGGATGATGAGCATCAGGACGATGCTCCGGTTACTGCTCTGTATATGCATCAAGTTGGATGCTGGATATGATCAGTTGGATCATGTGTATGTATATGCATCATGTTGGATGCTTGATATATTTGTATATGCATCATGTTGGATGCTTGTTATGATCAGTTGGATCATATATATGTATATGCATCATGTTGGATGCTTGTTATGATCAGTTGGATAATATATATGTATATGCATCATGTTGGATGTTTGGACCATGCATTTATATATCTATCAGGTGGATACGTTGTATGATCAAGTAGATCATGTATGTTGATATATATTAGGTGGATACATTATGTGATCAGGTGGATCATGTATCTATTTATGTATCATGCGGATACATTATATGATCAGGTGGATCATGTATGATGATATCTATCAGGTAGATACTTGGTACGCATCAGGTGGATGCATTATATGATCAGGTTGATCATGGATTATTAGCTTCAGGATGTTTCTCCAGATGACATGCATCAGGACGATGTAGTGATGATGATCAGGTTGATCATGTGATTATGTACATCAGGATGATGTGTGGTGAGTATCAGGTTGATACTATGTGGCCATGGATAGGTTGTGCAGATGAGCATATAAGTAGACCTGGGAGATCCGACAGGTAGAGCTGTGTGCTCGTAACAGCCTGGGATGTTCTTTCGAGGCATTACTCTGGGAGGACATATAAGTAGACCTAGGATATTCGACAGGTAGACCTATGTGCTCGTAACAGCCTGGGATGCTCTTTCGAGGCATTGTCCTATGGCATGTAAGTAGACCTGGGAGATCCGATAGGTTGGGCTACGTGCCCGTAATAAGTCCTGGGATTCTCTTTCGAGGCATTGCCATGACCAAATGTAAGTAGACTTGGGAGATCCGATAGGTTGGGCTGTGTGCCCGTAATAAGTCCTGGGATGCTCTTTCTAGGAATTGTGGTGAGGGGTCACATGTAATATGTCCTGGAGATCCAGACAGGTTGTGCTAGTCACATAAAAGGTCTCAGATGCTCTTTAGGGTTCTTGCTAGTCAAGACACTCTTTTAAGGTTTTGTGACAGTCACATATAAGTGGACCTGGGAGATCTTGCCAGTCGTGCTTCGGCACATAAATGGTCCTGGGATACTCTTTCGAGGCATTGTGATGCACGTATTAAGTCCTGAGTATTCCACAATATGGCCAGTGATGATGAAGACCTACAGGTGGTGGGCCTACATCCAATATGAAAAAGGACTGGCTCTGTAGAACTTCCTATGACGAGTAGATTCAAAGATTGATTGAGATAGCAGCAACAATGACGATGATGATGATTCGAGGATGATGATTCGATGACGATGATCCAGAGAAGAAGACTTGTGCTAGAAGATCTATGTTGAGAAATACCTTCCTAGTTAAGAGGGAGTGTTGATGTATATGTAACTTCGGAATGTATTTCACCCATGTATATTGTACTCCTATAGAGATGTTATTATTCCTCTATACGTAAGTGTTTGTATTCCTATAAAGATGTTATTATTCCTCTATATGGAAGTATCATCATTTATATTGTAAGTGTCGTAACTTATACTTGATGGGTTATTAGACCACCTTGTTGGGGTCAGCCCTGTATGAGTCATGTGGGTAAAAGGGTTATTAGACCACCATGTGTGGGGTCGGCCCTGGTTAAGTTAACCATGCGTTATTAGGCTAAGATAGACAAGTCGGCCCAATTGGTTTATTGGGCAGGATAGGACAAATATAAATAGAGATCGGGAAATCTCTATTTGAGCTCTCATTATTCACTCTTCCATCACTCGAAAAGTGGCGCACATGTGAGGAGGAGGGTCAGCTTCTAGGAGAAGTCTATATCTTGTACTTTGGTTGTATCATTGCTCTTTCTATCTCTGAGGAAGTTGTGGGGTTTTTCACCTTCATGGTTTTCCCCAGTGAAACTCTGTGTCTCTTGTGTGCTTCCATTATTGTGTCCATGATTGATATGCTGTAGATATGCTGTGCATGTTATTCTCTCAGTTAAGATCCTAGATCAGATTGAAATTCTGTAAAACTAACATATAGATGGTATTCATTGTTTAGTACATTTTTGGATGGTTGGAAGGACTCGGTTGTTTCTAAAAACCACTCAGGACAGTTCTTGGTGGTTTTGGAAACAACTGACCTTTTCGCAAGATTTATGTCTTTATTTTTTATTTAAAATTTTAAGGTAAAAATTAGAAGCCAAGGATTCTCTAACCCTAAATAACCTCCCTAACTCAGAGCGAACTTTATTTAGCATTACAAACTAAAAAATAAAAACAAATTTCATAACATTGACACATGAGGGGGTCTAAAATTTACTAAATTTTAACACTGTAGTTGGATTCAGAGTCTCGGAATCCATCTGCAGTGTTAAAATTTTGTAAATTGTACAAATTCATTGTCAAAATTGTAATTTTTCATAGCTTGTTAGGATGTCGTCATGATCAATAACACTAATTTGGTGTCAATTGTTGAGTTGTGACACATGAAGGGATCTACAATTTACTAAAATTTAACACCGCATGGGGTCTATGAATCCATTTGCAGTGTTAAAATTTAGTAAATTGTACAAATTCATTGTCAAAATTATAATTTTTCATTGTCGGAGTGACACAACTAAAACTGACCAATTGTTATGTGGTCATTTTTAGTTTAGTTTTTGTCCTGTGACAAAATTGGTCATTTATCTTCATCATTTTTAGTTTAGTTCTTATCCCGTGACCAAATTGATCATTTATCTTGGTCATTTTTAGTTAGCTCACTTAAAAAATTTCAATTTTGGTCATTTATCCCTTGAAAAAACTATGGTGACCAATTTTTTTGGTTTCTTGGTCACTTATCTCTCATTTTGTACTAGTGTATATACATTACTTGAACTTTTATTTTTAAGAAAATATCTAGTTTTGCTTCCAACTTATCAAGTTCAAACATCAAGCATCTTCACCAAGTGAGCTATAAGTATAACTAATCCTTCTCATTGGACAATTATTGATGTTTAGGATAGAACCCATCCATTTGTTGCAATATTAACAAATTTCCAATTATGCAATATGCAATGTATGTCTCTAATAAAGAAATATCCTTAGCCCTAGTACAAAATGAAAGATAAGTTACTAGGAGACTAAAAAAGTTAGTCACCATACTTTTTTCAAGGGGTAAATGACCAAAATTAAGCAATTTTAAGTGAGCCAACTAAAAATGACTAAGATAAATGACTAATTTAGTCACGAGATAAAATATACGACTAGATAACAAGTGACTAAAATAAAAATGACTAAGTTAAGTGATTAATTTATCCACAAAAATATAAATATGACTAGTTAATGTTAGTCATTTTTAGTTTTTCCACCCCGACAATGGAAATTACAATTTTGACAATGAATTTGTAAAATTGTATATATATGGATTTAAATACCTAGGTGACATTAATTGTGTCACTCGACAATGGAAAATTACAATTTTGACAATGAATTGTTATGAATTACTAAATTTTTACACTGCAGATGGATTCAGAGGCCCCTCACTGCAGATGGATTCGGATACCCCCTAGAAAGGGGTCTTTGAATCCATCTACAGTGTTAAAAATTAGTAAATTTTAATACACATGCAGATGGATTCATGAGAGACCCCTTGTGTCATTGTGCAACATTTCTTCCTTAAAGACATCTAGTGAGGCTAGGGCGAGTTTCAGAAATTTTCCATTTCCCACTGCATTGTAATGTATTTTTTTTATACAATTGTGTTCAGCTCATCACCCTTGTATCTCGTTTGACAAAAATGGTCACCATTTGACCCTTTCGGTAGTTGGTTGAAGTTTCGACAGCAAGAGTCTTTCACGTTTTATTAGTGAAATTCACCAAGTTTACATCCTTCGTTAATTCATTGGTTTTACCGATGTCCAGTATTCTCATCATGGCTATGTTCAGAATGTCAAACATTTTCCCTGAGTACCTCTTTGCAGAAAAAAAAAAAACCATGACCTTTTTTTAAATAAATAAAAAAATCCTCCCTCCTCTTTTGTCAATAAAATCCTTTCATTCCCATTGCCATGGCTTTTCAAATATGATGAAGTAAAATCTATTTTTCCCTTAAACCCTATATCCTAAGTCCTACCCCTTCCCTTGTTCATTTCATAAAAAATAAATAAAAAATATTTAATCCTTTTTACCCATCCCTTTACCCATTGTCCCCATTGATAAAAGATAATTGTTTGAGAGATTTTTCATCGAACCATGCTCTATATTGCAAAATGTATCCAACATTTTGATAATATAAATTCCTACCTAAACTATATATATTCGATAATGTCAAATACATTATATGTGTGTGTGTGTGTGTCATTCTTTTTACATTTTAGACATTATGGTATGTTTATGGGTTTGTTTTGTATCCATTGTCTTTTCCCTTTTCAATTAGTTTTATTTTTTTAAGATCCTTATTAGGTGTGTATATTAACATCCCATTTTTTTGTTGGGATTAATTTACATGTAATTAAAAAATAATTATAAAAATATATAACTGTATAACTTTTAAAATAAACTTCTTGAACATCAACTTTTATCAATAATTTACTTATCTAATCGTAAATTCAACCTGAAACTGATAATTACATTCCAAAGGAATAAATTAACCCCATTCAAGCAATATCCCTCCCAAACTAAAAATTGAACCCCTACTTTTACTGAATAGCTATAATTTATAAATATAAATTCTGTTTGAATGTCTTCCTTTAACGATATTTCAAATATTTTGATTTTTTATATACTAAATTTCGATAACCCAAAAAACATTGCTATAATATTTAACCACTACTTATATCTTTATCATCTAATGAATTTTTTTAAGTTTAATTCTTAAACCTTCATTCAAATGTTATATCCAATCCAATAAAAAAATAGTTAAGAAAATACATAATAAAAATTTAAAATCAATATAATTTGTCACATATATATATATATATATATATATGAAAATCAATTTTTAAAAAATCAACTTCACACCAACGAATGCTTTTAGTATGGATAAATTTTTTCCAATAGCGCAAATATGTTCTTAATTTTAACTATGGATCAATTTTTTTCCAATCACCCAAATATGTTCTTTTTCATAAATTCCTTTTACATACTGGGTTACAAATATGTTCTTTTTCATAAATTCCTTTCACATACTAGGTTACATAAATGGAGAGAATTTGCATACGTGTGGAATGGTTTTACATGGGTTTAAGGATGGCTGCATCTCTTACATAAATAATTTCCATACACAGTTCCACACGATTTCCATGACTTTTCATTTTGAACAAAACCTAACAGAAAAGGTTGCATTTGCGAGAGGTTTGGGAGCTACCGTAAACTTCTTCATTTTTAGTATTGAATACCCCACATTTGGTGTCACAGGGATTCAAACCCTTAACTCCTCGTATATTGCAAAGCATGGGAAACAAAGCAGGGGGATCCGTGTGAAAGTGCAAAATGGGAAAGCATCTTTCAATCCTCCACTAGCAGTATTGGGAAGCGCCAGATTCAACCAGTAAACATGAATAGACATCCAGAAAAGGAGAATCCAGGAAAGGGGGATGTAAATCTAGTGAAGTAAAGAGAGGCAAGCCTTGGTTGTGAAAAAACCACAGAAAGGAAGATCCCCTGCCAATTAAACTAGAGCAAAAATGGAAGCCAAGGAAGCTATGACGAGGTACCACAAAAGATTGTCAACTTCAATCAAGACAGAATATTGCCTTTCATATAAAGTGGGTTTCACATTTGTGTGTTTGATAGTCAATTCCACCAACAAAAGGCCCCATTGGGACGATGGTTAGTAATACTTCTCATCTTCTTCTCACATATCTATGATTTCTTGTATAGAATTTTGTTTTGGGTTTTTTTTATCATCATGGTTAGTAGGGAAATATCAACAAAATACACAAGCAGTCAAGACTAAATCACCGCTAGGATGAAGAAGTCCAAATCTTAGTAGTTACAGATCCTTATCGCCCCAAATCCGAGAAACCCAAATCACTACCGAGATCCATGTACTACCTGCTGAAAGAGAAGAGTTTGTTAGTTGTCTTGGTGGGTATGTTGATAACCTCTATGATCTTCATTCTGCAACAAAATATCGCAAAGCGAGACATAAGGAGAAAAATAGGCATCTCTAAGACTTCTCACTTACTTCTCACATCTCTATGATTTCTTGTGTAGAATTTGTTTTGGGTTTCTTGTTTTTCATCATGGTTAGTAGGGAAATCTAAACAAAATGAATAAGCAATCAACCCTGAATCATTGCTAGAACGAAGAAGTCCAAATCCCAGCAGTTGTAGATCCTTATTCCCCCAAATATGAGAATCCCAAATCACTGCCAAGATCCATGCACTACCTACTGAAAGAGAAGAGTCTGCTATTTTTCTTGGTGGGTATGTTGATAGACTCTATGATCTTCATTCTACAAACCAATATTGCAAAGAGAGACATAAGGAGAAAAACAAGCTTCTCACATACTTCTCACATCTCTATGATTTCTTGCATAGAATTTTGTTTTCGGTTTCTTGTTTTTCATCGTGGTCAATAGGGAAATCTCATAAAAATGCACAAGAAATCAATCATGAATCACCGTCAGGATCCATCCACATCAAGGGACTATTAATCCATCCACCATGTATCCATTCTTGTTGTGGTATGCCCATACAACATGAGTTTCATGTCTGTTGGAATCTATTGTTGTTTTGATTGGCTTTAATTTTTATGTCTGTGCTTGACACCTCATTATGTTAATTTTTTTGGTATCAAATTTGATAGGTCATTTTACATCGATTTCATAAATTGCTTATTATTTTGTATTACCATTCCCTTGTAAGCAGATAAACCTATGCATGTTATATATTTGAATTGATATGGATTTGAGCTTAATGTATAGTCTGAGCTTTTAGTTTAGAAGGTAGGTTTCCACCAATTTCCCAACTGGTGGTCTTGAGATAAGATTTGGTGAATTTATCACCTCCAGACACATTATTGATTGCAAGTTCAAACCTTGAACATGCCTTTAATCATCTATTGCACAGGTTCCAATGATATTGGTAGGATATGCTCAATATTTTTCCTTGATGACCTAGGGTGACCAACTTACAATGATTCACATTAATAATGGGAGTTGTGTAACTACAAATTATCGTTCTTGCCTCTAGATATTGAACAAAAATTACCTAGTTTCTAGGCTATTAATGTCTTTGGAGTCGAGTTATCACCTAGTTTTTTAGCTAGTAGCTTCTTTGGATTCGTGTTATGCACTCTTCCATGATACTTTATTATGGGATATTTTTGCCATCTTGTTGTCCTCACTTTTGGTTATTTATGGACATTAATAATAATTCAACTCAATTCAATTCTTGGAAGTGAATATAGGGATGTATTTTTTGTGGGAGGGTTCCTAAATTTGTTGTTCTCGTTCACTTTATCTAGTTTTTGAAGTTTTACTTAATATTGTTTTGTACAAGACAAATGTGATGGGAACATTGAACATGCAAGGTCTGGAAAAACGAATTGGAGCCCACTTATTGCTTACCAGTACAGGTAAGGTATATGGGGATCCTCTTTAGTATCCACAGATGGAGACATGTTAGGGAAATGGAGACCCTATAGGTATGCATTGATTGCTTCTGTTTGACTAGTCTATAGTCTCTTCCATCATTTTGTGTTTGTTATGTATTTCCCTTTTTTCATACACAAAAATAAAATAAAATCTACTGGGTATTTTTTATGTGTACTTTAATGTATTATGGGAGCATCTAGGAGCACAATATGTTGTTTTCAACTGTGTTCATGGGTTATTGATTATTTCAAGAATGCCATACATGATTGTTACTTCTTTGATTCCCATATTTTTGGCTCCTACAATAACTAACATGATATGTTAGTTGGTTTAATAGCAACTAACATCTCAACAAAAGGCTCATCTCATCTTCATTTTTTGGAAAGGATGTTTCTCAATAGGTTTAACTTGGAGGTTTAGAAGATGAAGATGACACTGGACAACTAGGGACACTTGACGATGATGAATATGGTTTGTCTTCCGTTTGTGAAAGGGATGAGGTGATTCATGAATCCCCTCCCTTATGATGTTTTGTAAGTAGGTCTCCTTTTTTTTATTGCAAACTGTGAGTGAGTATGAATGTGATGATGGATATTTTTTATTTTTTATGGATTCTTACATTATTGACTTATTCTATTAATGAAGCTTGAAAGAATTGCTTTGAAATTTTGAATAGTTTTAAAACAAATTTCATGATTCATATTCATTTTCTTCTGTACGATCGACTAAGAATTGAAAGACAACCATGAATTGTGCAGGTTGAACAATCATCAACTATATTTGAAGCTAATAACATGTCAAATCTATCCATCTCTTTTATGAGGGTTAGTATTTATATGAACCCCCTGAAAGGATACAAGTCATTATTAAAAAATCCAACTATTGATTGAAAAATTGCACTAGCTATTTACTTTTTTGTCTTAATACCTAATAACTATAGGATAATTTCATTTTTCCATATACTTGAGAAAGAAAAGGTTTGTAACCACATGGGTATAGGGACATTTCCATCATAAACAAAAATGGTGAAAGGATATAATAAGAGAGAACCCAATGACACTTCTACCCTTTATATCAATATTGAAGTGGTTAATGTAAATGCAAAGGCTATTAGATTCAATATTTTTATATACGATATTGATTTGATGATGACATCACTATGGATCTGTTGATGTATATGTAACTTCAGAATGTATTTCACATATATGTATATTGTATTCCTATAGAGATGTTATTATTCCTCTATACGGAAGTGGTTGTATTCCTATAGAGATGTTATTATTCCTCTATACGGAAGTGTCGTCATTTATATTGTAAGTGTCGTAACTTATACTTGATGGGTTATTAGACCACCTTGTTGGGGTCGGCCTTGTATAAGTCATGTGGGTCAAAGGGTTATTAGAGCACCCTATTAGGGGTCGGCCATGTGGGTCAAAGGGTTATTAGACCACCCTAGTGGGGGTCAGCCCAGTCAGCATTATGTTAAGTGGTTAAGTTGAGGCCGACCTCGTTGAGTAAAGGTCAAGTCAAGTTAGTGTATAAATAGAGAGTGTGTCTCTCTCATTTTATACATTCTATTCTCTCACTCACACTTTGGAGAGTGGTGCACTTGTGGAGGAGGAGGCTCTACTGCTAGGAGAAGACTATCTCTTGTATTCTGGTTGTATCATTGCTCTATCTATCTCTGAGGAAGTTATTGGGGTTTTTCACCTTTATGGTTTTCCCCAAGTAAACTCTGTGTCTCTTGTGTGCTTGCATTATTGTGTCCATGATTGATATGCTGTAGATTTGTTGTACATGTTGTTCTCTCAGTTAATATCCTAGATCAGATTGAAGTAAATTCTGAAAATTTAACATGGCATCAAAGCTAGCCTGAAAGAAGGCATGATATGGCATGTATGACACTTGTTGCACTTACGATGCTAAGGCTTGATATAGAAAAAACCAGTCATCGTAGCACTTTCGCTATAAATCCGTTTTGGCGAAGTTTTCGGATCTGAAACTTTTACAGGTCGACGATCAGATCCCCATGTGTCCAAAGGACAACCTCTAATTTGTTGTACTTTGTGATTTATGATCTGTACAATATAGGGTTTCTGCCTCTTCCAGATCTGAGTCAAAATCAGGTGACCTTGGGAAAAAGGTCATAACTTGGGCTAGGAAGCTCCAAATGAAATTTCGTAAAATTTGACAAGTAGTACATAGACCATTCTATCTCAGGAAAATTTGTCAGAGGCAGAAGTTGAACCAATGACATGTGGCACGCCGTACAAGTTCACTCTCCTGTATTGACCCATAAACAGGTCACATTGCGACACTTGGCATAACTCTCTCTCAAAGAATCCAATTGAGGTCAGACCTGTGGGGATGGAAAGATAACACGTCAGGATATCGTAAAAAAAATTTCAGAGGCCGAAGTTGAACTAGTGACACGTGGCACTCCGTACAAGTTCTATCTCCTGTATTATCCCATAAACAGTTCACGTTGCGACACTTGGCATAACTCTCTGTCAGAGAATCCAATTGAGTTCAAACCTATCGAGATGGAAAGATGACAGGTCGAGCTATCTCAGGAAAAATTTTCATACCTTGTGGATCGAAAAGTTCGGAGTTGAACCAGAAACAATCAAGTACATATTTCTGTCAAAACAGAATTATTTTTTAGTACCTTCATTCATAGCTTCCGGAATTTAGGGCTTTGGAGAAAGTTGGAATTTTTGTAATCAGAGACCACATCTGGATGCTACTCATAAAAATAGAAATTTAGAGACCAAGATCATATTGTTTGGTTGGGCAGAAGGCCAGGCTTGATCAAACCCCAGTTCGGGACTTTGATCGGAAAGATGGAAAATTAGGGCTTCTGCAAAAATTGGAATTTTGGAAATCTGTGACCACGGCTGGAAGCTCCTCAGAAAAATAGAAGCTTAGAGTTTTGAATCAAATATTTTGGTTGGGTGAAGCTCCAGGAAACTCAAACCCTAATTCAGGGTCCTCCCCAGTGAATCCGGAAATCTAAAAGGCAATTTCGAGGGGTGAAACTTTGCAGTTTTCAAATTCTGAATATACCAACTTGATCAGCTCATCAAGGCGCATATTTCTATCCTTTTGGAAGTTTGAATTTTTGGGGTTTCTTTGACAAACCCTAATCCAGCTCCAGGTCCAGTTCTTGCAAATCAAGTGGATTGGGTTAATCCTAGAAGAAGATGGATTGGTCACCTACATAAGTGAAGAAGTTCCTATCTCAGAGGGAGATGAGGCTAAGGCCTTCCATAAGAAGATTACAAGCAATCTTGACAGGTATGGCTTATAGGTATGTTTCATGGTTAAGTTTATCATATGTTTGTGTTCATATCATTACAGTACAATCTTGATTAATTACTGGACTTGTCGTATCACCTTAATAGAAGATATTCATTGATTAATGTTTTGACACTTATGATTGTACTAATGCATTGTGATGTTGTATGAGGTTTATGTTGTTTGCTAACACAAAAGGTACACCAAGAAAGTCAAATCATGTTCTACTTCAAGAACATATGCTCATGGTGACATGAAGACAAAGATTCATCCATTGTCATGGATCACATAGAAGATCTACTTTTGAAGTATGTATAACTTGGTTCTACAATGGTTAACTTATGAGACATGCAGGTTACTAGCACAAGTCACTGAAGAGAACCAGAAGACATTATGCGGGTATGTTAGACATAACTAGCTAGCATGCTAATCCAGGTATGTTCTTCCTATATCAATCTAGAATCTTACCTTGTGTTAGGATCTTATACTGTTGTGTTGTTGATAATGATTATTCATGAAGTCATAGGTTTGAATAATCATGGTTGTATGCATATTATGTTTCTTACCATAATTGATGATATGAATAACCAGAAGAATCATGAAGGTATAGGTTTGAATAATCACGGGTTTTATGCATATTATATCTCTTATCTTGATTGATGATTCAACTAACCAGAAGAGTCCTATGATCAAATAAGAATGTGTATGAGTAAAAGAAGACTTCCCTGAAACCTTGAATACTAATGTTTATTATCTGTGAATGATCATGAATATACATGTTTAAGATTATTGTGTTTTGATAGTATTAAGATTATACTAATAAATGTGTGATTATGTATGAGACCTCAAGGATAACACAATGATGATACTAATAAGCATGCATAGTGATTAAGGATGGATGTAAGTTCAAGGACAGGTAATCTAGGAAGCAAAGATCAAGAGGGAGCACACTCCAGTTGTTCCTGCAAGAAAGCAAAGGAGCACACTTCAGTAGTTTCTGCAAGGATGCAGATATTCAGAGGGAGTTGACCACTTCTCACAATCCACATAAGAATGGAGTTGCAGAAAAGAAGCAAAGATTGAGAGGGAGTCAACCCAAAAAACAAACAAAGATAAGTATTTGAATTGTCATTACTTGCATATTTTATTGTTTAAATAATATTGTTCAATAATGTATATACTGATGTTCCTAGAATTAGGTTGTGTATTATGCATATTAGAATAGTTGCATTGATGAATAGTATACTACTAATATGCATGGGTAAGTGGCCTATGGCACTGTACAACATTCCATTGCTACTTATCTAGAATGAAACCTCTTTGCTGACATGTTGGGAGTTGTGCACACTCTTAACAATGTTCTGGTAGAGATTGGAAGGCATCTAGAAAGTTACGAGATATGGATAAATGTTGTATTGAAGCATTGGCTAAGATAATTGCATGACTATATGACATATTTCTTTATGTGTAAGAATTTGTTTTGAAAACTATGAGATGTTTTCTAATCATGCAATTTAACTTGTTGTGTAGGAAAGATCGTATGCCATCACCTACAAAAGAAGAACTACAACATTTGTTCAGCAACAAAATTATCTATTGAAGATATTGAAGTTCCCAGGATATGGGAAGAATGCCATGATCCGTCGATCATGAAGAATGATGTTTGGGATATAGTCCCAAGACCTGAAGGGAAGTTTGTTATGAATTCCATATGGATCTATCAAGATCAAGCATGCTACAAATGCCAGCATAGAGAAATATAAAAGTGATGAAATAGAAGATACACCAGATAGATTTCAAGACAACTTTCTTGAATGGTGTAGTTGAAGAAGAAGTGTATGTGGAGCAGCAACTTGGTTCTGAGACACATGATAGGGAGTCATATATGTGCAGAACTTGGGTATGATACACCACTTTCTAGGTATGGAGGTGTGGCAGAGTGCAGATGGAATCTTCCTTGGACAAGGGAAGTATGCAATAGAGATCCTGAAGAGGTTCGGGATGATGGACTGCGAGGCTATGGCATCGAACCTGAAGCTTCTGTGTGATGCTTCATCTGAACCGGTTGATGTCACTATGTATCGTCAGATGATTGGGTCCTTGATGTACGTGATGAACATGAGACCAGATATTTGCTTTACGGTGAACACATTGAGCCAGTTCCTAACAGATCCAAGGAGTGTTCACCTGGTTGTTGTAAAGAATATTCTGAGGTACCTGAAGGGTACAGTTGATTATGGGCTGAAATATGATGCGAATCAAAAGTTTAACCTGCAGTGTTATGTTGATTCAGATTGGGCAGGCAGTGCTGCAGATAGGAAGAGCACTTCTGGGTGCTGCCTAAGTATGGGATCAGGTGTGATCTCTTGGTTTAGAAGGAAGCAGTCCTACGTAGCACTGAGTATAGCCAAAGCAGAGTATGTTCCGACGGATGAGCAGGTTGCAGATGTATTGACCAAGTTGTTGGCTAGAGTGCAGTTTGAGTACTTCAAAGATAGGCTTGGTGGACTTTAGATCGAGGTTCATTCCAAAGGAAAGTGATGAGTCCAGAAGATGCAGATGCACATGAGCTTTTCTGACATGGTTGATGTGTTCTCCCATGGTCGTGATGTAATTGTTGAGCCATTCTCACATGGTGGTAGATGTGTTCTCCCATGGTATAGATGTAAGAGATGGGGCCATTCTCACATGGTGGTAGATGTGTTCTCCCATGGTATAGATGTAAGGGCTGGAGCCATTCTCACATGGTGGTAGATGTGTTCTCCCATGGTGAAAAGGTAAGGGCTGGAGCCTTCCCCGAATTGTGGTAGATGTGTTCTCCCATGTCGGTGGTGTAAGTACTGGATGATGTGCATCTGGGCTGTGCTTCGTGGACAATGAGATGATCTGAAGAAGACGATGCTATGATGATCAGGAGGATCATGGATGATGAGCATCAGGACGATGCTCCAGTTACTACTCTATATGTATATGTACGCATCATGTTGGATGCTGGATATGATCAGTTGGATCATTTGCATGTATTTTGTATATGCATCATGTTGGATGCTTGGAGCATGTATCTGTATATGTATCAGGTGGATACATTGTATGATCAGGTAGATCATGTATGTTGATATGTATCAGGTATGATCAGGTGGATCATGTATTTGTATTTGTATCAGGTGGATACACTGTATGATCAGGTGGATCATGTATTTGTATTTGTATCAGGTGGATACACTGTATGATCAGGTGGATCACGTATGATGATATGTATCAGGTAGATACTTGGTATGCATCAGGTGGATGCATTGTATGATCAGGATGATATTGATGATGAGCTTCAAGATGTTGCTCCAGATTATATGTATCAAGATGGTACAGTGATGATGATCAGTGTGATCATGAGCATCAGGATGATTCTTTGCGCGATGATGATCTATTGGATCATGAGTATCAAGTTGATACTTGGAGGTCAGAGATGATATTTGGAAGGTTGTGCAAATAGCATGTAATCAGTCCTGGGAGATCTTGCCATTCGTGCTACGGCACATAAATGTTCATGGGATACTCTTTCTGATATTGCTATGTAGTATGTAATCAGTCCTCAGATATCCAATAGGTTGATTTGTGTGCTCATAATCAATCCTGGGATGAGGTATTACTACGGAGACATGTAATCAGTCCTGGAGATCCGAGAGGTTGAGCTGTGTGCTCGTAATTAATCCTGGGATGCTCTTTAGAGATCTTGCCGGTCGTGCTACGGCACATAAATGTTCATGGGATGCTCTTTAAAGGTTTTGTCTATCCACATGTAATCAGTCCTGGAGATCCGAGAGGTTGAGCTGTGTGCTCGTAATAAGTCCTAGGATGCTCTTTAGAGATCTTGACGGTTGTGCTGCGGCACATAAATGTTCCTGGGATGCTCTTTAAAGGTATTGTGGAGGAGCTGCATGTAATCAGTCCTGGGAGATCTTTCCAGTCATGCTTAGGCACATAAATGTTCCTGGGATACTCTTTCCGGTATTGCATCTGCACATAAAATTAGTCCTGAGAGGCCACCTCTATCAGACCATTCGCACAGATGATGAAGACTTGTAGGTGGTGGGCCTACATCCAGTATGAAAAAGGACTGGCTCTATAGAACTTCCTATGACGAGTAGATTCAGAGATTGATTGATATAACAGCAGCAGTGACGATGAAGATGACTTGTGCTAGAAGACCTGTGTCGAGAAATACCTTCCTAGTTAAGAGGGAGTGTTGATGTATATGTAGCTTCGGAATGTATTTCACATATATGTATATTGTATTCCTATAGATATGTTATTATTCCTCTATACGGAAGTGGTTGTATTCCTATAGAGATGTTATTATTCCTCTATACGGAAGTGTCGTCATTTATATTGTAAGTGTCGTAACTTATACTTGATGGGTTATTAGACCACCTTGTTGGGGTCGGCCTTGTATAAGTCATGTGGATCAAAGGGTTATTAGACCACCCTATTGGGGGTCGGCCATGTGGGTCAAAGGGTTATTAGACCACCCTAGTGGGGGTCGACCCAGTCATCATTATGTTAAGTGGTTAAGTTGAGGCCGACCTAGTTGAGTAAAGGTCAAGTCAAGTTAGTGTATAAATAGAGAGTGTGTCTCTCTCATTTTATACATTCTATTCTCTCACTCACACTTTGGAGAGTGGCGCACTTATGGAGGAGGAGGCTCTGCTGCTAGGAGAAGACTATCTCTTGTATTCTGGTTGTATCATTGCTCTATCTATCTCTGAGGAAGTTATTGGGGTTTTTCACCTTCATGGTTTTCCCCAAGTAAACTTTGTGTCTCTTGTGTGCTTGCATTATTGTGTCCATGATTGATACACTGTAGATTTGCTATACATGTTGTTCTCTCAGTTAAGATCCTAGATCAGATTGAAGTAAATTCTGAAAATTTAACAGGATCTTGTCTAAAAATATTATAAGCATAAATAAAGGTACAAAACCAAGAGTATGTACCTACAATAAGGTGCTTAGATATATAGGTTCATGAACCAACCTTAGTAACAGTTACATGGCTCTCCGTTGACTTTCCCTAGGATAAAGAGGCGAGCTAGATACAAATCCTTAATTCAAAACTAGACTTCCTCCCATCTTATGAATCCATGGAAGAATCTAAACAAGTGTTTAAGAGAGCTAGTTTTGCAACACCTTGGGATGATGTGGCTATCCACCTTATCAAATACATAACTAGTGAAGGGATACACAACTTGATCTATATCCAAACATTCTAGGATGTTATATCAACTAAGATACTATTTGCATCAAAATCCTTAAGAGTATTTGAGTTTCCTATACCTTTTGGTTCAATCTCTTAGAGAGATAAGTGAGAAAGTCCAAGAAGGAAAAATTTGATCTCTATCCCACCATGATCTAATGAAATTAATTTCATGTAATGTGTTGTCCTGAAAACCATGTCATATTCCATAGGATGGATCCTTAAAGTAAATAATGAAGAGTTCATATATTTACATGTTGAATCTATTCATAATCTGGAAGTAGACCCCATTAGGGAGTCTAGGTATCATCCACAAGAAAAATAGGAGGAATCACAAAAAGACAAAGGTAGAGTCCAGACAAGAAAATAATTTACTATATGTATTGAATATGTGGACAAGAAAATCAATGCTACTCTAATAGAGATGGGATCACCCAAACCCATGCCCTTCACATAGAAATTTCATAAGAAGCTAAGAAGAATTAAGGAAGTGAAAAAAATGATAGAAAAATATGTCATGTGGAAACAAAAATAACAACTCTTTTTCGTTGTCCTACTACATAGATTATAGAAGAGGCTTATCCTTATAGCCCTAGAATTAGTTTTGAAGAAACTCAAGAGGCCACCCATATGGGAAGAGTTGAAATTGGTACACAATATCTCATGGCCCAATTAGGATAATAATGGGTGGAGGCCCTTAAACGGAGAACAATTCAAAATCAAGAAGGGAAATAAAGAACATGGGTACATAATTCTCCTTACTCCAACATGAGCAAATAATTTTAGACCTATAGGAAAAAATTTATATTCTCAAGATGCATCACATAGATACCATAAATCAGATAGAAGATGAAAATATATCCTTAAAAGAAGAGTTGGAGAGACAGAGATATGAGGTTTATAGGATTGTTGTATTGAAAACATTTGTCAGTAATGGAGCTAATATTGTAGAAGAGATTCTCTATTGCAAGCCTGCAACAATCATTCATACAATGTAACATACATAATAATGGCATAGGTTCTAACTGAGAATTCCCAACTACCTCCCTTTCTATATAAACAATTAAATTGAGTTTTTTGAGGCCTTATTGTAGCATTGCAATCGTCATATATATAGATGACTAGAACAATAACTATGGAAGATTCTGGAATATTCTAGGGAGTTTGTTAGATGTAACCCACTCTTAAAAAAAGATTACAAAAGTGTATGCATCTTTAAAGACATTCACAGAGGGTCGGGGTAACTAGTCGCAAAGGATGTATAAGATGACTCCTTAACCTTCATGTACTTAGGCGACCATGTACTCAGGATTAAGTGGTCTCATGGCTTCTATGGATTTATCTTCTACTTAACTCTACTCTAGGTCAATACTTAGTCAAGATTGGGCCACAAAAACTCCCTAAGAACACCTTCCAACTCATCCCCAATCTTGGTCCTATAGGTCTAATGCATATATTGTCCATATCGTCCAATAGTGCCAATTGCTTTCATAGCTCAAATCTCAGGCTTTAGAGGTGGTGGTAGTGTAACGTCTGTAGGCAATAATGAGGACTGTGGACTGCATGAATGTGAATATTGGTTGAGAGTTCATGGTGCCAACCTAATAAAATACAACATGGGTGACATACAAATTACAAGAGTTATCTTTGATTGAGGAAGTATCAATATAGATCCATCTTAAACCAGGATCTATCAAGCACCCAGATACATCTTAATTTTTTTTATCTTCAAATTTTTAAACATAACTTTACAAGATCTCCCCATAGTGGGTTGTAGAGAACCTAGCTACTCTCATTCAAAGATACATCTTAATTTTACACTAGATAGTAGAATTTGGTTTTCTAAATAAGCTTCTATTTATTTATAATAAAATGATTAATCTGTCATGTTGATTCTTTAATCTTCGTATGTCTTAATATTTCTATAATATAGGGCACTTCATCAAGCATATTCATGCATGAAGCTGAAGATGTTGTTACTAATGGTGACACAAACCTTGTTGTCATTGATTTCTTTGCATGGATATAACTTCTCTATTCTGATTGTAATGATTCCATTTTTTTGTAATCATGCATAGAAAAAGGTCTAGTGGTGATTGATAGCTACAGGAATTTATGCAGTTATACATATTACCGGTCACAAAGATGCACAATTTTGTACTCTCACGGGAATAAAGAAATTCTTGTGTTCCTTTCCTCTTGTCCAACATTTATGAAAGATTCTTTTTTGTTTATGGATAATGCCCACATGCCTTCTATGAAATATGGTGTGAAAAAATCAGCACATGAAATTAAGACCTCCACATCCAAGACAAAACATTAGGTTAATATATATATGGGTGGTTGTAGATAATGGATCAAATGCCCAACTTGCAAAATGCCTTGGGTGTGCATTATGGATCACTGGTATGCACTTCAAAACACCATAATACGCTTCCATAATCCAATCATTCTTGAGATGAAAAATTCCAATTCAAAAGACATTATTCTTATCTTCCAATACATAATATGCTGTCATAATCCTTCATAATACATTGTTCCAACTCCATAAGCTTCCATAATCCAATTCCAATGCATAATACACTTCCATATTCCTTCATAAGACATTGTTCTTATCTTCCAATTCAAAATTTGTTAAGCCAAACACAAAAATAAACCATCTTTGTCTTCTTAATGGTTGCAAAGCCTGTGTTTTTGGTAAATCCTTAACTCAACAACCAGTTCCAATCCAAATCATAATCAATCCAATAAGAAACCCAACACCATGCAAAAACTCTTTCATGGTGGTATCCTACTGAAATCAATCTATTAAGAGGATGAAATCTAAGACATCATTGTGGTTCTGTGAGTCAATTTAGTTATGATTGCAATGCTCTCTTTCCAGGTTAATTACTTCACATACACCAGTATTGTTTGGAGCATTTAGTGAACCAAACCTCATTAACTACAACTCTGTTCATGCTTGTGAAAGTTCAACCCAACACATGAAATTGATACCTCCATATCCAATACAAAACATAGGGTAATATATATCGTTAGCTATAGAGAATGGATCAAATGCCCAACTTGCAAAATTCCTTGGGTGTATGTGTTATGGTGCAATTGGCTTGGGCAGGTCAAATTGAATCTGCAACTTGTAGCTAGCAAAGTGCAAGGTTTGAAGGATTCTACAATTGCAAGCAAGTCGGCTTGTCTCCATTCATTTTGTACACCAAATATTTGAATCCATGTGATGATCCATTCAAATAGCATATAGTTGTAGGGTATTAGCAATGCACATCGATGGGAGTTGAATGGTTTTAACACTCCTTGGTTTGTGATGCCACAAGAACCCAATGCCTGTTGAATGTCAAATATAAAACATATGTATATACATTTGCATGGGAGTCACCATAATAATGTAGGGAGGATCACTGATATGCACTTCCAAGATAGTTGGGTTTGTTACTTTCACAACTTTAACCTTTAACAAACCTACAATCTTCTTTTCATATGGCCTTAATCTTCTCTTGTAGGATTACACAATCTTCCCTAAATATGGCCCTACATCTTCTTTTCATTAGGATGCCTGTAAGGATTCTTCCATTATATATGATCATCCAAGTGTCCTTAATTTCACACATCCTCTAAAAAGGGCCAACATATAGATTTGGGAGGTCTGTGAATTCAATGGCAAGAAACATGATTCTTCTATATGACATATGGCGAATAGGTCAATGGTAAGACTAGCTGAATGAAGCCATGCCTTAACTGGTATGCTATGGATAGCAATGAGACAAATTCAATAGTATGCATTTATCAAGACAATTATTGTGAAATATTTTGTTGGGTTTATTTATATGGCATGCTCTAGTCACAGGACAAAAAATTCAATGCATATCCTATAATAATAATAATAAATATAAATATAAATTCAACTCAACTATTTTCTACTATTGTCATTTCATGAGCTTGTTTGGAGGTTTATGAGACAAATATCGTCTCTGAACAGACTCTCTCTCTCTCTCTCTTAATTTTTTTCTTGTCGAGCAAGAGTGGGATGATGAGAAATTTAATTATCAGAAGAGAGTATCTTTAATGTGTGATTGTAGGTACATTATCTACTAAACGATCCTGCTCATAAATCACTGAATGAGACATTGGTATGTCATTTCTTACGTTGAAGCTAGATTGTGGTTTTTCATAAGGATACTATTTGGGAGAGTATTCTTTATCAAAATTATGTATACTTTAGAGTATTTCTCTCTTTTGATGTTGTTCATTTTGAAATGTAAGATAACAAAGCAATATTCTTTCCTCCATGTTTTTTTCATTAGCATAACCTTGGTTCCAATGTGATCAAGAGCTCACGCAATACCCATCACTTCGCATTGAGGTTGGAAATGTAGCTATTGATGGCCTTGAAAAATTACAATATGAGAGATGAAAAACAATATTCAAACTTGTGGACATGGAAAACAAGTTGGAGTGAAAACATGATAGCACTTTAACAAGAACCCTGAACATTAGTATGCCATTTAGAGACTGGTAATTGAGTAGTAGTGTGGACATTGGGAAATGTGTCTATACCAAATTGTGAAATCATCCCAAATGCTCTTCTTGTTCCCAAAGCCATAGCCTTGTCTAGACAAATTGATTTTGGTGGAGATTCCTTACCTGCTGAATTTGTAGTATTGACCATACCTGCAAATATAGTATAATGATGTGCAATTATAGAATAAGATCCATGAAACAATTAATTACTCATGGAATGGAGATCACCTTCCTACTAAAAAACAAAGCTTGGTCATATATGCTATTATTTCCCCAATTGTCTTCACTCGAGGTTCTAAGATTGGGAAATTTCACCATTTGTTTCATTATGACCTTTTGGTCATTAGGAATTTGATTGAGTGAACCTAATGAAGGGATCTTAACTGAGCACAATTGATGCCATATCTTTGTTGAGTTAGGATAGTCTTGAAGGATGATGAGGTCAAAGAATGTGTTTCTCTGTGGTCCCTTTCATGTAGGTTGTGCCCATATCAAGTTCTATTTTGATTCCCTCTCTTAGATGTCTCTTTATGAGGCAAGATGACTAATAATGAAAGTGATGTTTCCCTTGTAATGGTTCTTATTCCTATACTGTAAGGAGGAAAGCATAAAAGAAAGATGTTTGTATAATTTCATGTGTCTCTAATGTTGATGTTGTGCTACTCAAGTTACTATGCCTTGAAAACACAATTGGAAGCTTTAAAGGAGAGTGCAAGAATCATATTTGAACTAATTTGTGAATAAGTTAGTGGGTAGAGGAAGTGTTTAACGAAATATCAAAATCAAAATATTCCATACAATATATCTTCAAGCCTCTAGACTCCAATAGTATGCTACAGTAGATGGAAAGTGAAGTGTTTGAAAAAATCAGGATTTAAATAACCCTTACAGTAAGCCTGACCATTATCAGTTGACAAGAGAAAACAAAGTAGCAGGAGTTTAAAGGAGGAGTAGTGGTATAAACAAGTCTTCCCTAACAACAATTGAGTTAAAATTCTAGGGTAGTATTGGCAAGGGTTATTACAAAATCAAGAATAGAAATTTGTGTTTTGAAAAAAATTCAGAGTTTTGTTGTATTGGTCTCTTGCTATGGCTTTCTCTGTTCTATTATTTTGAGAAAGCAGATATTTTATAAGATATAGATCATTGAATATGATTTTATAATCTATTATGTTGAGCAGGTTCAGTCCTAAGGCATTGAGATTCACTTCTAAAAGGGTCTCCTTGGTTGGTTTCCTTCTATAAAACTATATTGCTTACAATGCCCTCACTCCATCAAGATTCAAAACTATGCATCTTCATGTATATATATATATATATATATATATATATATATATATATATATATATATATATATATATATATATATATATATACATATATTCTAAAAAAAACCTTGGGGAAATCCACGGGATTCATGGATGACATACCTAGTAAACTTGTCAGCATAGAGTTGTAGACTAATGCTTCTCACCTGGTGGGATTCAAATAAAAAAAACCTTGGGGAAAGCCACGGGATTCATGGATGACATACCTAGTAAACTTGTCAGCATAGAGTTGTAGACTAATGCTCCTCACCTGGTGGGATTCAAATTGGACACCCATTGGCATAAACTAGCCAAATGCCCAACAACATTGCTGACTATCAATTGAGATAACCCCTTGTCCCAAACATCTTCATATGTATATTTCTATCTATGGAAAAACTCACGGGGAAACCATTTTGGGCTCTTCCTAGCATTTTACAAATTGTACCCAATGTAATGCTAGCTTTTGGAATTACTTCAAAAGTGTTTACACCATGCTTGGGGGAGCTTCATGGGATGTGGTGTGCATGGTGTGTTTCCCACCCTTGGTTGTACCTTAGTGGACATACACATTGGAGATAGCTTCCTCATGGATTGCTATACATTGACTTGATGTTTATGTGGTGCACATCCTTGGAAGGTTGGAGACTCATGTGGTTTGGTGATTGTCTTCATAACATGCATATGAAGGACTTGGTTGCTTGCTTGGGAGCATCATTGGGCATTTAGGAGGAGTATGTCGAGCCCTAGTTAGCATGGGATCATTTGGTTGCTTACATGGAGGCTTGTGCTTGACTGAGGATGCTTAGGTTAAGGAGTGTTCATGGATATGTTCTGCACCCAAAGGGAGCACATGGCTTACTAGGAGCTAGTGTTGGAACATTGGAGACCTTTAGGGGAGACGAATTGGACTTTTCTTGTGAAGCGGTTACCTCAGGACCGTTGCTTGATGGACATGCTTACCTTAGAGCTTGATATGTGTCAAATTATAGTTGAAGTGATTCATATGTGGATCTATCTAGTGATTAGTTACATTTTTTGCTTGTGGAACTTGTCCATTTTATTAAATTATTATTGTTAGCTTTCTTGACCTTTCATATATTTAAAGGGAGGAGAGGGTCTTTTAATTCATTATTGATCACATACTTGTATAATAGATGTGAGAAGGAGAAAGATTGTATCTTTAATTATTGATCACATGCTTGTCTAATAGATGTGAGAAGGAGCAAAATTGTATCTTGTACTTTGCACGTTTTCCTAGTGTGCGTCTGAGTTCTTGTGTTGATGCAAGGAAGATGTTTAGGCTAGGGTTTGTCCTAAGAGGACAAAAAGAGCTAGTGTTTGGGAGAAACCCTAGAGAATCAAAATGGGCACTTGTTTTTTTAGTTCTTGTGAGATAAGAAGACTAGGTTTTTGTGATACTGGAAATCCTAGAACTACTTGGAATGCTAGATGTGTAGAAGATAGTGAAAGACTATATTGTGTTCTCTTGTACGCTTGTGATTCAAGTTTAGATGTTGTTGTGGATCTTTCAGTGGAGCAACCAACATTGGTTGGGAGTGATTCCTAGCTAGGAGGAGTTAGCTGCTAGGGTTTGACAGTTAGTGTGATGTTAGCTTGTTGTGGTTTCCCTAGCTAGGGTTTGGAGTGCATTGGATAGCCCCATCCCGTGATATGCTTGAAGGACTATCTTGTACCCGCTTGGGATAAGCCATTGGCATGTACTTGTAATTTCATATTATGTATATGTGAAGCATGCTTTGTTGCACAAGCCCGAAACTCTATACTTGCAGATCATATTTTCAGCTTATAATGTCATGGTGAATGAGCAGTTTATAGGGCTGTTTGTATGAAGATTTACCAGGAACAGTTATCTGATTTTATTAAGTTATTTGACAAACTTTTAAAAGATTAGTGGACAGATTTATGGCTATAATAAATCTTTTGTAATTAAGTAATTTTCCTATCTGTTATATGTTGGAATTTGTGCCACTAAGGGCTGGAAACATAGTTCCCTTAAAGCACAATTGTTTGGTGTTTATTTTTTTGGGATGCCCTGTGTATTTGGTTGGAAAGCAGCAAAACATATATTACTGTAATTCATATTTTAGGTTCATTCTGAAGGCTGAAAGTGCACAAGAAATAGATTCAGGGAACCTAAAGGTTGAGGTGAAAATTTTGAATTTGCATTAAGAGGTGATTCTCAAAATATTCACTTGTAAACCTGATTGTGCCGATTCTGATGCCTGACCTAGTTGGGACATCAAGTGAGCACACAACAAAGGTATCCTGCTTGGGGGATTCATCTTCACATGCACATATTTAAACTCTAGTTTTCAACATAAATATTAGATATGAAATAACAAGTGACAAAGAGTTGGAGAAGCTGTCAGCTGTCAGTGCCTTTTCTCCATAGCATATTATTTGATAATGACAGGTGGCTTGAATTCATGGCATATAAATTAGGAAAATCCCTTTTCCTCCCTTCAGATTCCCTTTGGGCACATCACTCTCATATATAGAGAAGATATCCAATCTCAGTTCCTTTTTCAACAGTAAAGTCTCTAGCAATTGCAGTTGTTAAAGGATCAGTGGGTCCTTTTGCTCTGGTGCATTGGCTCCAGATTTCCTCGTCCTTCTCTTGATTGGCTTGAGTTGATACCTTAATATTCTTCTCATCCCTGCAAGGCTGCTGGCGATGTCATCCACCATTCCATTCATTGGGTTCTCAATTAAGCATTCAATGTGAAGCAACTTTAAAAAATTCTTTATGGTTCTGGTATCCTTGAGATGAGAAGGAGAGACAAAGAATGTCCTTCATTCCGTTCCCAAATCTCCTTTGATTTCATATTTTACCCATGATGTTTCCAGTCCTCAGTCTGCTCTCAAAACTAATGATGTTGAAAGCATAATTGAGCATGTCTCATCTATTTGTTCTTAAATGAACTTCTCCCTACTCATTTGCATCTAGAAATATGTTTTTTTGGTTTATTTTCCCCAGTCCCACACCCATTATGAGATTCAGCAGACTTAATTATATTGTCATGGAGATCTCACAATCTCTCCTTATCACTGGTACACTGTCAATTTCCCAAACAACTTGCCCTTTTCTACGAACATATGGCAAAAATTTATGTTTCATGGTTGCTTGATACATAACTGAAATTGGGTATCTCCTCACAATCCTTAAACTGCATTTCCCGGTGTTGTCATTAAATTCATTCATCTTATCATTCCCATGGTTTGGGTTCTGGAAGCTATCCATTTGATGATTGGTTTCATCGTTCTTTGTAATACAATGATTTATAAAGTCTAATAAAAAAAATTTAATCTTCTGCTTGCTTGTGCCACTTGGATTTCAGGAGTTTACATCCACAACATCTTTCATACCGACCATATCTATACTCTTTCGCTATTGAAGTTGTTTGCAAACAAATCCAATTAGCTCAATTCCAATTTCAGGGGATTCTTTTACTCTAAGATGCATTTTCAATTCCTTGTTGCCACCCTATATTTTTTGCATGGATAATTGTCGTCTTGAATAATCCCTCTAGGCATTTTATGGAATATCTTAATGGTAATGAAGATAATGACCGAGCATGTTAACAAAAGGATTTGGATTGGAACGTTGCAGTAATAAATTATTGAATGTAGTCATTGATTGGCAATAACCGTAAACCATTATCTACTCCATTTCATGCCACATAGCCATTAGCTAGAGAGATTCCATCAAGAGCTATGATCACATTCCTTTGTCTACATCCCATGAGGTTGGGTGTTAATTTACAGCAAGATATCTGAATATACACCAAGAACCTTCATTTGGTGTTGTAGGAGGTTGCTCTCTAAAAGTATTGCCTCCATTCTAAGCAGTGCTATTCTTGTTGTAAATATTGTTTGCGCTTTTTCTCATTCTTCTTTTCCATAATGCTCTTATCTTTGGATTCCTACAAAAGATTGATGTCTTAAATCATGCAATCTTGTAAATCCCAATGATCATCCATTTAAATATCAGCATAGGAATCCTTGCTTTTGACTCTATATTAATAATCTGTTATCATTTTGCAAATATTAAGGCATATTTTGGTGATGTCAAGCCTGCAATCCTGAGTGCAATTGATGTTGAATTTGAAAAATATCCTTATGAGATGAGGAAAGTATTGGGTAATAAATCAGATGTTATAAGCAACATCTTCATCTACTATGTTTATTGTAATATCTGGTTGTATAAGGCTTAAGCAGACTGCAAGTACAGCTATCAGGGTGTGGCTTATAATATTTAACTAGGGATCAACTGCTGCTCCAAAGAAGACCATCAAAGAACTGGATTCTTCTTTAGTACCTTGTGGATCTGGTGTTGATGGCTTACCACATGAAGACATAAGTGGAAATATCTCGCCAATGTTAATTAAAAACTTAAGCAGTCCTGAATGGAAGGTATATAACTACCTTGTGTCCATACAAATATGAAGGCATTGGGACATCTTGTTCTATTGCAAATTCTACACCAAATTAATGCCAAAAAGAATAGTTAATTGTTTTGTGGTAATTGCAGATTCGTTTGGAATCAATTGAGGGAGCTAACAAAATACTTGAAGCAAATAACTAGATTCAGCCTTCTAGAACTGGTAATTCTATGGTTTTTATTTCCATTTTGAATTTCATTTTTATTTAAGTATTTTGGCCACATATATTTATTTGCAATATTAAATTATTCAGTTCTTAGAAACTGTGTGCGCTATAGAGGTCATGCATATCTAAATTTTTAATATATTTTATTGTCTTGCTTGTGGTATTTTGTTTTCTGAATAGGAGAATTGTTTGGAGCTCTGAGAGATTGTTTGTTTGACTCGGACAAAAACTTGGTGATGAGTACATTAACTGCTATTGGAAATATTGCAACCGCAATGGGTCCTGCGGTGGAGAAAAGAAGCAAGGTATTTGTTTTCTAATTTCTATTTGGTTTATTATAGCTCAGATGATGATGGGAAGCTTCTTTTCATGTCAAATATATTTTGGGAATTTCTAATTCTTTCTTGTGGTTATGTTCAGGGTATAATTTATGATATTCTAAAATTCCTTACTGATAACAAAAAGCATATGAGGGAAAGTGGGATTGAGGCATTGGACTCATGGGTTGCTATACTACAACTTGATAAGATGGTATGCTATTTAAAGTAACAGGATGTCTTCCTTACATGAGTATATCCATGTTAATATTAATATATACTAACATTTTGTGTGGCAGGTCCCATATATAAATTCATCGTTCGGAGATGTCAAGCTTGGCACATATGGTCGTAAAGACTTGTTTGACTAGGTCACTAGAAAACTTACAAAACTTAATGATCAATCTGATGTTGTACAACTTTTGAAACCAACATCCTTTTCTCTACAGGTATGACATGACGTAGTTGATATTTTTCTCTAATGAAAATTTTCATTAAAAATACTATATAGGTCGATTCATGCTAGTCATGGTAGGAATCAGAATGATTTATGTTAAATTTTCAGAATTTACTTCAATCTGATCTAGGATCTTAACTGAGAGAACAACATGTACAGCATATCTACAGCATATCAATCATGGAGACAATAATGCAAGCACACAAGAGACACAAAGATTTACTTGGGGAAAACCATAAAGGTGAAAAACCCCAATAACTTCCTCAGAGATAGATAGAGCAATGATACAACCAACCATGAGAGATAGACACAACCTAGCAGCAGATCCTCCTCCTCCATAAGTGCGCCACTCCTCCTTGAGTGCATAAGTGAGAAGTGAGTGAGTAAATAGAGTGCCTCCCGCACTCTATTTATACTTGACTTGACTTGCCTTTTTACCTAACTCATGTAGGCTCTAACTTAACCACATAACATAATGCTGAATGGGCCGACCCCCAATAGGGTGGTCTAATAACCCTTTGACCCACATGGCCGACCCCCAATAGGGTGGTCTAATAACCCTTTGACTCACATGACTTATACAGGGCCGACCCCAAACAAGGTGGTCTAATAACCCATCAAGTATAAGTTACGACACTTACAATATAAATGACGACACTTCTGTATAGAGGAATAATAACATCTCTATAGGAATACAATATACATATATGTGAAATACATTCTGAAGTTACATATACATCAACACTCCCTCTTAACTAGGAAGGTATTTCTCAGCACAGTTCTTCTAGCACAAGTCATCTTCTCTGGATCATCGTCACTGGATAATCATCATCGAGTCATCATCATCGTCACTGCTGCTGCTATCTCAATCAATCTCTGAATCTACTCGTCATAGGAAGTTCTACAGAGCCAATCCTTTTTCATACTAGATGTAGGCCCACCACCTGCAGGTCTTCGTCATCACTGGCCATACTGTGGAATCCTCAGGACTTATTACGTGCGTCACAAAACCTCGAAAGAGCATCCCAGGATGTTACGGGTACACAACTCCGACCTGTAGGATCTCCCAGGGCACCGAATTACATGTGACCTCACCACAAAACCTCGCAAGAGCATCCCAGGCTGTTACGAGCACACAGCTCTACCTATAGGATCTCCCAGGGAAACGAATTACATGTGGTCATGGCAAAACCTCGCAAGAGCATCCCAGGACTGATTACGGGCACACAGCCCAACCTATCGGATCTCCCAGGGAACCAAATTACATGCCATAGGACAAAACCTCGAAAGAGCATCTGCCAGATATCCCAGGGAACTGAATTACATGCCATAGGTAAAACCTCGAAAGACTATCTGCAGATCTCCCAGGGCACCGAATTACATGTCCTCCCAGAGCAAAACCTCAAAAGAGCATTTGCCAGATGTCCCAGGGCACCGAATTACATGCCATAGGCAAAACCTCGAAAGACCATCTACAAATCTCCCAGGGCACCGGATTACATGCTCATCTGCACAACTTGATCCACGGCCACAGAGTATCAACTTGATACTCACCATACATCATCCTGATGTATCCATGATCATCCTGATCATCACTGCAACATCCTGCTGCATGTCATCTGGAGCAACATCCTGAAGCTCGTCATCTATGATCATCCTGATCATCACTACAACATCCTGCTGCATGTCATCTGGAGCAACATCCTGAAGCTCGTCATCCATTATCATCCTAATCATACAATGCATCTACCTGATGCATACCAAGTATCTACCTGATACATATCATCATACATGATCCACCTAATCATACAGTGTATCCACCTAATACACATACAAATACATGATACATATCACCATACATGATCCACCTGATCATACAATGCATCTACCTGATGCATACCAAGTATCTACCTGATACATATCATCATACATGATCCACCTGATCATATAGTGTATCCACCTGATACAAATACATGATACATATCACCATACATGATCCACCTGATCATACAATGCATCTACCTGATGCATACCAAGTATCTACCTGATACATATCATCATACATGATCCACCTGATCATATAGTGTATCCACCTGATACAAATACATGATACATATCACCATACATGATCCCCATAATCATACAATGTATCCACCTGATACATATACAGATACATGGTCCAAGCATCCAACATGATGCATATACAAAATACATACAAATGATCCAACTGATCATATCCAGCAGAAACATGATGCGTACATACATAAAAATGATCCAACTGATCATATCCAAGCAGAAACCAGAACATCATCCTGATGCTCATCATCCAGCGCTTACATCCATAGCCATGTGAAGGATCCTCCTTCCAACATGCTTGGAATGGCTTCAGCAAATGTGACCATCACTTCTTCCTCGAAGTGTCCTCGATCTGAAGAACGCCAAGCCTCTCTCTGAAGTACTCGAACTTCACCCTGGCTAGTGGCTTCGTCAGCACATCTGCAATTTGCTCGTCCGTCACAACATACATGAGTTTCACAGCTCCTCTCTGCACCATATCCCTGATATAGTGATATTTGATCTCTATGTGTTTCGACCTGTCATGAAACACTGGGTTCTCGGACAGCTTCACACGACTCTAGTTATCACAGAAGATACCAGTAGCCTCCAACGGGAGATCAAATAGCTCAGACAGTAGCTTCCGTAGCCATACTGCCTCACAACTAGCTAAACAGGATGCAACATACTCTGCCTCAGCTGTACTCAGTGCTACACAGGACTGCTTCATGCTAAACCAAGAGATCACACCTGATCCCATACTGAAGCAACACCCAGATGTGCTCTTCCTATCTGCAGCATTGCCAGCCCAATCTGAATCAACATAACCTTGTAGGTTAAACTTTTGATTTGCTTCATACTTGAGCCCATAATCCACTGTACCCTTCAGGTACCTCAGAACATGCTTTATAGCAACCAGGTGAACACTCCTCGAATCCGTCAGGAACTGGCTCAATGTGTTCACAGCAAAGCAAATGTCCGGTCTTGTGTTCGTCAGGTACATCAAGGACCCAATCATCTGACGATACATGGAGACATCAACCGGCTCAGATGAAGCATCACATAGAAGCTTCAGATTCGATGCCATAGGTGTGGCCATGGCCTTGCAATCCATCATCCCGAACCTCTTCAGGATCTCTACTGCAGACTTCCCTTCTCCAAGGAAGATTCCTTTTGCACTCTGCCACACCTCCATGCCAAAAACAAATAGTACATCATCCCCAAGTTCTTCATCTCGAACTCGGTAGTAAGCTTCCGCTGCGTGTCGGCAATCAATCTATCTTCACCATACCAAGTTCTGCATAGATATGATTTCCTATCATGTGTCTCAGAACCAAGTGGCTGCTCCACATACACTTCTTCTTCAACTACACCATTCAAGAAAGCTGTCTTGAATCCATCTGGTGTATCTTCTGTTTCGTCACTTTTATATTTCTCTATGCTGCCATCTGCAACATGCTTGATCTAATAGTTCCATATGGAAGTCATAACAAACTTCCCTTCAGGTCTTGGGATTACATCCCAAACATCATTCTTCATGATCGATGGATCATGGCATTCCATTTCTTCATCCCAGAACCTGGGAACTTCAATATCTTTAATAGATATCTTTGTTGCTGGAACAAATGTTGTAGTCTTTTTGTAGGTGAAGATATACGGTCTTTCCTACAAAACAGGTTAAATTGCATGATTAGAAACATCTCATAATTTTTAGAACAAATTCTTACACATAAAGAAATATGTCATACAGTCATGCAATTATCTTAGCCAATGCTTCAATACAACATTTATCCATATCCCGTAACTTTCTAGATGCCTTCCAATCTCTACCAGAACATTGTTAAGAGTGTGCACAACTCCCAACATGTCAGCAAAGAGGTTTCATTCTAGATAAGTAGCAATGGAATGTTGTACAGTGCCATAGGCCACTTACCCATGAATATTAGTAGTATATTGTTCATCAATGCAATTATTCTAATATGCACAATACATATCCTAAGTCTAGGAACATGAGCATATACATCATTGAACAATTTTATTTAAACAAACAAATATGCAAGAAATGATAATTAAAATACTTATCTTTGTTTGTTCATTGGGTGGACTCCCTCTGAGTCTTTGCTTCCTTGCAGGAGCTGTTGGAGTCCTAATCTGAAGTAGCTTTTTCTATGGAATGTAGAGAGATGGTCAACTCCCTCTGAATATCTACATCCTTGCAGAAGCTACTGAAGTGTGCTCCTTTGCTTTCTTGCAGGAACAACTGGAGTGTGCTCCCTCTTGATCTTTGCTTCCTGGATTACCTGTCTTTGAACTTATACTCATTCTTGATCCCTATGCATGCTTGTTAGTATCATCATAATCAAAAAATTCATTAGAATAATCTTAATATTATCAAAAACACAATAATCTAAAGCATGTATAGTCAGGATCATTTCAAACACAGATAATAAACATTAGTATTCAAGGTTTCTGTAGGATTCTTATGGTTAGTCAAATCATAAGAAACATAACATGTCTAAACGTATAATTACTCAAACCTATGACTCTTCGGGTTAGTTGAATCATCAATCAAGATAAGAGATATAATATGCATAAAACCTGTGATTATTCAAAGCTATACCTTCATGATTCTTCTGGTTAGTCATATCATCAATTATGGTAAGAAACATAATATGCATACAACCATGATTATTCAAACCTATGACTCTTCGTGAATAATCATTATCAACAACACAATAGTATAAGATCCTAACACAAGGTAAGATTCTAGCTTGATATAGGAAAAACATACCTGGATTAGCATGCTAGCTATTTATGTCTAACATACCAGCATAATGTCTTCTGGTTCTCTTCAGTGACTTGTGCTAGTAACCTGCATGTCTCATAAGTTAACCATTGTAGAAACAAGTTATACATACCTCAAAAGTAGATCTTCTATGTAATCCATGACAATGGATGAATCCTTGTCTTCATGTCACCATGATCATACGTTCTTGAAGTAGAACATGATTTTTCTTTCTTGGTGTACCTTTTATGTTAGCAGACAACATAAACCTCACACAACACCATAATGCATTAGTACAATCATAAGTGTCAACACCCTAATCAATGAATATTTTCTATCATGCATTCATAATTTTGTTAAGGTGATACGACAAATCTAAAATCTAAATTGTACTAACCGTAATAACATGAAGACAAACATACCATAAACTTAATCATGGACAAATATCGAAACATACCTCGATGAGTCATACCTGTCGAGATCGCTTGTAATCTTCTTATGTAAGGCCTTAGCCTCATCTCCCTCTGAAACAGGAACTTCTTCACTTATGCAAGTGACCAATCCATCTTCTTCTAGGATTAGCCCAATCCACTTGATTTGCAAGAAATGGACCTGGAGCTGGATATGGGTTTGTCAAAGAAACCCCAAAAATTCAAACTTTGAATTTCAAACTTCCGAAGGGATAGAAATATGCGCCTTGATGAGCTGATCAAACTGGTATATTCAGAATTTGAAAACTGTAAAGTTTCACTCCTCAATTTTGCCTTTGAAACTTCCGGATTCACTAGATGTGACCCTTAACTAGGGTTTGATGAATCCCACTCTTCTGCCCAATCAAAAGGTTTGATCCAAAGCTCTAAGCTTCTATTTTTCTGAGTAGCTTCCAGCCGTGGTCTCAGATTTCAAAAATTCCCATTTTTACAGAAGCCCTAATTTTCCACTTTCCTGATCAAAGTCCCGAACTAGGGTCTGATCAATCCCGGCCTTCTACCCAACCAAAAATTCTGATCTTGGTCTCTAAATTTTTCTTTTTATGAGTAGCATTCAGCCGTGGTCTCCGATTACAAAAATTCCAACTTTCTCCAAAGCCCTAATTTCCGGAAGCCATGAATGAAGGTACCAAAAAATAATTCTGTTTTGACATAAATATGTACCTGATTGTTTCTAGTGTAACTCCAAAATTTTTTATCCACAGGGTCTGAAAAAGTTTCCTGAGATATCCTGACCTGTTAGCTTTCCATCCTGACAGGTCTGACCTCAATTGGATTTTCTGAGAGAGAGTTATGCCAAATGTCGCAACGTGACCTGTTTTGGGATAATACAGGAGAGCGAACTTGTACGGTGTGCCACGTGTCACTGTTTCAACTTCGGCCTCTGAAAATGTTTTTTGAGATATCTCAACCTGTTATCTTTCCATCCTGACAGGTCTGATCGCAATTGGATTCCATGAGAGAGAGTTATGACAAGTGTCGCAATGTGACCTGTTTATGGGATAATACAGGAGAGCGAACTTGTACGGAGTTCCACGTGTCACTGGTTCACCTTCGGCCTCTGAAAACTTTTTATGAGATAGTACATTCTGTGTACTACCTGTCACTTTTTACGAAATTTCATTTGGAGCTTCCTAGCCCAAGTTATGACCTTTTTCCCAAGGTCACTTGATTTTGACTCAGATCTGGAAGAGGTAGAAACCCTATATTGCACAGATCATAAATCACAAATTACAACGAATTAGAGGTTGTCCTTTGGACACAAGGTACCTGGATATATTAGCTTTGGCCTGTAACAATTTTAGATCCGAAAACGTCTCCAAAACGTATTTATAGCGAAAGTTCTACGATGACTAGTTTTTGCTATATCAAGCCCTAGCATCGTAAGTGCAACAAGTGTCATACATGCCATATCATGCCTTCTTTCAGGCTAGCTCTGATACCATGTTAAATTTTCAGAATTTACTTCAATCTGATCTAGGATCTTAACTGAGAGAACAACATGTACAGCATATCTACAGCATATCAATCATGGAGACAATAATGCAAGCATACAAGAGACACAAAGATTTACTTGGGGAAAACCATAAAGGTGAAAAACCCCAATAACTTCCTCAGAGATAGATAGAGCAATGATACAACCAACCATGAGAGATAGACACAACCTAGCAGCAGATCCTCCTCCTCCATAAGTGCGCCACTCCTCCTTGAGTGCATAAGTGAGAAGTGAGTGAGTAAATAGAGTGCCTCCCGCACTCTATTTATACTTGACTTGACTTGCCTTTTTACCTAACTCATGTAGGCTCGAACTTAACCACATAACATAATGCTGACTGGGCCGACCCCCAATAGGGTGGTCTAATAACCCTTTGACCCACATGGCCGACCCCCAATAGGGTGGTCTAATAACCCTTTGACCCACATGACTTATACAGGGCCGACCCCAAACAAGGTGGTCTAATAACCCATCAAGTATAAGTTACGACACTTACAATATAAATGACGACACTTCCGTATAGAGGAATAATAACATCTCTATAGGAATACAATATACATATATGTGAAATACATTCCAAAGTTACATATACATCAACAATTTATATTATAAAAATGGAACCCATACTCCCTTTAAATCTTAGCCTATTTTCTTGGTTGTTTATAGCTTTTTATGGCTTGATTCTTAGATTTAAATATTTTCTTCTTGATGATAACTTAGATATCAGAGCTGCTTTAGCACATCCACTTGTACTGTACACAGATTGCATGTTATTTTAGTCCCATTGACCTATTTGTGTGGTCATTCATTGGATATTAATATCTTATCTTTGAGAAGATTTCTTCCTGTTTCATCTCAATTCAGCACTTAGGTCAAAAAGTCCTAATCCACTAGTTCTACAAAGTGCAACTTAGAAAGAAAAATACCATTGTCATCTAAGTATATATCAATTTTTGTTATGGACAGTCAAGGATGCACAGTCTCTTGAAGAGCATTTGATTAGAGTGGCTTGCCAGCTTGAAGTTTCAATGCTACAAAAGTGCAAGATAAAATCAGGGGATTATGGTAATGCCAGTCATGACTCAAAGTCCATTCGGAAGCAGGTTTGAATTACTATTTTATTTTCACATGCACTCAGTATTCCCATGTTCATACCGATTGAAATTTTGTAGAATGCATTAATTGAGTGTATACTTATCACTATTCATCTACAAGGATGGCACGTGAGTGACATGTCAAATATTACTTATAAATAAAGGAGCTTAATATTATGACCAAACTGTGCATACCTTTTCAATCTTATTATTGTACTGTGTTGTATCTTTTATGATGGAATTTGTCACCTCTAATGGGACAGTATTGCTGATGGATACATGGCGAAGATATCACGATTGAGATCAATGTCTTTACTAGAAGGATTTGCAGGGTGTATTTGTTTACATCAATTGGTTTACATGGATCTGGGATTTTAAAAACCACTAACCACCACAAGCACACCTTATTAACTCCAGCAATACGTTATTGGTTTTGCATAGAAGTTGGTATGTACAATAATGCTTATTTTCATTCCCACATTCCTTGGTATGGCAACAATACAGAAAAACATCATGGAAAAGGCTTCCTCTATACCGTACCTCAACCGAAAAACAAAACATATCCTCATAACTACCACAATGTAAAACATTCTTTATGACTCTCTTCTTCATTTTAAAAAAACCTTGCTTTACCTCATTTAGAGTCTAACCTGCATCATGAGTCCAGCATGACCAGTTTTGAGCTTCAACTTGACTTTCACATGGAAATAGAGACTTACAACAGTTTCCACATTGAAAAATGAAAAAATGGTGAGTGTGAGATGACTTTCATGTTTGGTGTCAAGTTAAATTTTATAATAAGTATTCATTTTTTAATCTGTATTTACTTTCTCATGTCTGCATTTCTGAATTACCACAACATAAAATATACAAAATGACTCACTTCAGAACTTGCATAGCTTCATAGTTTAGTCACCATGGAAGAAAAACTGCAAAGATATTATCATAGTCTCTTGTTGATTTTTTCCATGTCCAAATCCCTTACACTACCTGTTGTGACTGACATCACCAGTTCTAAGCTGCAAGTCTACCTGTAGAAGGTTGTGGAGCATTGCTTCAGTTGCAACAGTGAAAAAAGTGAAAACAATAAATGCTAATGTATTTACCATTTAATGTTGAGGAATTTTACTATCATTAACCTAAGTTTAGATCTATAACTCTTGATCCAAGCAGTTTGGTGAACTTAACAAATATTTATTAGTCTTCTATCAAAATCATAAAATTCATTTTTTTGTTCAATTTTGTAACCTGTTAACTTAGCTTGGAACTTACAATGTTGTATGCTGTAATTTTTTTATTTTTTTTACTTCCATGTTATTATTGAGATTTAATTTTCAATATCCATTCCTTTTCCAAATTGTTTCTATAGGTGTTTGTTGGAGTGGAGTGTCCTCCAATTTTTTCCCGGGAAGGTTCTTTTGGGATGAATCCACTTTGTCCTCCCGGTTGTTTTGAATATAAGGGAACTCTAGATGTATTTTACTCGATTATTCGACAGGTGTGTTTTAGTTCATCACCAATTTGAAATGTTTCATTTGTTATTGCAAACTAACATTGCATCTTCTGTGTGACTTCAGAATGTATATGCTTCTACATAGAATTCTAATTGTGTTCCATTGGCATTTATAGGAAGGATTCTCTCGCCCATGGAGAGGTACCAATGCAGGTTTAACATTGGTCATGCCTAGTGTAAGTATTCTTCTGGAAAAAATACTTTAGTAGTCTCAGAGTCTCAAATATTGACTGGGTTTTCACTTTTGTGGAATAGCAAACCATTCCGTACTGTAGATTATGGTGGAAATTTCAGGACTTTTGTGTGAATAATGTTTTGATAAAATGGAATTTGTTAGTTATAATTCTTAGCCAGAGGAGCCTAGATGGTGTACGGCATGAAATAGTGGGTTGCTTCTATATTTTGGATGATGGCTATTGGTTTTGCTAGAAATTGTTGATCGACAAAAAAAATATTCAGTTTTGAGATTTGGGAGACTATATTGAAATGAAGAAGTAGATTTATTTGAAATAATTTTTACACATGGGCCGACTTGCATATGGATTTCATATTTCTGGTTATACGTAATTCTATTTTATAGTACAAACATGTGTCTGGCTATTCTTTTTTATTAGTGTTACACTGCATTTTCTTATTTATGGCCATTTCTTATTTGATAGTTTTGAAATAGTTGCTTGAACAAATTTTGATTTGCTATTCCATCTCTAGATATACTTCTTTAGGAATATTATTGGTATTTTTTGAAATGATTATACATTTATTTTTGTATTTCTAGATACATTATTTATAAATGTTATTGATCTTTTTTAAAAATGATTATACACTTTTTTTTCAATCAAGTAGGAATATATTTACCTTCCTATGACATTTTTTGAGATTGTCTTGAGATATTTTCAAGTAAGAATGCACCCGAATTTACCCCATATGCTCCATTAGTAGCAGGATCAATTGCACGATCATTGCCATGTATTACTTATTCTCCTATTGAATTAGCAAGAACATAGATGCAGGTTAGGTTAGGCTATTCCAGGGGTACCGAAGATCAAAGACAAATACAACCCAACCACATGGATGTTAGAAGTTAGCTCTACTGTTGTTGAACATGGTTTGGGGATAGAATTTGCAGAACATTACAAGAAATCTTCCCTCTACAAGTAAGCATTAAACTTATCAATATTTTCTCACCAAAACCCTTATGCTTATAATAGCTAGCTATTATGTAAGTGTTTCACCTGGCTGTGTATTATCAGCAAGGCTTTATAATTGGTTAAATTTAGCATAGCCAATTCGACTGACTCTGACTTCATCATGAGCCAAGTTGTAATGGACTCAGAATATGGATGATTGTTGCGGACATAAAAAATTTCTATTATTTTGATTTTCAATGTCATGATCAACCTTCTTGATTTGCTTGACTTGCCCTTTGCAACACATTTGGTCATTGGGCCTGTTTGTAGAAGAATATAGTAAGATGCTAAATTTTAAAGAAGCATGCCATGTTGTCTTGTTAAATTTGACAGATTTCCAACCATGACTGGATCTTGCAGATACAAGTAGTAGTTTGATATCATGGACCTATTTGTTATTAGATCTCATTTCTGTAGCAAGGGAGGTGGATTGGCCCACATTGGAGGAAAATGAGTTTGGGACACCATTTGCTCATCCTTTGCTTCTATATAAACTGAAATTATTCTTTCCATGGCATCATCCACCATTATCTTCAAGTTACTTATTAAATTTTATTCAAATTCATATATATTGGCATGACTCTAGATGACTTGGTAAATAGTTTAACAATGGATGCATGCTTGTCATTCCTATAAATTTCTGGGATTTTTTCATTTTGCATCATTCAAGCATACAAAATAATGATTACCAAGTTACTATAGATCGATAATGGATTACCTTGTACTAGTCCTTCAAGTTCTGTCACTTAATAAAATCAATTGAAGAACTTGAAGGACTAGTACAAGGTAATCCATTATGGATCTATAGTAACTTGGTAATCATTATTTTGTATGCTTGAATAATGCAAAATTTGTTTGAATATCATCATTGTCAAGCAATAACAACTTCTTAAAGGGTACTAGCTCAATGGTAGAGCACATGCCTAATTATAGGCAGGAGATTGGTGGTTTGATTCCTCCGTACCCTATCATAAATTAGTGACTAAGAAAACGACTAAATTCGCATATATACGACTATTAATAGCTAATTTCTAGTATCTTATAGCGCGACTAACGTTTAGTCATATTTAACTTAGTCATTAATATGTTATCATCTAGTAGTTTATTTAGTCGTATATTTGGTCATTAATTATGACAAACAATGACTAAATCAATGTTTAAATCATTGACTATCAATGACTAAATTAGTGAGTATTAATGACTAAATCAATGACTATAAATGACTAAATCAATGACTAATAAGTCAACCAATTAATGACTAGTGAAATACGACTAGAGATCAGATAGTGGAAATCGGATACTATTAGTCACCGACTCAAAAATAGTCGTTTATAGTCGAATTTTAGTCATTTTTTTAGTCATTAATTTCTCATTTTGTACTAGTGTAGTAACTACTGCAAAGTGGTGTGACCATTTCTGAAACCATTGGTGGGTTGTGCGAAGATTTGATGAGAAGACTCAAGTTCCATGGGGAGAGATGTATTACTCCAAGGGCAAGAGAAAACCAAATTTTGACACCACTGGTTGAAGCTATTTGGTGCTCCAAGTAATTTGTTTCTCAAAATTGCTCCATTATAAGTTGCTACAAAGGAAACTTATTATTTTTTTCCTACATAGCTATAAGAGTTTTTAGCATGACATCTTCTACTCTAAAAATTTACAAGACAATATTTCTATATCTGATACCACTTATCTAAATGCCAAGGGGGATTTAGGGACAACATTTTAAACATTGTGTGTAAGACAATAATGGTAGAAAATTTATTTTAAACTAAGGCATGTGTAACCCTCGAAGCTAGCCAAACACACAAAATGCAAGTTTCATGCTCAGATAGGAAGTGGGAGCCAAAAATGACCATCCCAAAAGTTCGTTCTCATTTTTAAATGTATGCAATAATATCAAGCTAAATCAAGAATAATTTAAACAACAAAACACACACAATTCTTCTCAGTAGAAATGAAGCTTTTTAACTAGAGAAACCCTCTTCTGGAAGAAAACTCAAGAGTGGTATTAAATATATTGTTAATGTATTTTTAAAATGTACTATACTATGCCTTCTTCAAGTGACACACTTGAAGACCTCTTGTATAACCACTACATTCTACCTAGGGTATGGAGCCTTCCTATCAGAAGTAGGCTCACCCCTCTGTTCCTCTATTGTGCTCTACCCCGTGTTATGTTTTTCCTCTGCCAATTTAAAAATTCGAATAGTTACACGCCAATAAGTTGGTAGGTTCATTGTCCAAAAATATACAAGAATCCCATGGATGCACTTCTAACTAGATGTTAGTACATCCCTAAGTGGGTGGAGTGCTTGTTGACGAATTTTCTCTTCCCACTAGTGTGCTTTTGCATGTGTGGCTCCTAATCTAGATAATCTGTAGGTTGAAAGGAGAGAAGTAATAGAGAAGAAAATGAACAAGTATCAGAAGAAACCTTGTTATAAATTCCCTTGTGCTTGTGCTAGAAGGAAAGCTAACACACGTTAACTTTCCTTCACTGTGCAATGTTGTTGTAAGAAATGTCCTTATGCTTGTGATAGAAGGAAAACTAACATGCATTAGATTTCCTTCATGGTTCAATGCATTTGATGGAAATGTGGTTGTACTAGTAGGAAAACTGACATTCATTATCTTTCATTCACCATGATATGTTGTTGCTAGAAATGACTTTGTGCTTGTGCTAGAAAGAAAGCTAACACGTGTAAGCTTTCCTTCATTGTGCAATGTTGAAAGAAATGTTGTTATGCTTTTGCTTGAAAGAAGGCTAACACGCATTAGATTTCCTTCATGGTGTAATGTATTTGTTGGCAATGTGGTTGTACTGGTAGGAAAGCTAACACGCATGAGATTTTATTCAAATGCAATGTTATTGTTAGAAATTACCTTATGCTTGTGCTAGAAGGAAAGTTAACACGCATTAGCTTTCCTTCACTATGGAACGTTGTTGTAAGAAATTCCCTTATGCTTGTGTTAGAAGGAAAGCTAGCATGCGTTAGAATCCCTTCATGGTGCAATGTATTTGATGGCAATGTAGGTGTACTAATAGGAAATCTAACACATGTTAGCTTTCATTCACATGCAATGTTGTTGTTACAAATGCCCTTGTGCTTGTGCTAGAAGGAAAGCTAACATGTGTTAGCTTTCCTTCAATGTGCAATGTCGTTGTAAGAAATTCCCTTATGCTTATGCTATAAGGAAAGCTAACATGCACTATATTTCCTTCAAGGTGCAATGTATTTGATGGTAATGTGGTTGTACCGGTTGGAAAGCTAATAACATGTTAGCTTTTACTCACCGTGAAATGTTGTTGCTAGAAATTCCCTCGTGCTTGTGCTAGAAACATAGCTAACACGTGTTATCTTTTATTCTAGAGTGCACTGGCTTTCCTTCATTATGTAATGTTGTTTTAAATGAGCTTGTGATTGTACTAGAAGAAAAGTTAGCAGGAGCTAGTGTTCCTTAATGGTGCAATGTTGTTGTTGATAATGCACTTGTGCTAAAATAAAAATGAGAATTTTATGGTAATTACATTACTAAAACTTTAATTTTTGAGAAAATATCTAATTTGGATTCTAACTTACCAATTTCAAACATCAAACATCTTCACTAAGTGAGCTATAAATATAATTGCTCCTTCTCATGGGACATTTATTGACGTTGAGCATAGCATCCATCTTGGACTTTCTTAGATTTTATAAAGGAGCTTGGTGTTTTTCTCCAACTTTTGCAATTTTTTTATGAGCACGATTCATACACATACATCAATTATATTAGTTCCATTTACAATGTTAAATAGAAACTTTGTGGTAAATTTATATGAGTTGATATCTGTCATTCTCTCGTACTACTTCGATCTATAATGGTCAAATATTTATTTATTTCTTTTTTGTAATTTATATGTAAAGTCCATTTTGATACCGTGTACTAGATGGTGGGGAACAATGTTTCATCTCAAACAAAATGGATTCCTTAATATTTTGAATTATTGAAAGTAATACACATTTTTTTAAGGTTGTGTATTTGCTAAAATATAAGACACACTTTACATGGTTTAACCTTATTTATGAGTTACAATTCAATTGTGTGTTACAGAATTGAACGGAGTTACAATGGAAAATATAATTTTGACAAGAGGGGACTATGTTGAGCTCCTAATTAATGATCAATTTATTGGAATAGGAAGGGTTGAATCTACAGAGATTGGAACTTATTATGGCGGAGAAAGGGTTAATGAAGGCTATGTTACGGTTTTGATATTTGATGTCACTCAACCACATTTAATGTGCAAGATGTTGATGAAGGGGACATACATCCATGGAAGATTATGGATTTGAGGCATAATAGAGGTAAATCAAAATATTGAAGCATGTGTTAAGTGTTACTGATATTACTTTCAATGTTGAATGGTTTTTTTGAGTGAATACTAATGTTCTTTAATTTGGTGTACATGTGCAAATGTCTCTTCTGCATTTTCTATTGGAGACAAGGTAGATCTTCTAAAACGTGGAGTGAAGGTGGGTGAGGGATCCATATTCAATATAGAGCTTGGGCATAAGGTGCATGGAAGGATGGTAAAGAAACTATGCATAGTGGTTAAAATTGAGAAGGTGTTAAAACATGATGCTATTCTACCACATCCAACAGGATTTGAGCATACACTAAGGGGTGCATTGGATTCTTATGAGATTTGGCCAGAATCATATTTGGAACCACATTATCATGATCCTCCCATAAATATTCCCCAAGATAGGGCTACATTCACATGCAAAAAGGTTTCTCTTACACATGAATGCACAGGAACAAGCATGCACATTTCCAAAGGGATCATAGTTTTTGTCTGTGAGGATGACATGGTTGGGGATGAAACTCTAGGTCAAATGGAATTTGGTGTTTTGGTGGAAAACATAAATGAAAACTTCCAAATATGTAGAATTGGGGATAAGTATATAAATTGTTTGGTTAGATGACCAATAAATAAGTTGGTGGACGATGAAGGTCATATTTTAAGGGTTAAGGAAAAGTTCAAGGAGGCACCCAAGGAATTGGTGGTATAGGATATTATAAAGGACACAAGTCCCTTAAATAAATGGAATGGAGATATTTATAGTGATAAAAATACAGACTCAATTGATATAAATGTAACGATTCCATATAAAAGGATTAAACGAGTTATTGCTAAAAAAAAGTTGGAAAATGTCAAATAATTGTAGATGAAGAGAATGAAATCCGACTTTTGGCAGTGGCTAAATGTTGCAAACAATATTGTCTTTAACATGTGGATAGGACAACCATTACACCTGCTAGAAGGGGTATGGAACACATGAATGAAAATGGTATTAGGGATTTGTCTCGAATTCACTACTTTCAAACACGGTCATGTCAAAGAGCCATGGACATTACCTCCTATTGTTAGGAAAGTAAAGGACATGATATTTAATGGAAATATTATTTGTAAGAAAGCATGGTACAAGATACATAAGATTCCTCAAAGCACCTTATATAACTACCAACATTGTTTCCTACATGGACACATCAAATCCATTCATGGAAATACTAACAAATGTAAAGCACGTGCACATACCATGGCAGCCATAGAAATATTGCACATAATTTTCATTGATAATTCAGATTTTTCACCGAACCAAACACATCAAGTTGAAGAAGAGGGAACATCTGCTCCTTTAAGATTGCTTCCTTCAAATTACACACACATTTCTTTGTTAAAGGAGATCAACGAGGCTCTTCAAAAGCTCAATTATACATCAATATCACAACCAAAAATGAGAAAGATTTGGAATACTCATTTTTGAGATGTGGCGTTCTAAAAGAACACCAACTTTAGTAAATGTAGTGAATGTATCTTTTTGAAAGCACATATGAAGTCAACAACTACAAAAGAGTTGGAAGAAAAGGCATGAGGTAGACTAAACAAACATAACAAGATTGTTATGTGTGGAATATATTTCTACTATGCACATTGGATTATGTCAGAGTGGTTTCCAAAGGAGTATTTGAGCATTATCCATGACAAAATGGATAAACAAAGACTTCAATTCAAATATTACGTGTCAAATAAAAATATATTGTAGGAGCAAACTTGGGTTTGTCATTGAAATCTATGCTAACACATTGGCATAACACATGAGGTTTTGGTCATTTCTCCCTGCCATTTGTACACATGGGATCACAATTTACCATTACATCTCTTGCAAAGTGTTTGAGGGACCTTGAAGACCCACATCTTGATTTGTATGGTGATCTACTTTATCAGAATGGAAGTTCAAGAAACTCACTTTCAAATGCATTACTTGAAACCTCTATTTACTCAAAATGTAGAGTGTACAAGCATGATTTTCTATCTCGTGGAAAATCAAAATATCAGAATGTTGATTTTAAACCTCTTCCTCCACATTTGTTGTTACAGTTGGACAATGTAGCAAGTGATAATAAGAATCGTTATGTTTTCATGTTTTTATCACTATTAACTGCACTTTGTGTCTTCATCACTATCGAGGTTGGGTTCTTGCTTGTGGGTCACACTCATAAAGACATAGATGGAACCTATGGAAGAATGTCTTCCAAATTGAAAAGTAAAGATATATATTCTTTACCTGAAATGATGGATACATATCGCACAATAGAAGAAAAATGAGTGTTTCCACCTACACTTATTGACAAAGTGTACGAATTCAAAATTTTTCTTAATGGATACATGAAGGAGGGAAAAGATGCACTATTCGGACATCTTAATGTCTAATACTTCCAATTTCTTGTACTCAATGATGTTCCAATGATGAGGTATAAAGAATCGATTAGAGATATTGAGTGGTCAGAACCGGTTGAGTTGTGGAATATAGATGATGAAGTTTGACCTAAATTTCCCACAGGGAATCCATCTTTCTTAGGTCCCAAAGAGTATGGTGTCTATTTAAAATAACTAAAGGAAGGAATTATAACATCATACATAAAAATTTGGAACGACACTATTAGCAATGAGAATTCACCAATTTTTACAGAGTAATGGAAAAATAAAGTAGAGTATTGGGAAAGAGTTCTTGATGCATTAGATGAAATCTACAATGATCATATAATAGTGGGTGGAAGTGATTCATCTTCTGAGCATTTATATCCCAAGACAAGACAAATTGTCAATGTTGACTGTAATGTACTCAGTGTAATATCAAGTATTATGGATGGGGATTTTGATAATGTGACAAATGAACCAGTATATGTTGGACCCAAGTGCAACAAGCCAAAGCCAACATTCAATCCTATGATTGATGTTGAGAAAGGAAATATGTTGCTAGTTAGATTAGGAAATGAGGATGATGAAGAGATGATTTGGATGGAAAAATCCACCTCAAATATCTTCGAGGGTGATCAAAGTGGAACTCTTTATGTAAATGTTGATTGGAGGAAGCCTAGTTCAGGGAAATACAGGGGAAAAGTATTAGAACAATATTGGGTACCAAATCCTAATGACACAGAACTTGGATCTATTCCAATGAATACAATAGTTTGGGCTTGGATGCCAAAGAAAGAACATTGCAAGAAGACCAAGATAAATAAATGTGGTGTAGAAGTTGTACTCGATCTACTTGACCAAATATAGTGAAATTAGGTGGATATGATTCATGAATGTAATTTTGTTCTTTGAAGGACCTATTAATATGCATGAAGAAACACTGTTAAATGTTTGAAGTATATCAAATATTCTCTTCATGTTATTTTTTGAGGAATTTTATATTATTTAGTACATATAATATTCAAATTTTGGTTCAACTTCAATGTTAATTCATGTGATGATTACTTATGTGAAATACATAACACTATTCAATATTTAACTTTTCAATGTTTTGTTTAGATCAACGTAACTTGTCACTATATCAAACGTTTATAATCAATTCAATAATGCACTTAAAAATGTCATTTAGACTTGGTTTATGAATAAATGCAAGGCAATTGCAATAAGGATTGAAGTGAATTTTCCCTAATATTCCTTACTATATTTGTTATAAATGGAACTGTACTACTATGTAGCATTCTTATTCAAAATAATTTGATTTTGATCATTAAAATTTCAAAATATTTTTTCTTGTAGACTATAAAGTGATGCCAACATTTTACTAGAATATCTTATACTCAACATTGGCAAAGTATTAACACTTAATGTCTTTAATAAAATGGTTAATAATAGTCACAAACAAAACATTAATATGTCGTTAAATAACTTGATATGTAAGAAATTTCTCACACAATTTATTATTCATGAGTTAAATCTTGATGAACTTTGTTTTAATAGAAATATAAAAATTAATGATAATATAAATATTGTAATAAATCCAAGTTTTAGAAGAATATTAATATGCTCTTTCAATTTAGCATGTTCAAACACTTCATGAGTAAATAATGAACACTTGCAATAACTAGTTTAGGCAGTTTTTGCTCTAGGTTTCATCTTGTATTTGAAAAAATAAAACTGTGTTGTGCACATTGTTGCTATTATAATTCATAATTAATTTTGATTGGTAGAATAGTTAATATTAATAAATATGGAGATTTTACTAACATCAATGTCATTAAATAACTTTATAGGTAAGAAATTTCTCGTACATTAATTTATTATTCATAAAGTAAACATTCATCAACCTAGCTTTTAATACAATAATGATAATGAAAATAAACTATGTTGATATTCTAGTTCATAATTTATTTTTATCATCAAAAGAGTAAAACCTAGACAAATATTTTCTCTTGTTGACTATAAAGTGGTGCCAACTTCCAAAAATAAAAAATCATAATAAAAAAAATCAAATTAGTTACTATGACAATAATTAAATTGTTGTAGTAACAAAAACAATGTTGATATTATGGCATAATTCGACAAAATTATAGGTTTGACTCTAATTTAATGATGTCAATCTCCTAGACCTACAATGGAAATTCAACCCAGACACAATAGTTAATATAATATCAATTTATAATGAAAATTCAAATTATTAATAATAACAAACATTAATTATTAATGTCATTTAATAACTTTAATAATATGTATGAAATTTCTTTCACAATCTATTATTCAAGATGTAATCCTCGATCAACTTAACTTTTAATAGAAAAACAATATAAATAAATTATGTTGCTATTCTAATTTATAATTGATTTAGATTGTCAAAACAATAAACTTAAACATAGTACACTTATATACAATATTTTATCTTGTCGACTATAAAATGTTTCCAACCTCCTCACATAATTGGATAAAAAGATGTTCCTCTTTGAAAATCTAGTCACACCCATTATCTTGTATGGTTGTGAAGTTTGTCACGTGGCATTATCTTGTATAGTTGTGAAGTTTGAGGTTGTATCATCTCTAGAGATTCTTGGAGAAACATTGAGCAAATCCATAAGCATTTCATAACATATAACCACACAATTAAAAGCAATACGCCCTACCCAGTACTCTCTTAATCGATGTCATGGGTCTTTCTCCCATCCAAAGCATGGCTATGACTAGGTTCATGATGTACAAGTACAATTTTTGCAAATTATTGACTAGTTCAAAGAAGAAAATTAAGGACAAACTCTCATGAGCTCCATAGTGAAATGAGGTGTTGAACAATTCCTAAAACGCTATGGGAAGAAATAATTTGCCATCTTTGTGAGAATGAGCATTGAAGATGAAAATCACTTTATCTTAAAGTGTCCTACATACACCCATATAGTAACAAAGACATTGGTATTATGTTATTTAATAGTTTTTATATGGGTCATTCTGAAATTGTACCAATTTTTTACTAGCAAGTAACTCAACATAGACATAGTAGTTACCATATCAAATTATTATTTAATTGGTTAATCAATGTAACATACACAATAGTAATGTCATTATATAACCTTAACCAATTTAGCTTTTAATACAACCTATAGAGTGTAGAATAGACAGTGAATCCAGATAAGAAAGAAATGTAAGAATCCAAGTTTAAGACTTTACTCATTTTGGAAAAACTCAATCTAGTTGAAGTCCAAAATTCTAGATCCACTGTATAATTCCAAATTTAATGAAATATATGTGTTTAGGGTTTAGGTGCTTCTTTCCTCACATCATTTCAATGACGATCGATAAGCATTAGGGATTTTAAAACATACCTACAAATCGTAAAACTAAATCCCTATGGTTCTAACGGATTTCTAATCATCCAATGAGAGAGAAAACTGAAGAAAACGATCTACCCTGGCAGCTAATCATGTATTTACCTTCTATGACTCAAATCCTTGAACGCCAAGTGGAAATCTCAAGTAGGAAGAGAATAAACCTGCTTACTTGGAAAAAAGACAGACATATCAATTAGTTTGCAGTTGAGAGGGTAGAGATTCATCTTCCAAGCTATGCGGAGGATGCAATTGTGAAAATCCTCATAGCAAATCTAAGAGCTGGCGTATACCTCACAAGAAATATTAAGCAAGAAAATAGAAGAAGAGTGGACAATGCAGTGTAAAAGAGCAGCAGAATTATGGTATAATAGAACTCAGATAGAAGCAGAATAACATCACACTAATTCATTAATCATAATATGAAAAATAAATAATACAATGGAGAGGATTCGAATGCCAAGGTGGCAATTCGAATTAGCCTGCATGAACTCATCATCAGATTAGTAGAGTGTCATCAATGCACAAGTAACCATCAACCATGTGTCAAATAGAGTCTAACTGAATGTAGTAGGTGTAACTGATACATGGATCACTAATGTAGTGAAGGCGAATCCAAGGAGGGTGCATGAGGAGCTAACTGTAGTCAGAATAGTCAACCAAGTCTCTCTGGAGGTCCATCTGAGTGTTTCAGTGAGTTAACTAGTCAATCTAACCTCAAATCAAGGAGAGATCCACAAATCACGTAACTAACTGAGTGTGTCACTAGTGGTATGTGAGAGAGGGTGCACTTCACATGTGGTAGGTGAAAGGAGGGCACATCACTGACTAGGAGGGTTGGAACTGAGTGGAAACAGGATCCCGGGGCTAGTATACTAAGCACTAGGTGCTGGGAGACACCCACTGATGACTGGGATGCATGCAATTGCATGACTGAATGAAAAAATGCATGCATGACTAAATGCAATGCTGGTAGGACTAGGATGGAGTATAGGAATATCCTAACACCCCCCCTTAATCCATCCTGGGCCCTAGTAACTGAGACCAAAGGTCACCCAATACAATGAATAATAAAGAACCGTCCATGAAACAAGGAAATGAGGGAAAACCTCATGGGAAAAATACCCCTTCCTCAAAAGAGACTGTAAGGTACACCAAAAATAAATGCTCCAAACTCAAGCAGGTGTGATGCTTGGTCATATGTCTGGAGGTATCTTCTTCTTGGGAAGAAGTGGTTCATGCTCCAAAAGCATGTGCTTGTGTTCTCCTTTAGTGGATGCAAGCGAATATGGAGACATGTGCTTGTACTTTCTCTTCAGACCAAATGCGATGAGAACAAATCCAAAGGTATGAGATGATCCTGGAACCTGTGATTCGAATCAGCTGAGGTAGGATCAAATCCATGAATGTGTAGATAGTCTTTTGTTATCTCCTTTGAACCATCATATGTGAGATCATGCCCAAAAGAACCATCACATGATAGTGGTTTCTTGGACTTCAAATCAGCTCCAAAAATTGATAAATGGTTTCTTGAGATCTCCTTTGAACCAACAGGGGTGAGATCAAAACCATGATATGCATGAGAAATGATCCCAACCGAATGGTAATTCCCTACATCTTCAATGAACTTCTGAGAGCATGTACAAATGATCATATAGTAGTACATAAGAGGTAAGTGATCAAGGAGAGCGAATGCATCACCTCCAATTTCTTATTTAACCTCTGAAACATTCAATAGATCATCATTATGCAAACCAACAGACTCTTGTGCAAGAGAGGATTTAAGAACCTCTTTAGCTTCTAGAGTGTGAGTTGGCTCAAAATTCGAAATAGAAGACATTGAGAACATGAGTGTTGAATCTGCAAGTTCTTCTTCTTTTTGGACAACTTCATTATGAGATATTTTTTATACTGAATCATGATCAAAGAGACCATCAAGGAGGGTGAATGCATTAGTGAGCTTGCTCTCCAAATAGTTTGCACCAATCCCTTCATTCTGTCTTCCAAATCTTTCATCCATATGGGCCCATAGCTCTTTTGGAGATTCAGCAGAATCATGGAAGTGGATTAACATACAACGAGACATAGCAGTCAACATTGCTCCATAGGATCTGTCACCTTCATTTAACCAATCATTCTCCTCTTTAGAGGATTCGAACTCTCATTCAAGACAATAATAAAAAAGACCATGTCTCTTCAAATATGCTATCATCTTTGGGTTTCCACTAATCATAGTTGAATGGAGAGAGAGGAGGAATTCCTTCCAGATTCATGGAAGCTGTTGCAGAAGACCTGCAAAAACAATAGAGAATATCTGCAACTGCTACTGCTGCAAAACTGTAGAAAACCACTGCAACTGCAGAAGACTGCTGCAACTATTGCACTCGAAATCTTGGTAATAACTTGCAAAAAAACTCTCAGGAATGGAGATAGACTATACTCTCAACATGCTCTGACACCATGTGAAAATCCTCACAACAGATCTAAGAGCTGATGTATACCTCACAACAAAGATTAAGCAGGAAAATAGAAGAAGAGTGGACAATGCAGTGTAAAAGAGCAACAGAATTATGATATAGTAGAACTCAGATAGAAGCAGAATAACACCACAGTAATTCATTAATCATAATATGAACAATAAATAATAAAATGGAGAGGATTCGAATTCGAAGGTGGTAATTCAAATTAGCCTGCATGAACTCATCATCAGATCAGTAGAGTGTCATCAATGCACAAGTAACCATCAACCATGTGTCAAACTGAGTCTAACTGAATGTAGTAGGTGTAATTGATGCATGGAGCACTAATGTAGTGAAGGAGAATCCAAGGAGGGAACATGAGGAGCTAACTCCAGTCAGAATAGTCAACCAAGTCTCTCTGGAGGTCCATTGAAGTGTTTCAGTGAGTTAACTAGTCAATCTGTCCTCAAATCAAGGAGAGATCCACAAATCAAGCAACTAACTGAGTGTGTCACTGGTGGTAGGTGAGAGAGGGTGCACTTCACATGTGGTAGGTGAAAGGAGGGCGCATCACTGACTAGGAGGGTTGGAACTGAGTGGAAACAGGCTCCTAGGGATAGTATACTAAGCACTAGGTGTTGGGAGACACCATACGAATGACTAGGATATATGCAATTGCATGACTGCATGCAAAAATGCATTCATGACTAAATGCAATGCTGGTAGGACTAAGATGAAGTATAGGAATATCCTAACAGCAATGACGTTGAAGAGAATGAGTGAGAGCTTGCGAATGGGGTTTAGGTATAAAAGGTGTGCCCAAAAGCCCTAAGTAACATGCTTAAAATGAGCTAAAATAGTCTTTTTATCATTCACTGAAAAATTTAGAAAGCACTTCGGAGGTTATAAAACAACTTAATTCAATGCATATCGAAGTAAAATCAAGATCTTTCATGATGGCATATCATTGACAAAATCATATGCTTGCCAAAAAGTATCGGCATTAATTCAAATCTTTTGCTTATATACTTCGGCAAAGAATATAGTTAACCTCTGAAAGTCAGGCCTAATGATGTTTCGACGAAGAATTCAAAAGCACGGCAACAAGTTTGGGGAAAATAATGATTGTACGCCGAACAGTTTCATAGAAAAACATAAATATCATTGATACGCTTCAGAGACAAAAACCATAAATCCGGCAAACTAGGTCCTTTCCCCGATTACTTTTCTAGAACTCAACAAGACTTGGTCCTTTCCAAAATTTATTAGTTAATAGTTTGGCAAAAATTAGGAAAGAGACCACACATCGTATGGGATTAATAACTTCTAGCATTGTTTCGACCTTATTCCACAAATTTCCCAATGTTTCAGAGTAATTTGGACAAGCTCTCTAACGTTTTGGAACAAAACTCAAAGAATTTCTTACTTGTTTTGGGGATATTTATGAAACCCTCTGGTGTTTTGGTGCAAAATTGAAAACTCCACCGGTGTTTCAGCACAAAATTGAAAACTCCACCGACGTTTCATAGAGTTTTTCAAAAGTCGTTGAAACATTAAAAAAGAGAAGTTCCAAAAAATGGAAAGTTTCCTAAGTACCCCCCTTTTTTCCAGGAAACAATAAACTTCAAGCAAAACTAGACTTAGTTTATAGAAAAACTAAAAGAGTGTATCAAGCAAAAGGTTGGGTTCAAAAAGGAGGGTCCCCAGCCTTTTAAGAAAATAATTGGGAGGGTGGTTGCAGCTGCAACAACATGCTCCATACAATTGGAACCCTTTTCTATTAAACTTATTTAGTTGCATGGATGAAATATGTCTAATAGAAATTACCTTTGTAATTCCCTTTACTACCCTTGGGTTTCCTTCTTCATCAATGCATTCAAAGATATTGGTGTAAGAGTCAAGTTTAACTTTGTGTGCTTCCAACTAGTCCATCCTAATGAGAATATCATAGGAACCAAGTGGAAAAACATTCAAATTTTCCTGTGTGAGTAGCCCATCCATGTCTGATGGTCATTTCTCCACCATATCAGTAACTTTCCTCTTGGTTCCAGTGGTTAGTTGAATCAACCATGTTTTACTATGCTATATTTTCTTAAGAGCACAAATCTCAACAATTTTAGGGGTGATATAACTATGAGTAGATCCAGGTTCAATCAAAATAGAGATAGGTTGCTTAGAAATATTACCTTCAACCTCAACAACAATTGATTGCTTGTTTGATTTGCAGTCCTCTAGCATTGCATAGATTCTAGGGACAATCCTTGTCACTTGATCCACAGTTTAGGCTTCTTGGATGTTGTGAACTTGCTTAGCACCCCCATTTCAATGTGGATAGTTTGCATGTAGTCCTCTCCATATCCCCCATTTCTTGTCTCATATCATCCTTTTTGGTTTAGTTACACCATGTGGTGGCTACCTTTGTTGATATCTGAAATGAGGGAGCTTGAACCCCTTCTTTCTTTGGTCAAACATCTCCTTATTCTTGTCCTTCCATACCTTACGGAATTCTGACCTACTTTTGCTTTGATCATAGTAGTACTTAGCCTTCCTTATGGTTTCATCTAGATTTTGAATTTCATCAAACTCAATTATGTCCTTGTAGGATTGAGGTAACCCACTTAGAAAATGTTGAATTTTGATCTTATCATATTTGATATATTTTACATATCTTAATAGCTCCAAGAATTTATTGGCGTACTCCTCTATGGTCATTTTCCCCAATTTAAATTAATGGAACTCTTTGATTTTGTCATCATAGTACCTATCAGAGAGGTACATTTGCTTGAAGTACCTCTTGAATTGCTTCCACACAATTTTTCTTTCATTGATCTTCTTCACTTGACTAAAGAGATACCACCATATAGATGCTCTTCCATTCAAATTAAATATGGCCACCCTTGTCCTTATATTCCCATAGGAGTCTTGGACTTGGAAATACTTTCTCATCCCAAAAATCCAAGCCTCAACTCCTTGGACTGATTTCTAGCTTCACCAGCAAAAGTAGGAGGTTTGGCCTTCCAAAATTCTCCATGTGGATTGTCCTTAATAGGCATCTTTCTCTTATTTCTATGAGATGGAGATCCTTATTCTACAGTGGAGTCTTTATACGTAGATGACTCACTAGAACAGAAATTTGGGGTGCATGTCCTACCTCTAGATACCCTTATGAAGCTATGGGATCTCTTGTCATATTGCCTCCTCAAGCTACTTCCACTCTTTGCATCATTTCCTGATTGTTGTCCGAGGTGAATCTTCCCTTGGATTTATGTTAAGCTTTGGAGTTTGCCTGCATTTAGTTGGTTCTTCTCTTCTTGAGCTTTGAGAAGCCTCTAATTATCTTCTCTCCAACTTTGCAGTTCCACTCAGTAGGCTTCTCATGGTTTTTGCAATGCTTGGAGGAGTTACTTGATTTCTTCGACCATTTGATTTTGTCTATGCGTTCTCAGCCTGTATATTTTCTTCTATGAAATATGTTTTAGCTTCCATAAGGATCTTGTGCATCATCCATAATGATGATGTTTTTGTCCCAACCAAGGCTAAGGATTTCCAAACTGCAATATATTGAATGTTGACCCTTAATTGTTCCTGATATGGTATTAAATTGCATAAGTTTTAATATAAACACATTTCTTAGCTTCATCACATTATTAAAAATTCACAAAATTAAATTTCATGCATTCTAGGAACTACCAAGTATTGATATTTTTGTCAAATAAAGGTTATAGGCACTATTTCCATTCAAATCTCAGAAACATTTGAATCTCGCTTTCAGATTTTGATTGTGCAGCATTGTTTCCCTATGGATAATTTTTTTGGTTTCTATCTTCATGCTCCATTTTGACCTCGGAGATGAAAGTTACAGCCTTCCAAAACTACTGATTTTGCCCAATTTTGTACTTTTCCTGCATGTGTAATTAGCTTTGAAGACCAACTTCAACCGCTGATAGAAGAAAAAATATGGAGAACCAAAACAAATTTTATGTTAGGCGCTAATAATACACATAACAAGGATCACTTCGAAGCTTTTATACTTAAGTTTTGATGCCCTAGTCAATTTCTATAAATTTCTAAAATTGACTATTTTTTACTTTCGCACTTTTTCCCAAACTTGGAATTTTTAGCAAAGTTGGCTATCTCCCAAACTAAGCATTTATGGAAACACTTCCTCTAACCAAAATTGTTTCTTTTGATGAGTAGGTAAAATTTGGAGTTCATAAATTTTATGGTCTCGACATCTAGGGTCACTTTTACTTCCTTGGGCTTTTTGAAATCCCCAAAACGTGCTCTGGAATAGTGAATTTCGGCCTTCTTTCGCACTTCAAATTTGCACCTTTTAGAATTTGGCCCCAGGAATCCATATTTATTTGCATGTCTGGTCCACCATTGTACCATAGAAATTTTGGCCTGAACAAGGCCCCTATCGGGTCTCTAGACACTAGTCTTTAAAAGTCATTATTTCAAATTTTATGCCAAATAAGAGCAGAATGGGCTCATGCCTCACACTAACAATTCTATAGTCTTCGTTGATGGGGAGATATGATGAAGGTCATTAGACAGGTTAAAAAGCTTAAAAAAATCATATCTCCCTATCATATCTGTCACGTCCCCTTCCATCAATTTAACCAATGTTGGGGGACATGAACAAATTACAGGCTTCAAAATTTCACCCCGTAGCCATATTACGAATTCATAGCATTTAAAGTGCGTGTGCAGATGCATAAATAAAAACACAATGGAAATAAAATCTATCCACATCATGCATATACAAGGATAATTCTCATAGGCATAAAATATAATCATTGCACAATCAAATACAAAGATAATACTTATCTTTAAGCAAAGAAGATCCAAGCAATTGGCTGTGTAGGAGCAATTTTCCACCGTACCATAGACACTCTATTCAACATATACTTTTTCTGCCGAGAGGCCACCCCCAAGCTGGGCTATTAGGCCAGCAGGGCAAAGGGAACACCTACATGTTTCTCTCTCTCAACCCACAAACTATTTTTCTCTCAATGCTTGGCCAAATGCTCATCTAAAACTCTATAGGAATCTCACTCAACCAAGATAATGTCTCTATATTTAAACAAAAATTTTATATATTTATATGTGTACCATCACATTATTGAATAGATCAATCATTAATATGTGTAAATAATATGTACTCTTCTATTTCTCAACATGGTAAGCATAACAAAATACATTCATATAATTTCCCACGTAATTATTTTAAGAAAAAAAAACACCCCCAAAAAAATAAATCACGATCTTAGAAAGCAAGATCACTCAAAACAAGAGGTCAATAACAAAAACTGATCTATTAACTTCATAACAAACATATTCCCTTTAGAGTAGAAATACAACCATAAATTGGTGAATTAGATTAGAGCATCATTGTTCACTCTTCATGATTGTTATATAAAATTATGTTAAAATAAGGCTACATGGTAGCGGATACGTGCCGGCGTAGCCTTGAATAAAAAACCTGCATAGCTAGAACATTGCACATGATAATTAAATGTAAATGATTTGCATTTTCAATGTGTTGTTATCTATTATTACATGGATATATCCAAGAATTAAGGAAATTATTTTAAGAGTTTGACCGACATTCCACACCCAATGTTGAATTAGTTCCATACCCAATGTTGAATTAGTTGATACAGAGGTTTAGTCTAGATATATTTTATGTCTTATCTTTGTAACATTACCACGGTATGGAAGGTGGACCAAGATATAACAATCAGTTTCACATCACGTCTTATTTTGCTTGTTCCTGTCCGAATCTATGTGTGACCATTTCCCAAAAAGTTAACAATGTGTAAGGAGAGAAAAACAATTACATAAAATAAAACGATTTTATCAAGATTTGTAATTAAATTTATAAAACACTCATCATCCAAAAATAGAACTACACTTAAGTCAGGTTTTGTGATCACTACAATAACTGCATATGATCCCTGAGTGTTTTTGCTGCAAAATTACTAAATATATTTTGAAAAATAATAGTAAACTAAAGCTCCATGATTTGAAAATTGCATCTATAAATTCCAAATCTTTATGTAAAAATTTAAAATACAAAAGCACGACACATAGGGAAATAAATAAATAGAATCCTATATAACAAAATTTCGTTAAATATTTTTTTGTGACGGGCTGTAAAGCTATGTAAAGCTATTTAGTCTTCGCATTTTATATTGTTTGTTTTAATGTTAATAAACATTTGAATCATGGACATCTTATAAAAATTATAAGAATCATATTTAATGTAAACTCCATAGACAAAAGTATCTAAACATGGGTTTCACATTACATTGCTATGTCTCTAACTCCACTTATGGACGTTCCTTTATCTATGATTATAACAATGGTAGATTATAATAATGGTAATCGTATTTACTAATAGTATAAGATAATTAATATTGTAATCCCGTTGTTCCATGAATGGTATTGTTTTGTTGGTGGAATAATTTACCCAAAAGTATATAGCTACGCTCATCAGTACCCATCTTTACAGACATCCAATTTTATTTCATTACAATATTAAAAGAGCGGGTCGCTCTCAATTACATGTAAAAGAACGCAAATTGCAAGGGGCATCACTACTCATTTTGACAAAGGACATAGAAGCAAAGCATCCAATTTGATTTCATTACAATATTAAAAGAGCGGGCCGCTCTCAATTACATGTAAAAGAACGCAAATTGCAAGGGGCATCACTACTCATTTTCACAAAGGACATAGAAGCAAAGCATTTCAGTAAGAGAATCGTAGCTTGCAATAAGATCTGGTTTTAATACTTAGACCAATTGATTGGGTGTAATGAATAGTAAACATTACCCCAATGTTCCTAAGGCTGCTCCTATGCATCTTGTATTTAATACCAACATGCATGGTGCCTTCAAAATGCTTGGATACAATAGCTCAATTGTAGATTCTACACATGTTATTCTTGCAAATTGTTTGTTTGCAAGTCTGGTAAGTCGTCTTGTACCTAATCAATATATAACAACATAAATTAGAAGCCCTAATGTTTGTCATTTTAGGTACTGCAATTTCAGTTTATTTCTCTGCATTGTACACATGTATAAATTCTATCCTATCCACTTGACATGTTGATAATGGAGGGCAAGGAAGAGGTAGTTAGCGGTGGAGGTGACGAGATAAACTAGTGAATTAATAGCGATGGCGGTGGCAGTAGAAATGGTGGTGGTGGTGGCATTCAATGGCCATCATGACAACATTAAAATAGCCTTTTGAATAGCGAGATGCTAGTGCGAGAAGGCTGTTGGTTTTTCTACTTTTAATCAATATTATCTTGGATCTTAACTTAAAGAATAGCATGCACAGCATAACATAAAAGACACAAAGATTTTCCTCAAGAAAACCATAAAGGAGAAAACCTCGCAACTTCCTCAGAGATAGAATCGTCACCAATACAATATCACAAAAGTAAAACCCCAAAACAAAGATGGTCTTCTACAACTCCTCTCTCTTTCTCCTATGTGAACTTGTATTCTCTCTCTCACTTATGCGAACTTGAGTGAATGAGTGTGTGTTCAAATGAAAGAGCCTTTCTCTCTATTTATACTTTACTTTCACTTGACCTTTTTCACTTGCTAGGTCGGCCCCAGCTAAACCTGGCTGGACCGACTTCTCTGGGGGACTCAATAAGCCTAATACAACTGACTCTAGGGGGGTCTGTTGCCCCGACTTATAATGGAGGATTTACCTCAATGACTTTACATGACCAAATGTAATAATGACATCTCCGTTGGAGGTACAAATAAAATACAATAATAATAACAATATAAAATACAAGTAAATATCTTCTGAAGTTACAATTACATCAACACTCCCTCTTAACTAGGAAGGTATTATCTTGCCACAATCATCAACACTAGATCATCATCAATGCTAGAACATCATCATCAATACTAGATCATCATCGTTGCTACTGCTGCAATCCTCGTCATGTCGATCATTGATTGGTGAAATCTCTCGAATCTACTCATCATAGGAAGTTCTACAGAGCTAGCCCTTTTTCATGTTGGATGTAGGCCTAGCCCTCATGTAGGTCTTCATCATATCTACGAGCAATCCATCAAGTAGGTTCATCCTAGGACCAGTCATTACATTTCTACTGCAAACACCTATGTCTCCTACTATCACCTCATCGTCTTCAGATCACCTCATCATCACACGGAGCACAGCACATATGCACATCACATGTCCCACAACAGTCAGCCCATGTCTACCAGCATGGGAGGACAAACCTGCCACCATGCGAGATCCTGCGTAGGCGCACACACAGTGTCTTATGACTGGTAGTTGTCTCCAGTATGGGAGGCACAAACCTACCACCATAGGAGACCTCGTATACCAACATATGAGGACTTTCCTACCACCATGCAAGACCTCATCTACCAGCATGCGAGACCCAACCCTTACATCTACCAACATGGGAGGAATTTCCTACCACCATGTAAGAATGGCTCATCCCTTACATCTACCAACATAAGAGGACTTTCCTACCACTATGTGAGAATGGCCTGGCCCTTACATCTACCAACATAGGAGTACTTTCCTACCACTATGCAAGAATGGCCCATGTGCATTTGTGTATTCTAGACTCATCACTTCCTCTTGGAAGGAACCTTGATCTAGAGAAAACCAAGCTTCTCTCTGAAGCACTTGAACTTCACACTGGCTAATGACTTGGTCAATACATCACCTATTTGCTTGTCCGTCACTATATATTGGAGCTTCACTTCTCCTCTCTGCACCATATACCTGATATAGTGGTACTTGATCTCAATGTGCTTCGACTTGTCATGGAACACCGGATTCTCGAAAAACTTCACACAACTCTGGTTGTCGCAAAAAAGACAAGTCTCCAATGAATGGAGATCAAACAAATCAGATGTTAAGTTTAAACCAAATAAACTAGCAAGATCACTGAAAGAAACATAATCACAAGATAGACACAGAATTTACCCTGGGAAACCCTCATGGGGTAGAAAAACCAGCAAAGCTTTCCTCAATAAGATGATCAACCAAAATACAAGATGTGCTCCAAGACTTGTCCTTCTTTTCTACCTCATATGCAGACCTCCTAGACACAAGTGCGCTACTTTCTGAGTTGTGGAAGTTTGTCAAATGAGGAGCTCTCCTCCTCTACTTATACTGAATCCCGACTGACCAAAATCCCTAATGGGGCCGACCTCTCCTAGTGAAGTCTAATAACCCCTAAAATATAAACTCAGGGCCGACCCCCACATGGTGGGTCTAATAACCCTAGTTACCACAAAACATCGGAGGAATAAAAATCTTCGGATACATAATAGAATCACCTCGGAGGAATGAAACATCTCCGAAATAATAATGTACAAATATAATATTCGTAGAAGTTACAATATTCAACACTCCCCGTTAACGAGAAGGATATTATAACAACATCTGCAGGAGCAAGGAGTCATCGACTACATCACACATGATACATCTATATATCATCGGAAGCTTTCTTTAATACATCATCATCAGTAACTTAACCAGTTACTGGAACATCAACATCATCGTTGTCATACGATCATCAGCATCGTCATCACACGATCATCAACATCGTCATCACATGATCATCAACATCATCATCGCATGATCATCAACATCGTCATCACACGATCATCAGCATCATCATCACACGATCATCAGCATCATCATCACATGATCATCGGCATCGTCATCACACGATCATCAACATCGTCATCACACAATCATCAACATCGTCATCACACGATCATCAACATCGTCATCACACGATCATCAGCATCGTCATTACATGATCATTAGCATCGTCATCTAGATCATCGCGATCAACAACATCGTCATCTAGATCATCACGATCAATAACATCGTCATCTAGATCATCACGATCAACAGTATCATAGCAGGATACCCTGCAATACACATGATCCATTTAAGACACCATAACATGTCTAGGGACGATACAGTCCACTCGTCAACTTAGACAAAATCTAAGGACCACTTTCTCGGAGACATATGTCTATGGATCAATTCAGGGACCGAAGTCCGTGGATGATACAATCCTCATCGCGTACATTTTGAACTAGTGGTTCCGAGATGATGCAATCCCCATCACGTATATTTTGAACTAGTGGTTCTGGGATGATGCAATCCCCATCACATACATTTTGAACTAGTGGTTCCGGGATGATGCAATCCCCATCATGTACATTTTGAACTAGTGGTTCCGGGATGATACAATCCCCATCACGTACATTTTGAACTAGTGGTTCCAGGATGATGCAATCCCCATCACGTAAATTTTGAACTAGTGGTTCCGGGATGACGCAATCCCCATTAGTCCACTAAGGACTTCATTCACGGAGACCATTCGTCTACGGATCAATTCAAGGGGCCGAAGTCCGGGGATGATACAATCCCCACCTTTCCACTAAGGACTTCATTCTCGGAGACCATTCGTCTACGGATCAATTCAAGGGACCGAAGTCCGGGGATGATACAATCCCCAACTATCCACTAAGGACTTCATTCTCGGAGACCATTCGTCTACGGATCAATTCAAGGGACCGAAGTCCAAGGATGATACAATCCCCACCTGTCCACTAAGGACTTCATTCTCGGAGACCATGCGTCTACAGATCAATTCAAGGGACCGAAGTCCGGGGATGATACAATCCCCACCTGTATCCTTATCAATACAAATATCGTTAGTACAACACTAGTACAAGTACATACAAGTATCCTCATCAATACATGTATATCATCAAAACATGTATCCTCATTAATACATCAACAAGACATGTATCCTCATCAATACATCAATAAAACATGTATCCTCATCAATACATCAATAAAATATGTATCCTCATCAATACATATATCATCCAAAGCATGTATCCTCACCAATACATATATCATCAAAAGCATGTATCCTCACCAATACATATATTATCAAAGGCATGTATCCTCACCAATACATATATCATCAAAAGCATGTATCCTCACCAATACATATATCATCAAAAGCATGTATCCTCACCAATACGTATATCATCAAAAGCATATACCATCAAAGTAAAAGCAAGTAAAAAAATAAGTATTCTAAGAGTCCTAAATCTAAATAATCTAAGTATCCAAGTGTAGTAAATAGGTATCCACATCATCGGCCTTGGTGTTGATGAGGCAATCTCATCATCAGTGATTACACTACTCCCCCTTTTGAGGAGGGTCCTTTTGAACTACACCAAGCTTGTCTCGGAAGTATTCAAATTTCACTCGAGATAGAGGTTTGGTTAGAATATCACCAATTTGATCCTCAGTGCTCACATACTCGAGCTTAATAGCCCCTCTCTGCACCATATCTCGTATATAAAAATATCGGATCTCTATGTGTTTTGACTTATCGTGGAATACAGGATTTTCTGTCATCTTGATACAACTTTGATTGTCACACATAATCACAATGGGATCCATTTCTAAGTCAAATACTCCAGATAGTAGTTTCCGAAGCCATACTGCTTCACAGCTAGCAGAGCAAGCAGCTATATATTCTGCTTCAGCAGTACTGAGAGCCACACTGGATTGTTTCTTGCTGAACCAAGAGATCATGGCAGATCCAAGTCCATAACATCCACCTGATGTACTCTTCCTGTCTAAAACACTTCCTGCCCAATCGGAATCTGAGTAACCATGTAATCTGAGTTCATGATTTCCAAGGTAGTAAAGACTAAAATCTAATGTACCTTCTAGATACCTCATTACATGCTTTGCAGCTATTAGGTGAACCTTCCTTGGTTCTACTAGATATTGACTCGGGGTATTTACAGCAAAGCATATATCTGGTCTGGTATTTGTTAAATACATCAATGACCCAATGATTTGTCTATATAGAGTTACATCCACTAATTCTGATGAGTCATCAACTAATAACTTCAAGTTGGAGTCCATGGGAGTAGCCATGGGCTTACACTCCAACATATCAAATCTTTTCAAAATCCCCACAGCATACTTACCTTGATTTAAAAAGATTCATTTTGGTTCTTGCCATACTTCTAGACCTAAGAAGTAGTGCATTAATCCCAGATCCTTCATTTCAAATTCTAAAGAAAGCTTCTTCTTACATTCGATAATTTGGTTCTCATTTCCTATTAGAAATAGATAATCTACATACAATAGTAATATAACAAGTTCATCATCCATAACCTTGAGATAAAGATTTGGATCAGCTTTACTCTTGGTAAAGCCCATTCTTGTTAAGAAACTGTCAATCCTTCCGTACCAAGCTCTGGGAGCTTGCTTCAATCCATACAAAGCCTTTTTCATCTTGCATACATGTGTTCTTCCATCTTTAACCTCAAATCCTTGTGGTTGTTCTATGTACACTTCTTCTTCAATGACACCATTCAGGAAGGTTGTTTTAACATCCATCTGGTGTAATTTCCACTTCATCATAGATGCAAGTGCCATGATAGTTCTAATTGATGTGTACCTAGCAACTGGTGCAAATGTTTCTTCGTAATCTATTCCCTCCTTTTGAGAGAATCCTATGGCTACAAATCTTGCCTTATATTTTTCAATGCTACCATCTGCAGCATGTTTTATCTTGAATATCCATTTGGAAGAAACCACACTTTTATCCTTTGGTTTGGGAACTATATCCCAAACATCATTTTTCATTATTGACTGGTACTCTTTTTTCATAGCTTCTACCCACTCTTTCTTCTGAGTTGCCTCCTCGTAGCTGGTGGGTTGATGATCCACAAGATCACACATCAAGGCCACATAATTGGATACTAACTTCGGTTTCTTCCTTTCTCTAGTGGAACCTTCAGGAGCTCTATATTTTTCAACTCCTTGAATAATGTCTCTAGCCCATGCTGGTCTTCTTTTTCTAGATAGATTTGTAATAGGGGGTTCTTGAGGTTCTATCATGTCATGGTCTTCTGGTGTATCATCTTCAGGGATGGGTACAGCTTCTGTGACTCTAGGAGGTGTAACTTCTTCATAGATTTCTTCAAGTTGGCACTTCCTAGATTTCTTGATAGTTGTTTCTTCATCAAATGCTATATCTCTACTTATCTCCATATGATGAAAACCGGGTATGTAAATTCTGAAAGCTTTGGATGTTTCACAATATCCAACAAATATTCCTTTCTTACCAGAGGGATCCAACTTGGTTCTCTTTTCTTTTGGAATGTGAATATACACAGGATATCCAAATATTTTGAGATGACTTACCTCAGGCTTCTTTCCTGTGAACACTTCTTCTGGAGTCTTAAATTCAAGAGCACTATGAGAAAGTCTATTTTGTACATAGACAATTGTCCTGGCTGTTTCATCCCATAGATACATGGGAAGATCTTGGTCATGTATCATAGTCTTTACAGCTTCCATGATAGTTCTATTCTTTATTTCATCAACCCCATTTTGTTGGGGATTGTAGGTAGTGGTTAGTTCCCTCTTGATTCCAGCTTCTTTACAAAAGTCTTCAAATTCCTTTGAAGTATATTCTCCGCCATTATCTGTTCTGAGAATCTTGATTTTCTTTTCTGAGAGATTCTCTATTAAGGCCTTGAACTCTTTGAATTTTCCAAAGACTTCATTCTTACCTTTAGAAAGTATATCCAATTTTTCCTTGAATAGTCATCAATGAATGTGACATAGTATTCATATCCACTCAAAGATGTGGAGGGCATTGGTCCACATACATCAAAGTGTATTAACTCCAAGGTACTTTTAGTCTTTGTTTCACTCCTAGGAAATGGGTTCTTGATATTCTTCCCTTTTGCACATCCTTTGCATGTGCCATCATGATCAATCTTTAAGTATGGAAAACCTATAACTACCTTGCTTACATAAGGTAGTGCCTTGTAATTAATGTGAGCAAGTCTCCTATGCCATAGCTCATTTGGGCTAATGGTTTCATGTACAAGGGCAGCTTCTGGATGGCCCTTAAGCTTGTACAAACCTCCTTCTTCTTCACCAATGATAATTGCATCCTTGATAGATTTTCCTTTGGACCACATTAATACTTGTCCATCAATGAATGAAACCCTATAGCCTTTCTTATCCAATGCTGAGATGGATAACAAGTTCTTCTTCAATCCTGGTACATACAATATTTCTTTCATTTTCATGGGGGTACCAGAATCAAGCTTGTAGCTTGCTTCACCTATTCCCTTGATGGGATATTGATAGTCATCTCCTAGAGATACCTTTTGTGGAGAGGTATTTTCTTCAAGTCTTGAGAGAGTCTTGTTCTGACCTGTCATGTGCTTTGAAGCACCACTGTCAATAAGCCATGTATCTTCTCCAGGAGTTATAGATCCAGAGAGTGCGGAGAATAGAACATATTCTTCTGCATCTTCTTCTTCATTTCTCCTAGATCTTCTCTTGAAGAGAGTCCTTTCTTCTTCTTCTTCTTCACTTCTAGGTCTTTTCTTGTGAGGCCTTTCTTCCTCTTCTACTTCTTCTTCACTAGCATCTTCTGCAAGATGTGCTTGATGTCTTTTATAATGAGAACCCTTTTTCTTCTTTAGAGGACAATCTCTAGAAAGGTGTCCTATTTTGTGACAAGAAAAACATTGGAATGAGGAGTAATCTCTTCTTTGATTAGTTCCTCTTTTCTTTTGAAATCTATGTGGAGATGAGACTCCTTGTGACTATCCCTTTTGGAGTAGGATTGATTCCTTCTTCTCTTGGTGTGGGTGGCTAAGGATTGGTCATCTTCTTTGAGTAAGGCTTCTCTGTTTGCAACCCTAGCATCTTCTTGTACACAATCCTCCCAAACTACATCAAACTTCATACTTTCTTTTCTGGCACACATAGTTTGTATAAATGACTCCCAAGGTCTAGTGAGACCATTTAGAGCTGTCATCACAAGTTCATCTTCATCAAGAGTATCACCAATGGCATCTAGTTGCTCCTTGATTTGGGAGACCCTTGAGAAGTAGTCTTGAATGGATTCTCCTTTGTGCATCTTGGTACTCTTCAACTGAGTTCTTAGTTTCATCTTCCTATTGATGTTCTTTCCTTCATACATTCTTCCTAGGGCATCATACATTTTCTTTGGAGTCTTCTTGGAAGCCACTTGGGGAATTAAGTGGTCTTTAATAGAATCAACCATGATTCTCTTTTCCCTAATCAAATCCTTCCTATGCTTATCTTTGGCTTCATCTCCTTTAGGTTCTGCAACTTCATCCTTGATATAATGAGCAAGATCATTTTCTTCAAGAATGAGACCAATTCTATATTTCCATGCCCATAAATTCTCTATAACTTCTAGCTTGTCTTCAAGCTTAGTGTTTGGATCCATCTTCTCTTGGGGGAGTCCAAGAGATAAGAGATAGAGTAGTACTTACCCGGAAACTTTAACTTTTCACTTTTCTAGATCTGCAACAGAATTTCTGGTTTATCGCACTTTTGGTAAAACTAGGGTTTGACTTTCCCGGAGTTCTACCCAACCAAAAACCTTGATCCAAGGCTCAAAAGATAGATCTTTAGAAAGGCTATTCAGCCATGCAACCAGAATCCAAAAAATACTAACTTTTGCAGAAACCCTAATTTTGGGAGACAGAGAGAAATATGATTTCACCTTGTGAAAGATGTTCTATTCAGGCTAACTTTGATACCATGTTAATTTTAAACCAAATAAACTAGCAAGATCACTGAAAGAAACATAATCACAAGATAGACACAAAATTTACCCTAGGAAACCCTCATGGGGTAAAAAACCCAGCAAAGCTTTCCTTAATAAGATGATCAACCAAAATACAAGATGTGCTCCAAGACTTGTCCTTCTTCTCTACCTCATATGCAGACCTCCCAGACACAATTGCGCTACTTTCTGAGTTGTGGAAGTGTGTCAAATGAGGAGCTCTCCTCCTCTACTTATACTTAATCCCGACTGACCAAAATCCCTAATGGGGCCGACCTCTCCTAGTGAAGTCTAATAACCCCTAAAATATAAACTCAGGGCCGACCCCCACATGGTGGGTCTAATAACCCTAGTTACCACAAACCATCGGAGGAATAAACATCTCCGGATACATAATAGAATCACCTCAGAGGAATGAAACATCTCCGGAATAATAATGTACAAATATAATATTCTTAGAAGTTACAATATTCAACATCAGAAAGTAGTTTCCTAAGCCATACTGCCTCATAACTAGCCGAACAAGCTGCAACATACTCTGCTTCGACTGTACTCAGTGCCACACATGACTACTTCCAGCTAAACCAGGAGATCATACTAGATCCGATATTGAAGCAGCATCCTAAAGTGATCTTCCTATCAATGGCACTTCTTTCCCAATCCGAATCAACATAACCCTATAGGTTAATCTTCGGATTCGCTTCATACTTGAGGCCATAATCAATTGTACCCTTCAGGTACCTCAAAATGTGTTTTGCAGTAATCTGATGAACATGTCTTGGATCCGTCAGGAACTGGCTTAATGTGCTCACAACAAAGCATATGTCTGGTCTCGTGTTCGTCAGGTAAATCAATGAACCAATCATCTGACGATACATCATGGCATCAACTGACTCTGATGAAGCATCACATAGTAGCTTCAAGTTTGATTCCATGGGTGTGTGCATAGCCTTGCAGTCCATCATTTCGAACCTCTTCATAATCTCCACTGCATACTTCCCTTGTCCAAGGAATATTCCATTTGCACTTTTCCACAACTCCATGCCTAAGAAATAGTGCATCATACCCAGGTCCTTCATCTCAAACTCTGCGGAAAGATTCCTCTTCGTATCTGCAATGAGCTCATCCTCCCCTATTACAAATAGGTCATCTACATAGAGTAGAAGTATCACTGGATTTCCCACCTCAACCTTGTAGTAAAGGTTGGAATCTACTTCACTCTTAGTAAATCCCAAGCTCATCAGGAAACTATCCATCCTACAGTACCACGTCCTGGGTGCCTGCTTCAATCCGTACAAAGCCTTCTTCAATTTGCACACATGAGTATGCCTTTCATGTGTCTCAAATCCAAGTGGTTGCTCCATGTACACTTCCTCTTCTACTACACCATTAAAGAACGTTGTCTTGAAATCCGTTTGGTTTACCTTCCATTTCACCACTACAGTCAATGCAAGTATAGATCCGATGGAAGTGTATCTGGCTACAGGTGAAAAATTATCCTCACAGTCTATGCCTTCCTTCTGGGAGAAGCCATGTGCCACAAACCTCACCTTGTGTTTCTCGATGCTACCATCTGGAGCATGCTTGATCTTGTAGATCCACATAGAAGTCACTACATACATCCCTTCTGGTCTCAGAACTACCTCCTAGAAATCATTCTTCATAATCGACTGGTACTCCTCGATCATGGCATCCTTCCATTCTTTCTTATATGTCGCTTCCTCATATTTGGAAGGTTCTTTGTCAATGATGTCGCACAACAGGGATACATAACTGGAATATTGCCTAGATCTCTTACTTTCTCTTTGCATCCCTTCTAGAGTGCCATACCTCTCTGCATCTTGTATTGCTTCTCGTACCCATGTTGTTTTCCTCTTGTGGGAGTCCTTCTCACGAGGTGGATCGACAGGTTCTTTTGGTTCTTCCATCTCTCCGTCTTCATGATTTTCTGGAACTGCTTCTTCCATTACTGCATCTCGAATCCTGGGAACTTCAGGTTCTTTAGTGTCTTCAATAGGTAACTTTCTGGATTTGTTGTAGGCTGAGTCTTCGTCAATGTCACGTCTATGTTGATGTCAATCTTCTTGAATCCTGGGAAGTATATTCGGTAGGACTTCTAACTTTCATTGTATCCTATGAATATACCCTTCTTTCCTGAAGGATCTAACTTCGTCCTCTTCTCCTTCGGAATGTGTATGTACACTAAGCAGCCAAATATCCTGAGATGGATGAATTCTGGTTTCACACCGAAGAACACTTCTTCCAAAGTCTTGTTGTCGAGTACTCGATGAGGAGTACAGTTCTGTACATACACCATTGTCCTCGCGGCTTCTACCCATAAATGCATCGGAAGATCCTGTTCATGAAGCGTTGCTCTTGTTGCTTCTATTATCATTCTATTCTTTCTTTCTGCAACACCATTCTGTTGTGGATTGTATGGAGTGGTCAACTCCCTCTTAATCCCATATTCTTTGCATAGGTTCTTGAACTCTTCCGAGGTGAATTCTCTGCCATTATCTGATCAAAAGGTCTTTATCATTTTCTCAGTGTGATTCTCGATCAAGGCTTTGAATTCCTTGAACTTGTTGAATACTTCATCTTTACTCTTCAAGAAATATATCCAAGTCTTACAGGAAAAGTCATCAATGAATGAAACATACTATACATACCCACTCAATGAACTAGATGACATAGGACCGCATACATCGGAGTGGATGATCTCCAATATTCCTTTTGCTTTCATTTCACTGCTTGGAAATGCCTTCTTCCCGTTCTTTCCCTTCACACATCCTTTGCAAACGACTGCATGTTTTGACTGGATTTCTGGAACTCCTTCAACTTCTTTACTTGCAATGAGTAGTGCTCTATAGTGCACATGTACAAGCCTTCTATGCCATAATTTACTTGGCTCCATGAAGTCATGAACCAAGGCTTGTTTAGGTTGGCCCTACAATTTGTACAAACCTCCCTCTTGCTCTCCAATTACAATTGCATCATCTATAGTCTTTCCCTTTGGCTACATTAGAAATTGGCCATCAACAAATGCAACCCTCATACCTTTTGCATCGAGTGCTGATATGGAGAGAAGGTTATTCTTTAGTCCTGGAACATATAGGACACCCTTCATCTTCAAATATTTTCCAAAGTCTAGCTTGTATGAATCTTCTCCACTTCCTTTTATGGGGTATTGGTAATCATCCCCAAGTTTCACCTTGTGAGGCGACTCATTTTCAGATTGATTTGTGAAGGATTCTTTATATTCTGTCATATTCTTGGAAGCTCCACTATCTAAAAGCCAATCATTACTTTCATGTGTCAGAGTGCCCATGAGTGCTAATATTAGGTCATACTCTTCATCACTTTCTTCTCTGTCTCTCTTTCTTGGAGGTTCATCATCTTCTGCGGTGTGAGCATGGTGTCTTGTCTTATCGTTCTTCTTGTTGTGGGAGCCATTTCTATTTCTGGGACAATTTATGGACTAGTGTCCCTTCTCATCACAAGTATAACATCTAACGTTAGATAGATATCTCCTGGATCTTCTAAAGTTCTCCCTTTGAATTTGGTGGTGGTTTTTCTCCCTCTTACTGTGATGATGGTGCTCCCTATTGTTATTATTCCTTCTAGTGTGAGCTATGAGAACTTGATCATCATTTTCTCCCATGTTCTCTTCTCGTGCCACAAGTCGAGCTTCCTCTTGTGAACATTCTTCCCATAATCTACTGAATGTGATCAACTTATTTCTAGCACATATCCCTTGAATGAATGAGTCCCATGATCTTGGGAGACCATTCAAGGTGGTCATCACAATCTCTCCTTCTACCTTTTCTCCAACAGTTTCAAGTTGCTCCTTGATCTGAGAGACCCTTGTGAAATAGGACTGCATGGTCTCTGCATTTTGAATCTTTACATTATTGAGTTGGTTACTCAAGGTCATCTTCTGATTTATGTTCTTCCCTTCAAATAGCTTTTTCAAAGCATCAAACATCTCCTTAGGTGTCTTCAAAGATGACACATGTGGGATGAGATGATCCTTAATGGAATCTGCAATGATTCTCTTGGCCTTCACTAAGTTCTTCTTATGTAAGGCTTTGGCCTCATCTCCCTCTGGTGCTAGAACCTATTCATTTCCATACTTGTCCAATTCATTCTCTTCAAGGACAAGAGAAATCCTATACTTCCATGCTCGGAAGTTATCAGCTCCTTCAAGCTTATCCTCAAGCTTGGTGTGGTGAGACATCTTTAATGAGAACTTCAAATGGAAATATCAAAGCTTTTAGGTCTTACCACTTTTAGATGCCCAAACTAGTGCTAGATCTGACTATCCTAGGGTTTGTTATAGAAACCCTAATTTTCCAGACTCTGAATTTAGAAATTATAATTGGACAGATAGATGCACCTCCTCAAGGAGAGTTGCCCAATGTACTCACTTCTCCAAATATGTGAGCAGGAACCCAAAAATGTTAATGCCCTAGTTTTCCTCCGGCGGTAATGAAGGGCCAAAAAATGAAAATTCTCGGAATCAAGTTCCGCTTCGACGAAAAGATGCGCCCTCCTACGGCGAGTTATCCTAGCCTCCTTTTCTTGATGATCTGTGGAGAGAATACCCCAAACTTAGAATCCCTAGCTTCATGTAACTGCACAATGTCTTCTTTTCAGGTTAGCTCTGATACCATGTTGGTTTTTCTACTTTTAATCAATATTATCTAGGATCTTAACTGAAAGAATAGCATGCACATCATAACACAACAGACACAAATATTTTCCTCGGGGAAACCATAAAGGAGAAAGCCCCACATCTTCCTCAAAGATAGAATCGTCACCAATACAATATCACAAAGGTAAAACCCCAAAAGAAAGATGGTCTTCTGCAGCTCCTCTCTCTTTCTCCTATGCGAACTTGTCTTCTCTCTCTCACCAATTCGAACTTGAGTGAGTGAGTTTGTGTTCAAATGAGAGACCTTTGCTCTCTATTTATACTTTACTTTCACTTGACCTTTTTCACTTGCTAGGTCGTCCCCAACTAAACATGGTTGGGCCGACTTCTCTAGGGGACTCAGTAACCCTGATACAACTGACTGTAGGGGGATCTATTGCCCCGACTTACAATGGAGAATTTACCTCAATGACTTTACATGACCAAATGTAATAATGACATCTCCGACAGGAGGAATAAACATCTTCGTCAAAGTTACAAATAAAATAAAATAATCATAACAATATAAAATACAAGTGAATATATTCCGAAGTTACAATTACGTCAACAAAGGCAGTGAGCTTGAAGAACTAAGCATTGAAAATGAAGATGAGCCAAAAGAATTTAATTCATGTAGGAGAGGTAGTTAATACATGTCATATTAGTTGAATGAAGATTTCTATTGTTACCCTGGGATTAAGAGGATGAAGTTGATGGTCCTTAAAAACTCTGGATAACCAACACACATGAAATCATAAAATAACAAAACTTTAGTTATAAAATGAAAAAAAATCATATAGAAAATAATAGTAGGTCAAAGGAAGTAATTGTAGGTCAACACAGAACTCATCGCTATATATGTTAAAGTACTACTTTATTATTATTGAATAAAATTAAAGCATAAAATTATGAAAAAAAATAAAATCTAAATTCAAAAACATAAACTTCTAAACCATGGCATATTAAGATTTCTAAAGAAACCAACAACAACACTAATCTCACTCATAAAAACGAGTAAGAAAACAATAATGGTTATGATGATTTGTTCATGGTCTTTGCCTCACTAGAGTAGTATGGAAATTATCTATATTTTTTTATTCTTATGAATAGTAAAAATATGTTTTTTCTTCTTAAAAATAATAAGAAAACAATAATAATATTATTTATACGATCAACATCACATAATATAATTTAGGTATTTAATATTTAATGAGAATATTCATTCATATATATATATTTAAATAATGATCAATAAACTGCTAAGTGCTACATCTACCAACACTTTTATATATATATATATATATATATTTTAAAAATACTAAAATTATTTCTAAATTAGAGAAATAAAATATATATTTAAATCTTTTAAATATATTTATAATTTTTATTATAAATATATAATTCGTTTAATGCTACGGAATAATAAATCAATTAGACATATAGAAACACATTAAAGATACATTTGCACATGATCCCTTATGTCCATATATCCAATCCATAACTAATGCACATAAATTTAATTTCTAAGAGCGTCTCATAATTATGGCACATAAATTAAATTTCTAAGAGCGTCTCATAATTATTCTTACCAATGTGACAAAAATTGCCAAAAATGCAAATAATCTAACGTTTAGCTCCATTTTAGCAAGCATTTTACAAAGGAACACGCCATTTTAGTAGGGGTCACGCCGAGAGGGGATGGGTGACCCACCTTAAAGTGTGACTTTGACAGGAATGCCCCTTCACTAATATTAAACGTCGGACCATCAACATTGTCTAACCAGCGGTATTATATTTGAAGCAAACCTCACCAATACCGAATTTGCAGAGTGCTCACAGCCTCTAATTTTGACTATACCAAGACAAATGAGACACATTGTCCCCTACCAGTCCCAGTTATATCTTTTATATCAGCCCTGCAATGCCATTATTGTGCCACTGTGCGGTGCCTCTTCGCATGGCCCGTACAATTAACGCCCAGCAAACGCTGCGCCTTCTCAGACTCTTCCTGGAACTCAACTTTGAAGTGCATCTTTCACAGATTGCATTTTCAAGGAACTCACACTACATATCTTTGAGGGCCTGTGCCTTCCCAGACACTTCCCGGAAGTCAAGTGGTTGATTCACAGATTGGATTTTCAAGGAACTTGCATTACACAAACTTGCGGGCCATACCTTTGCTCGCCTGCTTACATATTAATCATGGAAGCCATTGAGTTTTCACATGATTTCTGGAATACAGAAAAACACTACCGAAGGACTGGGAGGGTAATTTGGTCTGGTTGGATAATAGCGAAGGCGGCTATTCTCTATTGGCTATCAAAATGAAGGTATATTTATATGCTCATGTCTTAACCTTTTGCAGCCGTTTTGCGTTAATGATTTGAAGATTCTGTTGTGTATAGGCGTCATTAACCATTACTTGGATGTGCAGCAAATGGTGTTTAAGTCGACGATGGAGGACGAGAGAAGCAGAACAAAAGTCATGAAGACTGTTGCAGGATGCGGAGGCATGAATCTCCATTACCTCCATTCTCCATAACATCTACTATGTTTTAGTTATACGTTTTGCTTTACTAATGCTGTGAATGCTCTGTTTCAGTGGACTCTATTACTGTGAACATGAAGGAGGGAAAGATAACTGTGGTCGGAGATGCAGATCCTGTGCTTCTTGCAAAAAAACTCAGGAAATTGGGGTACAAAGCAGAGTTGCTGAGCGTGGAAGAGAAAAAAGAAGAGAAAAAGGGCGCTGAGAAGAAAACCGAAGAGAAAAAGCCTCCGCCTGAGAAGAAAACGGAGGAGAAAAAGGACACAAATCCAGCAGTTACCACAGTTCTGTATCATGTGAATCCACAAAGTGAGAATTGGCCTTACCAGGGGTACCCATATTCATATACTATTGTCAGAGATGAGTATCCCACGTCTTTCTGCACTATCATGTAAATTCAATTGGCTATTACCATGAGAGATAGAGTATCCCACTGTCAGCACAAATAGTATTATATTTGTGACCTAATATGCTTTGTCCTTATAAGAGCCACATGTTGCTCTGCTGCCGAGTAGTTCTTGTTTCTGTTGCCATCAGAGAAAGGCATTCCGCCGTAGATGTAACTGCTGGCCATGAATTTTCAGCTAGATCGAGATCGATCAATAAAAACGTATAGAATTGCAATGATCAAACTTGAAGAAAAGTAATGGTAAAGAATTTCAATTTCATATTGAATAAGTTGCATCTTGTATTCTTAGTACATAAAAGGATGAGATTAAATGGCAAATTAGAGTAAAGACTTTGCAGTACTATTATTAGTTTATTTTATGATCAAATTGCTTACCATCATGGTTATGGGTTATCGTGGTTGTTGTATGTTATGAATATTTTTCCTTGAAAAGTAGTCTTAATTTTCAAAAATTAAGAAAGTAGAATCCATAACACAAGATTATAACTATTTTCTTCAATTAAATTAATTTATTATTCTCTCATCATTTTACTACAAGAGATTCAGCTCTATACCTTCATTTTGATAGCCTCTGCTGTTCTTCAACGAGACAAAACTATATTAGATTACTGGATTTGAAATGGTTTTCCTGTGTGCTAAAATTCCTGTGATCATGAGGGCTCAATGGCCTGGCACCCATGTGGAAAGCTGGAAGGACAAGGGAAAGAGCTGCAGAGTACCAGCCATGCCGACACACATGGTTAATGTTATTGCAGGCCTGAAATGAAAGTTACAGACGAGATTCTTTGGGGACCCGTGAGTTTCATTAGACTTAGAAGTTAGGTTAGTGAATATGAAACAGTGATATCAATATGCCAAAACAAATTAACTCGCAGTGTACCAGATCACAATACAATACGGAACAAAGAAATTACAATGTTTAGCATTTCGACATTGCTATCAAAGGTTAGATTTAAGATACAACAACAAAACCACACCTTTATCGTACCCACCTTCGTACTCCGAGATACGTGTTTGAGGAGTCACTCAATGTTTCATCTATTTGATCGCGGTAGCCGGGTAGGAGGGCTAAGCAAAACACCCTACTTGGGGAAGGTAGAGTAATTTTTGTCAAAATTGTAATTTTGGTTATTTGGATAATTTTAAAGTTGGATAATTAGTTTAAAATAGATAATCTTAATTATTGAAATTATAAAAATATAAAAATAAAAATTTCAAATAAAAATTTTAACCAGTTTTAAACCCCAAATCACCCAAAAAAAAAAAAAAAAAACGAAGCGTTTTGATTGTCTTTTATCCTACACATTTCTGAAGCATTTCAAACGAAGTTAAAGCAATTTTTATTGATCTATCATTTTTTGTCTTTTCAAGAATCCATATCGATTGAAAAAGCACGAAACATAAATTTACGAAGGAAAAATCGTTAACAACCACAGTAAAACTGAGATTTATTCCGCGCTCACTTGTTACCTTTGTGTTTGAGATTTATTTGCGGTCGCTTGTTACGTTTGTGTTCCTCTATGTACTGTTGCTGATGTGCCATGAAATGACATGTTCATAAATTTATTAATAGTATATTTTGTTTTTTAATAATTAAGTTGAAAATTTGTCAAATTGCTATTCATCACTAATTATTATGTTGTTGATGTGCCATGAAATGACATGTTCATAAATTTATTAATAGTATATTTTGTTTTTTAATAATTAAATTATCAAATTGTCAAATTGATATTCATCACTAATTATTATGCCTCTTACATATAGTCACCGTTGTCAAATTGGTATTGAAAATATTCACCACTAATTATTATGTCCTCATATGTAGTCACCGTTTGGGCTGCAATGACTATGGTAAATTTTGATATTTTAGTATTAAAACAAACGAAAAAAATTATGATTGGTACGGACCTGGGTTGGTGCATTGCATTTAATCTGTATTACACTAGTTTTTACTGGTGTGCACTACGTTGTATCCTCAGCATTCAATCTGGCGTGGTGGCCTCGGGATATAACCCTGACTGCTCGACATGTGTTGTATCCTTGGCATTCATTCCTGTGTGGTGGTTGTAACCTCTCAAGATTTAACATGGACTGTTCAGCATGCGTTGTATCCCTAGCATTCAATCTAGCGTGGTGGGATGAGGATTTAGCTTGGAATTTTTGGTAGGTGTTGATCTTCGACATACATTCTGGCATGGTGGTTGTAACTTTTTGGATTTAACCTATATAAGACAATTTATATAAAAATTTCATAATAGATATCTGAAGTCTATTAGTAATTTATTTGTGTTCATTTGGGAGTGATAAGGTCGAATTGGAGTAGCTAGGAATATTTGGGATGATTAGGAAGTGTTTGGGTCAAGTTGAAAACTAGTCTTCCAATGTGGGGGTGAATTGAACTAGTTTTCACTAGTCTTGAGAGGGTGTCTTTCATACTTCTTTGGAAGTTCTCTGGAGTCTATTAATGGGTAAGATAGATTTATTTGAGTCTATTTTATTCCATTAAATTTATATTGGGAGAATTCGAGTCACTCTGGTAGTGTTTGGGAAGAATTGGAAACCCCGTGTTTGGTGTAGCCAAAACTGAACTAGTGTTCCTAGTTTATGTGACTAGCATCCAATTTTATATCAGATTTGATTTGGGACACATATAAATGGAATATAAACACATTAGTGAGAAGAACACCTTTAATGGACATGAGAAATACACATACACTCCACTGTTGTTGAACAAGAACATCTCATATGCCTTCACAAGCCATTGTTTGGGGGAAAGTTGAAAATCAACATAATTAAAGTTGGAACCTTGAAGATAATATTCCTAATTTCTAATTGGGCACATTACACATATAATGTGTATGGTTTAATCATAACATCTTGTATTTTCAATTATATATGCATTTAAGTTTATTATTATTTTATTATGTTCATATAACTTTAAAAACAAAAATAAATGACATGAATTTTCTTTCTTACATAGTGTGTATGGTTTACTCATAGCATTTTATATTTCCAATTGTAGGTGCATTTACATTGATTGTTATTTTATTATGTTAATCCTCTTATGAAAGCACAATTTCAACCTAGGTATTTCCTTACAATGCATTTATAGTTTTACAATGTTAATTGGGTTATGGGTATTTTATGTTACTTATCATTTAGAGAAATAATCCTCTAAATGAATTCAAATGAAGGTCATTCCTCCTAGATGTAGGCTCTTTATTGCACTTATGTTTATATGACAATGACCACCTCCTTGTTGAGGTTATGACTCCATAAGGGTTAAATCCTTAAGGTTTGACTCTAAGTTCTCATGCCCAACCCACAATCTAGAAAACTTTCATGTGTAAGAAACATCTCTACAATTTTCACGATGAGCCAACACTCTTTCTCCTAGTCTATACATCACCAAGAATGTGATTTACTTCTTTGTAAATAGTCCCTTTGACTATCCCAATTCCCCTCCAGTGCTCCACCACAAGCTAGCTATGGAGCAATTTGTATTGGGGAAGGACATGAATTCAGAGAGGGTGGGTGTTTTTGCTAGCAGAGTTGTAGTTGGACGGATTGAATAGGAAAAGGTTACAAGATTAGAGCTTATTGAATGGGTGAACAAAACTTGGTTACCTTAATAAGGCTTTGCACCAAGAACCACTATGCTTTCCAATGGTTGGATATGTTTCATTTTTCTGACATCAGAAGTTATCCCTAGGGTTCTGGAGAATATATGGTTGATTAAAGAGGGTTCCCTTGTATTTAAAATATGGCATTTTGCCTTTAATCTCGAGAAAGAAAGAATTGTGAAGTGCCATCTCTGGATCCTTATGCTAGTGTTCCCTATAGAATTATGGACAAGCAATGTTTTTGAAGATTTGGCAATTTTTTTTGGGGAGATTTATCACATTGGAGAAGAAATTGCTATTTCGGGTGGAGAAAAGAATCACTTCGATGATGGTTGAATTCGACATTTCCCAAGGACTGTCGGCAGAGGTCGAAATTGTATGGGGGGATAGAATCATTCGCCAAAAATTGGATTACTGTAATGTACCATTTCATTGTCATTTTTGTAGGAAGACCGATCATGTGAAGGCCCACTGCCCATACCTTCTAAAAGGAGAGGGTTTTATTAGCTCGAATGATGATTCTGGCTTTGATCGTGGAAACCCTAACCATTGTGATTCTCCTGCTGATATTACTCCAAAAAAACTCCTCCTCTGGTTCTTCATGGCATGGATATTACTGAATCTCCTACTTATTATGATGGGGTTTCAAAAGAAGAACTTAATTTCTATATTTCTATAGAAACAGATCTAGATTTAAGAAAGGGTTAATGAATCTAGACCCCGTAATATGTGAGGGTTTTTGAATTCGTTTGATTCTTCGAAACCTACCATAATCCCTGACACAAATATTAACCAAAACCTCATTGTTGGTAATGTGATGGAAGAATCAAATATGAATTTAATTTCTAACACTAGTAATCATCCATTAGATCCTCATTTTCTTGATTCTGAGGTGACTTTGAATTCCTCATGTATGGATTCAATTGAGAAGTGTGGGTCGAACCCTCAAATTGAATATAAGAGTCAATATTCTTCTCCTTTAGATGACCTTCTGATAAAAAACCCAACTCGATGACTTTCTCTCACAATATTCAGGCATCTGCACCTCCCTCTGGAGATAGCTTTTATAAGTCTCCTTTGGAGGTCTATTCCAATAAGACCTCTCCAAATCAATATGTAAGCCATGTTCCTTCCATTCGGTGTCAAAATGTTGTTATCCACAATAAGAAGAAAAAGGGACTTGACCTAAGATCCCCAACACAGTAGCTTTAGAAAATCGTGAACCCTCTTATAAGCCTCTGCCAGATAGAATATCGGAGGCATAACTTGTTTCTTCTTCAAACCCTGGTCTTCAAAAATCTCAGGCCCTTCAAGCATTTCAACCCATGTCCGGGGGTGCTTAGTGTCTATCCTCTCCCTTAATATCCGCAGGGTCGGGGGAGCTAGTAATATTAGGGCCCTTTCAAGATTCCTAAAAAATACTAACCAGGATATTCTTATTGTACAAGAGACAATGTGCAGTTCTTCTTAGGCTATTGAAACCCTTGCTAAAATTCTCCCCGAGTGGGATTTTAGTGCTCTAGATTCCTGTGGTTTGTCGGGAGGTCTTTTTTCGGGTTGGAATCCATTACTTTTAGGCTTCAAACCTTACAAAACTATTGGGGGCATATTCAAAGAGTATGATCAGGCCTTGGCTATTTTAAATTGCTACGGCCATACAAGGAAATATACTTATTTTGGGACACCTTGGATGCTAGTGGAATTTTAAGATTGTCAAATTTAATTGTTGCAGGTGATCTCAATTTCACCTTATCAGCTTATGATATTTGGGGGTCCTATGCTTGTATAGATTCCCTCTCAGATTATTTTTGCAATCTTATTCAAAGATAAAATCTTATAGATATACTCCCTATCAAAATTGGACTTTCATAGAGCAACGATAGATGTGGTAATGAAGGTATCAGTAGGTTAGGTCGTTTTTTTATTGGTGGAAGATTTGGAAAATTCTCGACAAAGGTACAAAACTTGGGTTGAATATTCCAATTTATCTGATCCTCATCGTATTATCCTTCAGATTGTCGGGATAAAATCAAAGAGAATTTATCCCTTTAAATTCAACAATATGTGGTTACAGGACTCGGAGTTATGTTCTTTGGTGATGAATAAGTGGAATTCTTTTAGTGTTCCTGAAGATGCTAGCCCAATGGATTATTTGGTTCATAAACTTAAATGCTTGAATAAAGATATAGTAAAGTGGGAGAAAAAAAAGAAGAAAGATAAAGCTAGTGAAGAACTTAGGAGGGTTGAAAATCTGATGAAGAGGTTCTTTTAGATAAACACAGATGGTATCGTAACTGAAGGAGAGAAATTTAAACTACAGGGTTTGGAGGAACACAAGGCTTTTTTGCTCAGACAAGAGGAAACTACCTAGAGATTGAAAAGTAGAGCTATATCAGTAGCTCTTGTTGATGACAACATGAGATTCTTTTACAACTTTGCTACCTTCCGAAGGAACATAAAGTCCATCTGGGACATAAAATATGAGGATGGAAGCATTGTTAAATCCCAAAAATATTTGGAAGAGAATGGTAAAATTCATTTCTCTAAGCACTTCAATGATTCATGTACAAACCAGATTGGGGGATAGTTGAAGGTTATTAGATACTTTCATTTTTTTACACAAGAGGAGGGCATGGCAATAGGGAAGCCTGTGACTCTTGAAGAAATTGAAAAGGTGTTTAAATAGTTTGCTAAGGATAAGAGTCCCGGTCCATATGGTTGTCCAGTGGAACTCTTCTTATTATTCTTTACCCTATGGGAGAAGATCTAATGCAAATGATTGAACAATCTTGTTTGGAGGGGTTTCTATCTTGTGGGATCAATTCTACCTTTTTAGCTCTCATTCCTAAATGCAATAAAGGGTAACTCTTTTAATGACTATAGGCCAATTTCCTTGTGTAATCCACCCTACAAGATTATCACAAAAATCATATCTAATAGGATAAAACCGAAACTTACAGAAATGATGTCAAAGGAATAGTTTGGGTTCTTTGCAAATAGGCAGATATTGGATGTAGTAGGAGTTTCTCAAGAGTGTCTACACAATAAAAAAAAATGAATGCTCTGATCCTAAAAGTGGACTTGGTGAAGGCATATGACAGATTCAATCGGGTTTTTATGAGGCTACTTCTCAATCAAATTGGCATTCCCTATCAGGTAACCAACTGTATTATGGCTTGTGTGACTTCTACACAATTCTCAGTTCTCATTAATGGGTCTCCTACCTCCTTTTTAAGCAGTACTAGAGGCTTGAGATAGGGCTTCCCCTTATCACCTCTACTCTTTTTGTTGGTTATTGAAGGTTTGAGCAGAATGATCTTTGCTGCAAGAAATGAAGGAAATTTGAAAGGCATAAAAATTGCTCCCTTTGTTATCATCATCCATTTATTCTTTGTTGATGCTGTGGTGTTTTTTGATAAGGGAACAGTGGAAGAATGGAACCTTTTTGCTGAGATAATTAATTTCTTTTGTACTGCCTCTGGGATGGAAGCGAGCTTAAACAAATCTATTTTTTTTAGTCATACAGTAGACATAAACATTCTATCTTAGATTACTAGGGCTCTTCCATATCAAGTTTCAGAGATAGATGATGACCTCAAATATCTTGGTTATTTATTAAAAGCCAATTGTTTAAGAGTCAATGATTGGCTTTGGCTTGTGAAAAGGTATGAGAAAATAATTGGTCTATGGATGTACACGTTTCTTTCTTTAGGGGGTAGGCTTACTCTCCTGAAAGTTGTGCTTGTTGGTATGGTTGTATATTGGTTCTCTATGGCTCAGATTCCACATTCTATTCTAAAGATGATTAGAATATTAATGTTCAATTTCCTTTGGTTAGAGAATGTGGATGGTGGTAAAATTCACCTGGTCAACTAGGAAAGGCTTTCCAAACAAAAGCATATGGGTGGCAGGGATATAAAAAATATATTATGGTTTAGTTATTCCCTAAGAATGAAGAGCATGTGGCATGAATTATTTGGTACATGACTTTGGTTTGAGGTTCTTCATGGAAAATAAATTAAGGGGAACATATTGCAGTGGATTATAAATCCTAATAAAAATCTTAGGAACCCATCAAACTTATGGACTGGGTTCTTAAAAATATATCAGTGGATCAGTAAAGACCTAGCATGGGGAGTTGGGAATGGAAATAATATACTGATTGGGATAGATCCTTATATTGGAAATGAGGAAAAATTCCTTATGTCCTCATATATTGGAAAATATCTTGCATAGATGGGTTTCTTTACATTGGCCGACATCAAGCGTCTACAATGGTTATCGGTCTCAGATACATATTGGATGTCTACTCGTGACCTTAGTTTGGGTAGCATATTGGCGGAGGAATGGTCGTAGTACATCTCTTATCTTAATTTTGCTGGCATCAGACTTACAAATCATGATGATGAAGTGGTTTGGTCTCAAAATCATGAAACTAGTTAAATAACAATTGAATCTGCTTACTTAGCTATTGCACAAAATGACACTTTGTGTGTAACAAAATGGTGGTTTTCAAAGCTATGGAAGTGGCACATCCCCCTAAAAATTAAGTGCTTCATTTGGATTTCCTTCAAAAATTGTGTGTTGACTTGGAACAATTTAATTCATAAAGGATGGTAAGTTCAAAATATTTGTGCACTTTGCATCTTGGAGGTAGAATATATTGATCACATATTTGTATATTGTCAAATCTCTAAACATGTATGGATTTAGGTTTGTAATTTTTTGAATGCCTATGAAAATTGGGGATCTGGAATTTTTTAGGCTAGTTTTCAAACTCGTACAATACATGCAAGATTTTCAGGACTCTCCCAACATTCATATGCCGGGGTATTTGGAAGTCTCGGAAAGCTGCAATTTTTGAAGGGAAACACCATAATACATATTCTAGTGCCCTAAGAATTATAAATATGTATAAGGAATATAATTATGTGAAAGATACTTCTAGAAGGCCCCGCTGGATTGTTGCTTCAAATATTGTCTCTGGTTATTTTGATGGTGTTGCACATGATGGAAGATGTGCGGTTGGTATACATCTGATTATCAACAAGGAGCATTTCTTTAGGATGAAAATGAACTGCGGATTGGGATCTAATTCCAAGGCAGAACTATTGGCACTTTGGTGCTTAACAAAAATTGCTTCTTCTTTTGGCATTGACTACATTAAGATATATAACAATTCTCAGTTGGTTTTTAATTGGGAAAATAAGTTATATAAGTTACAAGTTGTATCCCTTCAGCATTGGTGTCAAAGAATTTAGTCACTCTTGGGCTCTTTTTATGATTGGACTATTGATCACATATATTAGGAGCTCAACTCTGTGGCAAATGCTCTTTCCAAAGAATTTCTAACTGAAGAGGAAGGCTTTCTCTCTTCGGAGGAATGGATTGATAGAGTTGTGGTTCACAAAGGATTGAAATACATTTTTTTAGATTAGCCGAGATCAATTTGAATTTTGATATGATCTTTAATATTTAGTATTATTTTGGAGCTTTTTGGATTATGCCTGTTATGGCTCTCATAGGCTTTTTTGTTAAATGTTTATGGGTGGGGATTCTAGAATTTGATATGCTAATTTAATTTGTTTCCTACTTACCATTCCATCTACCTACTTTCATAAAATAACCATTCACAAGTTTCTTTCCACATGCTTTATTTGAATTTCAATCAATAAGTGAAATGGAACCTCTTTCCTATTAATACTTGCACAACCACTTAACTTGTGGCTAGTGAACACCAATAGATCACAAGTTAAGTGCCACAAATAAGTTAAAGAACTCTGAGATATCCATGCATTAGTTACATGTTATCCATCATAGTTATGAAGTATTTTTTATTTTTTATAATTGTTATTTTGAATTTGGAATAAACAATATACTTGTCTCATTCTCATACAATCTAGAAAAGCATAAACTCTAGTCCACCCAAAATTCAAAAATAAAAACACATATCAATGTAATAACTATTTACAACTCAACTTTCACATGTTACTATCATATTTAATATAAAAAAACCATCCTATAAATACTAGAAAGTCAATATTTAAACACTCGAACATTACGTATATAACCAAATAAGTACTGAAAATTAAATATTTAAAACAGGAAAAACTGGAACATTACATATAAAAATCGCTGGCCTCCATTTCCATTTTCACAACTCAATATATTTGCGAAAAACGAGGAATAGCCTGCCGAAAACCAGCCCTAATTTCCTATCCCCGACAAAAGATTCTGTTTGCTGCAACTTGCAAGATGGCTCGAAACTCAAGGTTAACCTAACAAGAAGATTCTGTTTGCTGCAACTTGCAAGATGGCTCGAAACTCAAGGTTAACCTAACAAGAAGATTGGTCAGAAAAAGAAAGATTGTATTTTGCTTATTTCCACGGAAGGATATTTCCACGTATGGATATGTTTGAAGGGGCTGTATAAGGGCTAACTAAAACGCCTTCTGCCTTCTATTCGTTGGAATTGGTGAGAGTAATATTTGTCAAAGTTGTAATTTGGAGTGTTTAGATTATAATTTCGATGATAATTTGAGTAGTTTTAAAATTTAAAAATATCCTAATTACTAAAATTAGGAAAATGCTAAAATAACAATTTACAGTTAACCAATTTTTATGTCAAAATCACGGCGTTTTAGTTGTCTTTTATCCTACGACGTTTGGAAGCCATGGTTACAACGCAAAATTCTTCCCATCTTTGCCAGTAACGTCATAACCGCTACAGACAACCGACATTTTGCATGTCCAAGAACACTGCAACTCAACTCGGTGAACCAAATCCATTGCCGTCGCCGCGTAAGATTAATGAAACACGTGGATCCGCCAAACAGTCCATTCATTTCAGGCCTTCAATAACATTGGCTTTGCGCGTTGCCAGAAACCTACTCAAACGCGCCGGCTCCTTCCATGATCCTTCCCTGAACTGAGTTTCGAACTTGCACAGCAATTTCCAGGAACTTACAGTGCCACAAACTCACGGGCCATATTTTGCGCCTATTTATTTCGCTCAGGCAAGCCATTGTGTCCTCATCACTAGAATTTTGGAATACAGAAAAAGATCGTTGGAGCTCCGGTAGTTCAATTTTATCTTGTAGGATATTAGCAGAGGCGGTTATTTTCCATCGGCTATTAAAATGAAGGTATATTATAAGTATCTCTTAATCACTTCCAGTTTTGTTGTTGGGTTAATTATTTCTTCCATCTTTGTTGTTGGGTTAATGATTGGGGAAGATTCTATATCAAATAGGTGATTAACTGTTATTTGCATGTGCAGAAAATGGTGTTGAAATCGACAATGGAGGATGAGAGAAGCAAGAGAAGAACAATGAAGGCCATTGCAGGAGTCGGAGGCATGAATTTCCATTCCCAGCTTCCTCCACAATATTTTATCGGTAGTTCCAACATATTATGTATATTTTTGAGGCTTTACTAATGCCGTTAATGCCTTGTTTCAGTGGACTCTATTGAAGTGGCCATTAAGGAGGGAAAGATAACTGTGGTTGGAGAAGCAGATCCTGTGTGTCTCACAACAAAACTAAGGAAAATGGGGTTCACGACAGAGTTACTGAGCGTGGGTCCTGCCAAAGAAGAGAAAAAGAGCGAGGGCCCTACGGCTGCCAAGGATGAGAAGAAGGGCGCTGAGAAGAAAAAGCAGGAGAAAAAAGCTGCAGAGCCAGCCGTAGTTCCTACAGCTGTATATCATGTAAATCCCGGTGGCTACGAACATTATAATGAGGGATATTTGTATACTGTTGTGACAGAAGAGAATCCCAGTACCTGCACCATCTCATAATAATTTTTATAACAGCTTCAAGCCCAAGCCCAAATCACCAGATAGGGTTCTGTCGTTAATATGAGTTGCATTCCATGGGTGTATACGTATAATTTTTCCGATTAAAGCTTGTTGCGGTGAAAACTTTGTAAAATTGTATAATGGTGTTCTTCATTTCATATGAAAACTAAATTTTGAATTTTTTTTATTTTTCAATGATCTCTCCTGTGAAATGGGTCTAGTAAACTGATTCGTTATTGTTTCTTTATGTATGAAAAGTTGAAATTGGGCACCGTTAAAATTCTCACTCAACCTTTGTCATGTATGGCATTGCCGTATCAAGTTGAAATTAGGATTGTTACTGAGTGAGTAGTGTATGTTTGACAAGACATGGTGCTATCCCTTTTGAATGAGATAATATGCACAGTGGAGATGATGGCTATGTTCTGTTCTCTCGATTGTAGTGCCAAAGTTTCATTTGCTATGTACTCACACCCTCGTTAACCAATTTAAATGCAGTGTATGGGCTAAAGATGGACTAAGGTATTATGCTTATTTGTGATGAGAGCCATTGTGGCCCCAATGTGGTCTGTGAACAGGGGTAAGTGGACGCCTAAATAGGTCTCCTTTTGTTTTTCTGCTACTTAGCCCAATTAAATATTGTTGGAGCCCAGGTGTTTTTAGCCACTTAACGATTAAAATAAGCACATGGCCCCTTAGACTGAAAATGGATTCACTTTTGATATCTTAGTTGAACATCAAAAAAAAGTTATGCCATGTCTGCACATATATATCATATGAACATTTGAGTTGTATTTTGGTTTAGCTTAGCTTAAGTGAACAAATCTATCTTAATTGAACTTTTCCATATCGATGTCAATTTGTTTATTATGTCTGTCGCATATAGTCATTGCTTGGGTTTCATTGGTTCATTTGTACAACAACGAGATTTTTGAAATTGCAATGTCTATGGTGAGTTTCCAATTTTATTTTAAAAAATGTTTCCCAATTGGTTGATTGTGCAACAATGCCACTCTTGTTGCTAGAGTGGGGGGTTTTTCCATGAGCTTATCTCAATTGTTGATTTCCTCCATCCAACGGTCATGGAACAAAGTCAAAAGCAAAGTCAACCTTTGACTTTGCTCCATGCCCATTAGATAGAGGAAATCAACAATCGAGATAAGGATCGCCGAAGTTTTGCGGTGAACATGCATCACTATAAATTTGCCCTCCACATTTAATCTTCCCTCTACTTGTACCTCTACATTTAATATACCATGCAACAATTTGTTACAAGTGGTTGCGTTTATTTAAATTTTCTTTTATTATAAATTTATGAACATATTTTCAATATTAGTATTATAGCACTTTTCAAATAGTAATGTGAAATTAATTTTTGAGCCCATATTTATAGGTAATGAAATTTTTTCATAAAATTATATTGATTAAAATTGTAAAGGAACATAATTATTTGATTATGCTCCTATTAATTTTCGTTTATAACATATAAATGACAACCTGTTGCTTAAAATCTTGGATTATTGGTCATTTATTAACTATCGTATGTTTGTCTTTTTCCCAGGAAAGTTACTTTCTTTCAAATTTTATGACCTTTTCTATGTGGATCCATTGAGAAGGTGATAAAAAATTTGGAGGCATTTGTTGTTTTTTCTAGTTGTCACCTTGGAGCCTACTTTTTCCTTCCCTAGGAAGACAATAACATATTAATATCCCCATAACAAAAAGTAGCAAAATCCCTATCCATCACATTTATAGTTTCAACACAATTCTAATATGTGTATTTGCATAAAGTTGACCCATCCTTGGTTGATTTTGTCAAATTGTAGAAAGCATGGAAGGCTAGTAACAATCTTCAACATAGATTAGAATATATTGGTTATATGTTTTTGCATTTTGAGTTTGTTAATTTTTCATCTATTTCATAAGGCAAAGTTTGTTCTTTTATATGACAACATTTTCTATATTGATGTGAAAATGAGAATTCATGTATGCATATGAACTCTCATTTGTGTATTTGCATAGAGTTGACTTATCTTTTATTGATTTCGCCAATTAGTAGAAAGTATGGAAACTAGTAACAGTCTTCAACATAGATTAGTTTCTAGTAGCTATATATTTTTTTATTGTGGTTTTGTTGATTTTTCAACTATTTCATAGCACAAAGTTTTTTTTAAAATTTTTTTATATGAGAGCATTTCTGATATTGATGTCAAAAAAAGAAATCATGTATGCTTATAAGGGTTGAATAACAAAGATCTAGGTTCTTGTACCATGGAAACATTCAAGTATTTGTCAGTCAAAAAATTTGGTTACAGTCTCTGAAATTGCAATATTTATCTATTGTGTCATATCTTGGACAAGTCCTAGCACTTTGGTTTAGTAGAATTTGAAACAATCAAATGATTTGGTGCATATCCTAGGATAGCAAATCTAAATTTGGTTTTGTGCCTAGTACTTGAATACATTTATGTTAATCTAGGAATGCATGGTAATGGTGCAAAAAAAATAGTAGATATTACCAATCATTGGGATGATTAGTTGTTGGGTCTTTAGCATGGAGCCTTGGTCATGAGCCTCTGTTCTCTAGTTTTTAGTAAACTTCTCCTCCCCATAGGATCAAAATCAATGTCCTTGATCTGCCACTGATTCTGGAATTTTCTGCACCCATATAAGAACTGTTGAACTTTGGTGTTGTCATTGATGTCAAAGAGGTTGTTGGACTTGGTGTCTATGTGCCAGTTTGAAGAAACATCTAAATATGTGTGCAAGTCCTTAATCCCACCTAGTCATGGTACTACGGTGTGCAAGTCCCACTAAGCTAATGAATTAGTGTGCGCAAGACCCACAAAGTCATGGTACTTGTTAGTCCCATAGGTAGAATAGGTTGAAAATAGAATACGCCCATGCATGATAGAAGCTCAAATATTATAGATATTAGAGCTATATCTGAGATAAATTGTAATTTGATTTCATTCTTGATGTTCTTATGGTAATAAAAGGATTATGAACAATCTTTACAAGTGTAAAGGTAATTTTGCAGAGGAAATTTACAGAGTATATCATAACATATAAGGAAAATGAGAGAAAATTTAATAAATGAAGATCTTAAGTGAATTCAAGAAGCGCTTACAGAGTGAATTTCTTAAATCAAAGAAAAACATGAATGTATTGAGCCTTGAAACAAATAACTTATCAGTTCTTTACAAAAAAGAAAGGTAATGCATGAGTATTTTTGTGGATTTTTTACAAGCAACAAGATATTCACGGACACAATAAGGACAAAAAAATCCATACACTACTGTATCAACGTAAAGCTTCAAAGACTATGCTAGAGGAAAACACACATTTGAAATCTCTCTCATAACATTCAACATTTAATCACATTAAATCAACACCGATACTTTATTGAAACCAAATCTGCTACAACAAATTTAGTTATCATCTCATAAACCATTTCATATACACATAAATGATATAACAATGGTGTTTGAATAGAGGAGAAGCTTCTATGTGACACTTTGTATGTTTAATCTCTAACAAAGGACATTACATGGAAAAAATGACTCATTGAATCTACAAAAATAGACAGAGTATCTCTAGATCTAAAATTGCCATCCATGAGCTCGTGGCTCATATTACAATATATAGGCCTCTGAATCTAACTGAATATGGTTGAGCCTGAAGTGACCTGTAACAGACTTTCACTTTATGACTTTTACAAAATTGAGTTTTTACATTTAACTTTTTACTTTGACTCTAGGACACTTTGCTCTTTTTCAATTTTTCTTTCGGGACCCCCTTCTCTTCTTTCCTTTGTTTTGTGATTGATGTGCATGCATGTACATTTGAGGTAATGCTACTGGATAACCTAGTGGGATTCCATCTTGGCTCGTTACTTGCCATAATTATGCGTAGTCTTGACCTCCAATCTAATGGAGCTACTCGTCTTGCAAATTGCTGGGAGGACTAAGGTATCTGCTGACCACTATGTTGTTGAGATGAGCCTGAAGTTTGTCATGTTGGATATGCTTCGAGAGGAAATGCAATTTTGTGATATTTGGTTAACAACTTCCAATCTTTCACTAGAGGGATCATGTGTGCTTTCAGGTTCTCTAAAGCCAACTCTTCCTTTGAATGTCTTTCATATGATAGGGGTTCCAAATACCTAAAAATGATTTTCAATATGATCCACATTTTAAATATAGATCTTAATCTATTCACGGCCTTATCACCACAAATCACTCCTAACTCATCCTCCCGAGGATCTTCATTTTTCTTCTACATCAAAAGGGCTTGGTATTCTCTTTAGAATAAAAGTCTGCATTTCCATCCTAGAGTGATGGAGACCCCAACTTTATTACTCCACCAAACATACTTTTGAAGGCAATAATATAATATTTTAGACTATTTGCACTATTTTGCAGTCTTAAGAGAGTATGCTTCAACAACATCTATTTGGCTATGTTGATGACTTGAGTTCTATTTGTGAGCTGCAATTCCTCTTTTATTTCCTACTAACTGCTTTGTTGCATCTTGTCCATCTAAAGTTTTCTGAATCTCTTTGACTTTCTCCTAGTTGTCTTTGTTGGTTATGCTCTCCCATTCTACTCTAGGGTCACACTCATATGCTGAGTTTTTATTTGCCAACCTTTGGTTTAAAATGACCTTATGTGGATCATAAGGTCCCGCCTCTGCTTTTCTCAAGTTAAATTTTTCCAAGAATGCCTCCATGTATTGCGGTGCATTTATGGATTTCACTTGGAAAGGCCCCACTTCCTTGGGTATGTGAAATGATCTATTTTTCCTAAAATGTTTGAAGTGCATCTTATCAGACAACAATCTATGCCTGGTATATTCCATAGACAACACTCTTATAGTCAAGAATGTAGGTAGCTTGTAGGGCTCACTTTCAAAGCCATAGATCCTGATTACTGTGTGGTCTTCAAAGAGAAACCAATCTCCTACTCTAGTATCAAGGGTGAATTGTAACATGTCCTTACCCTCCTTAGGCATTATGGGAGGATCTATTCCATGTATTATTGTCTAGGACACTCTCATTTCTTTATCTATGAATTCTAAGTAATTTTCATGTCAGCCTTTCTCAGGAACAGAGGGTTCCATTCAAAGATTGGAAGTTCATGTCCCTGCTCATCAATCATCTTTAGGCCCAGATTTTCAAAGTATTTATAGTTCTGGTGTATACATAAGAAACAAAGGTAAGATGGGTACCTAAACACTTCTAGCGAAGTGAACTCCATTAACTACTTATTTATGGCTTGGGCTAAGAAACTACATGTATCCCATTTAGGGAAGCTGGTAGGTGGAGGATTTATGTGGGCTAGAAGACCTAGGAGGGTGTCATCAACTCATTATCATTTGTATATCCCATGATTGTGAAAAGAAGCGAGATAGATCTCTTACATGTTTTAGAAAATGATACAGTTTTATATGGTGAGGATGAATATGAAATACCCATTGTTGTCTCAATATGCTTTGATAAGACTAGGGATTTCGTAGATGTATTCAGATATTGATAGTCAAGGGCCATATTTCTCTCTCCCATATATTGTAGGTCTACCTGGTATGGAATAACAAACATTTCTTGTAGATTCTTGTATTCAATGTTACATACCAATTTGGACAAATCAGATGACATGATTGCTTTCTTACTAGGGGAAAAATAGGAAGAACACTAACTGATGCATTATGGAAAATACATTGCACGAGGGAATACAGAGTGGGTTAGGTTCGAATACCATAACTTATAGGGGTCTTGATCTGTGAATGTTATGGATCAAGCTTCTATTAGGACCGCATCTAGGTCGGAGTGGGTTACGAAAGTGTAAAAAATATCACCTTGATGGTCATAAACACTTTCATTTTCTGCGGCTTTGGGATTAGGGGTTGAAATTTTAGTTTGCTGAGACATTTTGACTGTAAGGACCATTGGTTAGGGAACAAACCTGGTATACTGACAGGTCTAGGGTAGATCTTAGGTTTTACACAAGTAAAAACTGAAAAGTTGTGGAGGTTTATGAATTACCTGAATATATGATGTGGAGGCCGAATCAAATGTTGATTTGGGACCGGATGACCAGGTGTACAAGTGCAATCAGATGTATAGGTGCAGGGAACTAGATCGACTTGAGATTTTATTCACGGGAAACAATGACCTTATGGCTAATGCTTTCCCATTTTAAAACTATTTTAAATTTAAAATGGACATTGGATAGGATTTTATTGGACAGGGGACAGGCTGACGCAACTGTAACTAGGTAGGGGGACCACTTGACAGAACCTTATTACCAAATGGTGTGAACGTCAATTGTCCTCCATGTCCCTTTACTTTTAGGAAGAAACCACCCTGGTTTCCTAGGCTGCTAATTCCCATAAGCATTGGCAATTTTAAAAAAGTTATGGAGGAGGCGCTGCTAATGATTTTTAGCCACGCATCTCTAGCAGTTTACGACATAATGTGCTCTTGGGCCCATTATTCGTTCATGCATATTTTCAGTTCATGATGGATGTGGGTTGTGGGATCATATCTAACCCTTTTGGATTTGCTCACCACCCGATCCTGATAAAAACTCTTCTTTTTACCATCGCGCTTTCAACCTAGACTGTAGATTTGTCATCAGATCTAACAATAGCTAGAAGGCCTTTAGACCTCCTTCTCCTTTGCAACTTAGCTCGGAGGGAACATCAGGGTTCTACCCCATTCTTCCTATTTGACACCTTTACTACCTTTGGGCCCCTTTAAAACCTCGTGGCCAAATCACTAGCTGTCCCGTCAAATTGCGAATTTGTCTGTATTAACATCATCTCCATAGGGACAGTGGCTTGCTCTGTAAGATGCTGAGAAATGTAGACTTGTGCCTTATCAATTGGGACATGGATTCATTTATCATGATATTTTGACATGTAGATAGGTTTCTCAGCATCTCCAAAATATTTACAAGTAGTAAAAATAGAAAATAGTAGACATGTAATTGCTAGAAATTGAAATGTAAAGAAGATAAATGAAGTGTTATTACTCTACTATGTATAGGAATTTTGGAACCTGGATTCAATATAGAAAGAAGCGTTTGGGGAATCTACCATTGACATCAATTGCCCAAGCTTCTCCATTTAATTCAATGAGCTTGTATGTATTGTTCTCCACAACTTCTGCAATGGCATAGGGCCCCACCCATAAATTTTCAAATTTTCCATGTTTGCCCTTATCTTCTCTTCTTGCATCCCATTTCAAAACCAAATCCCTTGGCTAGAGGTTTTTGAACCTTGGTTGTCATTGATGTCAACTAATGTCAAAGAGGATTCAATATTCATGTTTAAAGAAATATATGAAAGCCACTTTGAAGAAATATATCCAATTGTACCAGTCTAAAGAAGTGTATGCAATCCAGTTTGAAGAAGTACATAAGTAATACATTCAGTACATATGGTACAGGTGTAGGTCTCAAGTCCACCCACTCATACTACTTCAATGGAATATGCCAAAGGCATGGTTCGACAAGGTTCGGGAGTGCACATGTGACTTGGAGAAGAAGCGGTTGCATATGTAAGCAAGTCCCAAAAGTGCGCAAGACTCACAAATTGAAAGAATCTTTCAAGTTGTTGAAGCACCCAAGAGTACCAAAGGATGTGGAAGTTGGAGAAGTCAAGTGTGCAAGTCCAACCAAGGCAAGGACCAAGTGTGCACAAGACCCACAAAAGATGACACCTCAGTGGTGCAGAGCATGATAAGTGGCGAAAGCATGAACCATGAACCAAAGAAGAAGGAAAGCCACAACCAACTTGTGGACATAAAATCCACGCAAGACAAGTATAAATAAGAAGCCAAGTTGGAGAATGGAAGAAAGCTTGTAAGCTCGAATACTGGAAGATACATATTTAGCAATCTTCTTATTTTGGGGCATCAAGGGATCGTGGAACCAAAACATTATGATATAGCAGAAAGCCAAGTGCACACATACAAAATAATAGAATTGTTGATGGTGCGCATAATGATGCAAGTTAATTTGTGACAGTTGTGCGAAGAAAGAAAGGAAGAACTACAGGTAATGTGCAAGTGCTCAAGACCAGAATGATAGTATCACATACAACACACTGACATTCATAGATGATCTAAGACAAGAGCGCAAAGAAAGAATTGAAGTATATATTGTAACGTGCGAAGTAAAGTAGTTTATCAAATTCACAAAGACGGAATTGTTGTACAATAAAGGATGCACATTATGATAAGGATGATCTGAGACAAGTGTAAAGAATTGAAAGGCCGAATCACAGATGATACACAGAAATTCTTAGATTATGTAAATACTGTTGATCCAATACAAAACGTAAATATCACAGAAAGTGCACGCAGGCACATCTGACACTGATGCACGAAGTCAGAACAACAGCTCAGGAGAATACACACAGTATCAATTGAAGTTGCAGATGCACATAAACATAACGGAATATAGAACCTAAGCACAGACTATAGAAGATGATGAAATAGTACACAGTTTGAGAAGTATGAATTCAAGTGTATCTTGTTGATGTGTCAAAATGAAGTTCATGATGCGGATCAATAATTTCAATATCTCAAGGTTACAGAAGGTGCACACATAATTGTAAATAGTAGATTATTAGAAGAGTGCATAGATCAGAAGAACAACAAATTAATATCTTCTTCTTTCATATCAGGGCGACATGATGGGGCAAGGAGCAGGGGATCGATGTCTCCTTCCAGTTGGAGCTGGTAAATTAGGGAGTTGGTGCTTCCTTCAGGTTGGTGCCTCCTTATAATTGGTGCTAGAGAACTTTGGAATTTGGTGCTTCCATGAATGTAATCTTTATATTATAAGAGAGAATTATGTGGTTTTCTCCCATTTGGGTTTCCACGTAGAAATATATGTGTTCTATGTATTGCACTCATGTGATGACGAATGTTATTGTTTATGTGGATGCATAATTTAAGTTTAGATTAATCAACTAAGATGTTAAAAATTGTTCATAACTGTCTAATACTGATTCATCCCCCCTCTCAGTATTAATTAGATTCCAACAATTGGTATCAGAGCAGGTGTCTTTAGTGACAACTTAACATTTGGAAGAAAAATTCGTGCACATATATGGACAAGAAGGAATGTCTCTCCACTAAAAGAGCACCAAGATTTGATGGCACCAACTACACCTTCTGGAGGATAAGGAAGGAAGTATATTTGCAATCTCTTGGAGCTGATGTCTAGAAGTCCATTTTGGACGGTTATAATGTCCCATCATTCACACCAGTTGATCCAGTTGAGAAGAGACTGTATGAATGCAATGCAAGAGCCAGAAAAGCACTGTTATGTGGGTTAAAAAACACTGAATTTATTAAGGTCATGCATTGCACCTCATCCAAGGATGTATAGGATAAACTCATAAATGTCTATGAAGGCAATGAAAAGGTAAAGAAGGAAAAGATGTATAATTACTCTGGATTGTATGAATCCTTGAAAATGAAAGATGAGGAGAATATTGATTCTTACTTCTCATGAGTTGACAAATTAGTTAATTCTATCAAGAGTCTTGGAGTTACAATAGAAGAAGAATCAGTAGTACAGAAGATACCAAGAACTCTTCATCCAAGATTTGACGCAAAGGTATATGTGTTAGAAAATAGAGCCAATATTCCATATCTAACAAAGGACAATATTGAAGGGATCTTGACTACGTATGAGATGAGAACAAAGACAGAAAATCCCATCAGAAAAGAAGTGGCCTTTAAAGCCACTGGAAAGGATAAACATGAACATGACAAGGACTCTTGTAACGAATCGTATGAAAAAGAGTCAAAATTCATAAGGAAGATGAAAAGAGGACGTGGTAAGTACAAGAATAAATTGTCTTTCAAATGCTTCATATGTGGAGGGATAGGTCACTTTGCGCAAAAGTGTCCAGACAGGGAAGATAGAGATAGAGACAACAAGGAAGAAGCTATATCCCATGAACGAAGGATAGAACGCACTCAGGATAGACCTGAGAATAGAAAGAAAGTTCCAAAACAGAGGAAGAGTTCAACTGAGGAAGACAATAGTTTATTGGAAGGTAATGATTGCAACGACAATCCAAAAGAGGTACTATTCATGGCCTTTGTGGAAGATGAAAGGAATGAAGAAAAGAAGAAGATTTATTCATCAATCAAGAAGAATACGCCAATTGCACAAAGTCAACATGGAGCGCTGAATACGTATTTCTTTAGTGGATCCTTCAATACACCTCCAAATCTCGTCACATAAATTAAATCAGGCTATCAATGCAAATAAGAAGAAGCTGCAGAGGTTGATTGCGAAGGTGAGCTGGTCAGTTCCTTGGATGAATTGAAGAAGTCAAGAAGGAAGAGTAAACTCTTGTAGGACCAACTTTCAAAGTATGAATAACAGGTGAAGCAAGCTAAAGAGTTTCAAGAATATCTTGATAAACAGGTCAGTGAAAGGGTGATGTACTGTGAGAAACAAATGAATTGCACAGTAGACAAGATCAAAGTGCTTGAAGAAGATAAATTCATATTGAAGACTTCTTTGGAAGAGTTAGAGTAGAAAAATAAGATGTTGACAAGTCAACTTGAATTGAAGGATAGAGAGATCTCTCGCTTAGAAGACAAGTTGATCGAGATAAAAGGAAAGAAGCAAGTTCAAGATCCCATCATGAGTGTGTTAGGAACCTATGTAAACCCTTCTCTTTACTATGTTAGTATATTGTTATTGGACGCATATGCTTTGTAAGTCGTCCCGTAGTATTTGTTGATCCGTAGTTTATATTAGCCCATAGTATTGACCCATAGTATTGGACGCATATGCTTTGTAAGTCGTCCCGTAGTATTATATGTCCCATGGTTTTGACTCATGGTATTGGGCATAGACTTAGTATATAAGTGTGTGTCGAGGTCATTGAAGGCACCATGAAGTTAATTGTATTGAGCTTGCTCAAAGGAGGTTGCCCCCTCGAAGTGGCCCGTGATCAATATAAAAGTGATTCTGTTCTATTATTTCTGCTATTTCGCATATTCTTAGTAATTAATTGTTGCAGGTGCATGTCATTTGGTATCAGAGCACTTTCCTTGGCACCAGTGGGAAATTTTTTTTTCTTTTTTTGGGCGGTGACTTTCAGATCAATTTCTGAAACTTTCTACACAAAATCAGAAGAAACCGATTGCATATCTGAATTCTTCTTTCAAAAATACGCAGTTTCAAAAAAACAATCATCTCATTTGGAGTTCTAAAAGTGGAGATATCGCGGATTTAAAATCAACAATTTTTCAGAATTTCGGTGACGGCCGCAGAAATTGCGGCGAGAAAATCTTTTGACCGAGTGCCCTGATTTCTATTCCACTTTCATGGGTAGAAGTAGAGTGGTTGTTCCAGTTCCGGAAACATGCTATAATAGCGATTCTGAGCAATATAGATACAGTTTTTGAACATTGGGTGGAATTTTTGCCCAAATTTTTTTTGTTGTAGGATCGGATTTGGGAATCATCCCTATCTGCTTAACTGTGGGAAGTACTTGGGCATAAGCCCTAAAAATCATTGTGAAGAGTACCATAAGAACCCCGAAGTAGCTGGCCCATTGAGAGGACCTGTCAGTGAAAAGGGCAACGACCCCTACCTGATTGACTAGTTCCCACCCGTGAGGTAAACCAAGAGCTGTCGTTTGTGGCAAAGCGGTTATCAGTTTTACCTGAGCCATGGAGTGAGGGGTACTGCCCCAATACGCAAGCCGCCAGATAGAATTGGTGGCCGAGTGAAACCCCTGAACTGTTAGGAAGCCGCACATACCTGGGGTACATATCTACTTTCAGCTGAATTATTGTTGATCACTGCTGCGCCGTTTCAGATCCATTTGCAAGCCGTTCCAGATTCAGCCGTTTTCAATCCATTCGGCGTTGTTCCAGATCCCTTTCGAGCCGTAGCCACTCCAGTCTATAAAAAAAAAAAAAAAAAAAGAGTATAAAATTCAGTTTTTTCTCCATATCTCCCTTATTTTTACTCTGTTTCCCTTGAAATTTTTGGGGAACCCTTGTCATCCCATTCTGCATATTTCATTCCTGAGGACCCTATCCACAATTCCCCTTCCCAAAGCCCGAAAGCCCACATTTGTCTATTTTTAGGGTTTGCCATAACTTCCTCAGATTTCACCCAATCGCCTTCAAATTTTACCACAGAGTTCCTTTCTGAACTCTGCTTCTTTGTCCCTCTCTGCCAAATTTTCTCATTCTATCACTCCGCTTCTGAAATCCCCCTTTTTGCTTTCTTGTCCTTTCGACAGTGTCCAAAATCTAGTCAAACCCCAATTACCCATTAGATTGTTTCCCCAATCCAAATTTCCCTTTACTAAATCAGCTTCTGTTTGTGTTTTTCTACCCATTCCAAAAAAAAAAAAAAAAAACCTGGTTATGGTTGTCACCCGTGCAGGAGCAAACACCATGGAGGAAGCACTTACAGCCATCCAAACCAAACTCCAAGATCTGGATGAAAATTTTCTCAGCCTCCATCTTCAGCATTCAACCATGAACAATAAACGACAGCCAGAATCTTTTGCAGCCACCGGGTTCTCTTCTTCCAACAATTTTCGTGGGCCGAAGCTTGATTTTCCTCGCTTCAATGGTACTGATCCGACTGGATGGATATACCGAACAGAATAATATTTCAGTCTGCATAATACTTTTGATGTCCAGAAAGTTCCACTTGCATCCTTTCATTTGGAACAGGAAGCCCTTCAATGGTACCATTGGTACATCAAAGCTCATCCCGAGCCAAACTGGACAGATTTTTGCCAACTCATTTTGCCACGATTTGGCCCTAGTGCTTTTGATGATTTCACAGGAACACTCACTAAACTTCACCAAATTGGCACAGTGAGAGAGTATCAGACAGAATTTGAGAAATTGGCCAATCACACAGAAGGATTGTCTGATGAATTCTACAGGAGTTTTTTTATAAGTGGTCTCAAGGATGAAATTCGCTCAGAGGTCAAAATGTTTTGTCCCAACACAATGATGGAAGTCCTAGGGTTGGCTAAGCTGGCTGAGGACAAGATTGCAGCTCAACAACGCTCCAAACCCACCCTTGTTCCCTTCAGAAATATGGGTTCCCAACGACCTCCCATCACGCCTTCTCCTCAACCAACTCCTATCAAGCATTTGTCTAAAATAGAAATGCAGGCACGCCGAGTAAAAGGGCTTTGCTATAATTGTGATGAGAAATTCACTCGGGGACATAGATGTGTTCAACAAAAGCTTTATCTCTTGGATGTGGATTCTCTGCCTGCCTTAGAACTTGGTGAAGCAGCTACAGATACAGTGGATGATCACATCGACATTCAACACTCGCCTGTTGACACCCCATTTCAAGACGACCCACCTGAGATCTCTCTCCATGCTGTAACCGGCGTCACCACCCCATAAACAATGCGGGTTAGGGGATACTTCAAGAAGCTCCCTCTTACCATACTCATTGATTCTGGTAGCACTCATAACTTCATTGACCCTCGGATTGCCAAACAGGTTGATTGTTTTGTCCATCCTTGCTCCAACTTTGAAGTCATGGTTGCCAATGGGGGCACCTTACCTTGCAAGGGGAAGTGTCACAATGTGCGTATCTCTATAGAAGATTATAACCTATGCTCTGACATGTTTTCCTTGCCCTTAGGCGGATGTGATGTGGTTTTGGGCGTTCAATGGTTACGCACACTGGGCCCCATCTTATGGGATTTTGCTGAACTTTGGATGCAGTTTAAAGTCAATGGGGCACAACACAAATTTATGGGCTTACAACCAGGGTCTCTCTGCATCATCAGTTCACATCGCTTGGAAAAACTCCTTAAGAAGAATTCACATGGTGTCATCGCTCAACTCAATTCCATTCAGATGCACCCATCAATAGTCTCCACTACTTCCTTGGATAGATATGCAGGTATCTTTGCTGAACCAATGTGCTTGCTACCTTCACGAGACCTTTCTGGTAAGAATTTAGCCACATCTACCTCTCAGCAGGAAATGATGGCTATTTTGCATGCAATACAGAAGTGGCAGCCATACCTATCAGGGAATTATTTCTGCATCAAGACTGATCTCTTGAGTCTGAAAAATTTTCTGGAACAATGGGTCTCCTCCCCAACACACCTGAAATGGGTTATCCACCTCATGGGTTATCCCTATGTGATCACTTACAAGAAGGGTAAGGACAATATGGTGGAAGATGATCCTTCTTGCACAATTGATGACCCAGTTTCTCTTACAACTCTTTCTCTGCTTGTTCCAAATTGGGTGCAATATGTTCAACAGGGCTCTCTCTTCTATGAACTCCATGCTTCTTCATCAACAGGGCACTCTGGGTTCTGCAACAGGTATGACCAAGAACAATGTAACTTCTTTTGGCAAGGACTAAAAATGACAATTCAACAGATGGTGGCTGACGATGATACTTTCCAAGTCAACAAGGGTGAAACGACACTCCTTTCGGGATTGCTCAAACCCTTGCCCATCTCTAAACAACTTTGGCCAACTATTTCTATGGATTTCCTAGCAGTGCTCTGGTGGTACAATACCACATCTCACAGAACACCATATGAAGCGGTCTATGGACAAACACCGCCACTTCTTCTTCCATACACCCTTAGCAGCTCCCCAGTTCAGGCAATTGACTCGGTTCTTTGAAACCGCAATCAGATTCTTCTCATTCTGCAGGACAATCTTCACATGGCCAGAATTCGCCTGAATCAACAAGCCGATCAGCACCGTTCTGAATGCATTTTCCACGCAGCTAACAGGGTTCTTCTTCATCTACAGCCTTCCAAGCAATCCTCCTTGACACTCCAAAGGCGTCAGTGGCCTGAAATGCAACCCGAGGATGCTACCGGGGAACCACTCCTTCAGCTTCTGCAGCTATTTCTCCAACCAAAGCTTTGAGGACAAAGAGTTTTCTAAGGGAGAGGGGATGTTAGGAACCTATGTAAACCCTTCTCTTTACTATGTTAGTATATTGTTATTGGACGCATATGCTTTGTAAGTCATCCCGTAGTATTTGTTGATCCGTAGTTTATATTAGCCCATAGTATTGACCCATAGTATTGGACGCATATGCTTTGTAAGTAGTCCCGTAGTATTATATGTCCCATGGTTTTGACTCATGGTATTGGGCATATACTTAGTATATAAGTGTGTGTCGAGGTCATTGAAGGCACCGTGAAGTTAATTGTATTGATCTTGCTCAAAGGAGGTTGCCCCCTCGAAGTGGCCCGTGATCAATATAAAAGTGATTATGTTCTATTATTTCTGCTATTTCGCATATTCTTAGTAATTAATTGTTGCAGGTGCATCTCAGAGTGATACTTCGAATTGCACAGATTCAGGAAGTGACAAGGATGGTCTTGAAGATGAAGTGTTGAACAAATTCAAAGGTAGCACATCAATTCTAGATAAGATTCTAAATGATCAAATATCGCCAACAGACAAGTTAGGACTTGTCTATGACAAGAGTGAGAAGGTCTGTGACAGTAAGAAAGGTCCAAATCGAATGAAGCCATTTAGGTATGTTAATTCCTTCAGTAATTACAATTCTTTTCGAAAGATTAATACAATGAAGTGAGCAAGGTGCAATTAAATTGGTCATATTTCAAAGTATTGTCAAACTGTGAGATGCTATGCATGTGATAGATTTGGACATAAGGATATGTATTGTCGAAGAAAATTAAATTTCCCAGATGAAAACATGTTGCACAAAAGCAATCGCAATAGGACCAAAAGGGAATCTAGTTAGGCGCAGTATCAAAATGGAAGTGCACACATGAAAACATGGGTAAGGGAAACTTCTCAGTCTAGCATAAAAGAAGCTAACAAACCAAGTACGTCTAAAACATCAAGCAGTTGCTTCCCATATTGTTGATTTCCAAGAGATTAATTAAGATACTTGAACTCAACACGATAATCATTAGGAATTCAAGGAGTGTGTTAGTGAAGTATTGTAGTTAAGTGAATAGTTGAAGTTGGTTGCATTAATGTTATATGTGCATTAGTTGCAATGATGTGTTGAAGTTAAATTGTCGCAAAAAGTGCACATACATGTAACATAATAAAGAAAAGTTCATATGAGCATTTCCAAGAACAAACATGAGTCTGCGCAAATACATGAATGAAGTTGGTATTATATTCAAAAAAATTTCTTTACAAAATTACATAAACTCATTGTCTCATAATACAAAGTTGAAGTACAACAAAGGCTACAAGGCCTAAAAGGAAAATTGAAGTTCAAAACAACAACATAATTCGTATCAATCAAAATTGAGAATTATAGAGGTAATTCAAAGGTGCATCCCAAGGTCAAGATCCATGTCATTGTTTGTTGGTTATTATGCAAGTCAAAGTTCCAAATCCATTGAAACTGGCTCATTGAACCCAGAGGATCGATGCAATGGATATAGCTATAGAGTGGAGGGATACACATTATCAGTAAATTGTTCGACCTGAATTGAATTCAACATATCAAAAATCCATTGTTGCTGCTGCTCTAGAAAATCCACTCGCTTGCTCAGACAAGATAATTTCTCTGCATTGCTGTGATTTACTTGCGACTGAGCATACCAATGATTGAAGTACGACTCCTTCATTTGGCCTTTCCAAATGACCATGTCCACTCTTAGTCAAGTGAACTCTTCTTGCCATGACTGAACCATAAGGCATATAATATCAAGTGAATCATTAAACTTCTATAATAACGAATCCATGATTGAAGAAGTTGAGAGACACAAAGGAAACAAGACGCAGATCAAGATGGATGGTAGAAGATCAAGGGTGGTGAACCAGGAATTTTTTAGCTCTCTTATGGAATCAGATGGTAGCTTTTCATGCGCATGAAAATTAATTTGAAGAGATGGGTAGTAAATCGTATTCAAGTTCACGCAATCCGAAGCTGGTTATGGAGACATCAAAAGTAATTGCACGACTTAATGAGTTTGGGAAAAAGGACGAAAAGCGAAAATCTAATTCATTTTTCCATGCGACTGGAATGATGTTTCCCAAAAGGCTCAAGTAAGAATGTAACATGTCAAATTTTCCACATGAATTTTTTGTCACATCGCTTTATTGCCAAGCTGGCCGATAGGTGGAAATGTGTGCAAAATATTTGGTTTTCATGGCGAGAGATGCCACGTCAGAAAAGGTAATGATTATTGGTCGCAACACAATAAATACGACATAAGGAACAATTAGATGCAGGAATAGATCGACGAAAAAGACAGTGCAAAACCAGAAGAAGACAGAAGTAGAACTGCGCAGTAAACACAATAGGAATATTGAATGGAATATTGCGCAAGGAATGATGAAAGATTGATGATTGATATGAGAGGAACAGAAGATCAAGATAGAAGGATGATAGAGACTGTACAAGGGAATTTTATCGGAGACTGTTACAGAAATAATGTACAGATTGCAAGGTAACTAAAATTTGTGTAGAAACCCCAACAAAGAGAAGAAAGCATGAAGACAGGGGGAGTAATCCATAGTAAGCAGATGCTCAAAGGCCTGCGCAAACTAAAGAAGGGAGAACCTATAATTGCGCAGTGATGTAACCTCTTTTCCATTGATGTCAAAGGGGAAGAATGATCATGAATCATGCATTCAATACAAAGATGGAAAAAAAGCTGAGAAAGATCATGAAGCATGCAATACGCGCAAAAGTAAAAGACATAGGGAAAGCATTGATAACAAGATGCGTATATGACTAAGGTTCAAAATGGAAAATAACATAGGGGGAGTAATGTGACCATCACAGATGAAGCACACAACTTCATAAGATGTTTATGCACATCTTCATGAGGTGTTACAAAAATAATGTACAAATTGAAAGGTAACTAAAATATGTGCAGAAACTCGAACAAAGAGAAGAAAGCATGAAGACAGGTGGATTAATTCAAAGTAAGCATATGCTCAAAGGCCAATGCAAACTGAAGAAGGGAGAACCTATAATTGCGCAAGGATGACACCTCTTTTCCATGGATGTCAAAGGGGGAGAATGATCATGAAGCATGCGTTCATGACAGATGAAAAGTAGTTGACAAATATCATGAAGCATGTGATCCATGGAAAAGTAAAAGAAAAAGGGAAAGCATTGACAACAAGATGCACAGATGACTAAGCTTCAAACTAGCAAAGAACACAGGGGGAGTACTGCGACCAACACAAATGAAGCGCACGACCTCATAAGATGATTATGCAAAAATTCATGAGGTGTTGACATTAATTCCAAAGGGGAAGATTGTTGAACTTTGGTTGTCATAGATATCAACTTATTTCAAAAAGGATTCAGTATTCATGTTTGAAGAAAAATATGAAATCCACTTTGAAGAAATATATCCCGTTTTACTAGTCTAAAGAAGTATATGAAATCCAGTTTGAAGAAGTACATAAGGAATACATTTAGTACATATGGAACAGGTGCAGGTCTCAAGTCTATGGAGTCATACTACTTGAATGGAATATGCCAAAGGCATGGTTGGACAAGGTTCGGGAGTGCGTAGGTGACTTGGAGCAAGACGGTTGCATATGTAAGCAAGTGCCAAAAGTGCACAAGAGTCACCAATCAGAAGAAGATTTCAAGTTGTTGAATCACGAAAGAGAACCAAAAGGATGTGGTGGTTGGAGAAATCAAGTGCGCAAGTCCCACCGGTAATGGTACATTATGTTAAATTTTCAGAATTTACTTCAATCTGATCTAGGATCTTAACTAAGAGAACAACATGTACAACAAATCTACAACATATCAATCATGGACACAATAATGCAAGCACACAACCAGAATACAAGAGATAGTCTTCTCCTAGAAGCAGAGCCTCCTCCTCTACAAGTACACCACTCTCCAATGTGTGAGTGAGAGAATAGAATGTGTAAAATGAGAGAGACACACTCTCTATTTATACACTAACTTGACTTGACCTTTACTCAACTAGGTCGGCCTCAACTTAACCACTTAACATAATGCTGACTGGGCCGACACCCAATAGGGTGGTCTAATAATACTTTGACCCACATGGCCGACCCCCAATAGGGTGGTCTAATAACCCTTCGACCCACATGACTTATACAAGGCCGACCCCAACAAGGTGGTCTAATAACCCATCAAGTATAAGTTAAGTCACTTACAATATAAATGATGACACTTCCATATAGAGGAATAATAACATCTCTATAGGAATACAAACACTTCGGTATAGAGGAATAACAACATCTCTATAGGAATACAATATACATATATGAAATACATGGGTGAAATACATTCCGAAGTTACATATACATCAACACTCCCTCTTAACTAGGAAGGTATTTCTCGACATAGGTCTTCTAGCACAAGTCTTCTTCTCTGGATCATCATCACTGGATAATCATCATTGAGTCATCATCATCGTCACTGTTGCTGCTATCTCAATCAATGTCTGAATCTACTCGTCATAGGAAGTTCTACAGAGCCAGTCCTTTTTCATACTGGATGTAGGCCCACCACCTGTAGATCTTCATCATCTGTGCGAACGGTCTAAAAGAGGTGGCCTCTCAGGACTAATTTTATGTGCGGATGCAATACCGGAAAGAGTATCCCAGGAACATTTATGTGCCTAAGCACGACCGGCAAGATCTCCCAGGACTGATTACATACATCTCCTCCACAACACCTTTAAAGAGCATCCCAGGAACATTTATGTGCCGCAGCACGACCAGAAAGATCTCTAAAGAGCATCCCAGGACTTATTATGAGCACACAGCTCAACCTCTCGGATCTCCAGGACCGATTACATGTGGATAGACAAAACCTTTAAAGAGCATCCCAAGAACATTTATGTGCCGCAGCACGACCGACAAGATCTCTAAAGAGCATCCCAGGACTAATTACGAGCACACAACTCAACCTCTCGGATCTCCAGGACTGATTACATGTCTCCGTAGTAATACCTCATCACAGGACTGATTACGAGCACACAGCTCAACCTATCTGATATCTGAGGACTGATTACATACTACATAACAATACCGGAAAGAGTATCCTAGGAACATTTATGTGCCGCAGCACGACCGACAAGATCTCCCAGGACTGATTACATGCTATTTGCACAACCTGCCACATATCATCTCTCACCTCCAAGTATCAACCTGATACTCATGATCCAATGGATCATCATCGCACGAGGCATCATCCTGATGCCCATGATCATACTGATTATCATCACTTGTACGATCCTGGTACATATCATCTGGAGCAACATCCTGAAGCTCGTCATCATGATCATCCTGATCATACAATGCATCCACCTGATGCATACCAAGTATCTACCTGATACATATCATCATACATGATCCACATGATCATACAGTGTATCCACTTGATACAAATACAAATACATGATCCACCTGATCATATCTAATACATATCAACATACATGATCTACCTAATCATACAATGTATCCACTTGATACATATATAGATACATGGTCCAAGCATCCAACATGATGCATATATAAAATAAATGATCCAACTGATCATATCCAACATCCAACATGATGCATACATACATAAATGATCCAACGGATCATATAGAGCAGAAACTAGAACATCGACCTGATGCTCATCATCCATGATCCTCTTCATCATCATAGCATCATCCTCTTCAGATCATCTCATTGTCCATGAAGCACAGCCTAGATGCACATCATCCAACACTTACACCACCGACATGGGAGAACACATCTACCACCATTCGGGGAAGGCTACAGCCCTTACTTTTTCACCATGGGAGAACACATCTACCACGATGTGAAAAATGGCTAAGCAATTACATCACGACCAAGGGAGAACACATCAACCATGTTAGAAAATCTCATGTGCATCTGCATCTTCCGAACTCATCACTTCCCTTTGGAAGGAACCTCGATCTAAAGTGCACCAAGCCTCTCTCTGAAGTACTCAAAATGCACTCTGGCCAACGGCTTGGTCAATACATCTGCAACCTGCTCATCCATCACAACATACTCTGCTTCAGTTGTACTCAGTGCTACGCAGGACTGCTTCCTACTAAACCAAGAGATCACACTTGATCCCATACTGAAGCAGCACCCAGATGTGCTCTTCCTATCTGTAGCACTGCCTGCCCAATATGAATCAACATAACCCTACAGGTTAAACTTTTGATTCACATCATATTTGAGCCCATAATCAACTGTACTCTTCAGATACCTCAGAATATGCTTTACAGCAACCAAGTGAACACTCCTCGGATCTATCAGGAACTGGCTCAATGTGTTCACCACAAAGCAAATATCTGGTCTTGTGTTCGTTAGGTACATTAAGGACCCAATCATCTGACGATACATAGTGACATCAACCAGTTCAGATGAAGCATCACACAAAAGCTTCAGGTTTGATGCCATAGGTGTGGCCATAGCCTTGCAGTCCATCATCCCGAACCTCTTCAGGATCTCTACTGCATACTTCCCTTGTCCAAGGAAGATTCCATCTGCACTCTGCCACACCTCCATGCCAAAAACAAATAGTGCATCATCCCCAAGTTCTTCATCTCAAACTCGGCAGCAAGCTTCCACTGCATGTCGGCAATCAATCTATCCCCACCTGATATAAACAGGTCATCCACATACAATAAGAGTACCCCTGGATTTCCTACCTCAACCTTGTAGTAAAGGTTGGAACCTGCTTTACTCTTGGTAAAGACCAAACTGGATAGAAAGCTGCCTATCCTACCATACCAAGTTCTGCACATATATGCTTTCCTGTCATGTGTTTCAGAACCAAGTGGCTGCTCCACATACACTTCTTCTTCAACTACACCATTCAAGAAAGCTGTCTTGAAATCCATCTGGTGTATCTTCTATTTCATCACTTTTATATGTTGCCATCTGCAGCATGCTTGATCTGATAGTTCCATTTGGAAGTCACAATAGACTTCCCTTCAGCTCTTGGGACCGCATCCCAAACATCGTTCTTCATGATTGACGGATCATGGCATTCTTCTCGTATCCTGGGAACTTCAATAACTTCAATAGATAATTTTGTTGCTTTAAAAAATGTTGTAGTCCTTCTTTTGTAGGTGATGGTATACGATCTTTCCCACACAACAAGTTAAATTGCTTTATTAGAAAATATCTCATAGTTTTCAGAACAAATTCTTACACATAAGGAAATATGTCAGACAGTCATGCAACTATCTTAGCCAATGCTTCAATACAACATTTATCCATATTCCGTAACTTTCTAGATGCCTTCCAATCTCTACTAGAACATTGTTAAGAGTGTGCACAACTCCTAACATGTCAGCAAAGAGGTTTCATTCTAGATAAGTAGCAATGGAATGTTGTACAGTTCCATAGGCCACTTACCCATCAAATGCATATTAGTAGTAAGCTGTTCATTAATGCAATCATTCTAATATGCATAATACACATCCTAAATCTAGGAACATAAGCATATACATCATTGAATAATATTATTTAAATAACCAAGTATGTAAGGAATGGTAATTAAAATACTTATCTTTGTTTGTTTGTTGGGTGGACTCCCTCTGAGTCTTTGCTTCCTTGCAGGAGCTTCTGAAGTAGCTTCTTCTACACCTTTCTATTGTGGAATGCAGAAGGATGGTCAACTCCCTCTGGATATCTACATCCTTGCAGAAACTACTGGAGTATGCTCCTTTGCTTTCTTCCAGGAACAACTGGAGTGTGCTCCCTCTTGATATTTGCTTCCTGGATTACCTGTCCTTGAACTTACATCCATCCTTAATCACTATGCATGCTTATTAGTATCATCATTGTGTTATCCTTGAGGTCTCATACATAATCACACATTTATTAGTATAATCTTAATACTATCAAAACACAATAATCTTAAACATGTATAGTCATGATCATTCACAGATAATAAACATTAGTATTCAAGGTTTCAGGGAAGTCTTCTTTTACTCATACATATTCTTATTTGATCATAGGACTCTTCTGGTTAGTTAAATCATCAATCAAGATAAGAGATATAATATGCATAAAACCCATGATTACTCAAACCTATACCTTCATGATTCTTCTGGTTAGTCATATCATCAATTATGGTAAGAAACATCATATGCATACAACCATGACTATTCAAACCTATGACTTCATGAATAATCATTATCAACAACACAACAATATAAGATCCTAACACAAGGTAGGATTCTAGCTTGATATAGGAAAAACGTACCTGGATTAGCATGCTAGCTAGTTATGTCTAACATACCTGCATAATGTCTTCTGGTTCTCTTCAGTGACTTGTGCTAGTAACTTGCATGTCTCATAGGTTAACCATTGTAGAACCAAGTTATACATACCTCGAAAGTAGATCTTCTATGTGATCCATGACAATGGATGAATCTTTGTCTTCATGTCACCATGATCATATGTTCTTGAAGTAGAACATGATTTGTCTTTCTTGGTGTACATTTTATGTTAGCAGACAACATAAACCTTATACAACACCATAATGCATTAGTACAATCATAAGTGTCAACACCCTAACCAATGAATATCTTCTAGCATGCATTCATAATTTTGTTAAGCTGATACGACAAATCTAAAATCAAGATTGTACTAACCATAATAACATGAAGACAAACATACCATAAACTTAATCATGAACAAATATCGAAACATACCTCGATGAGTCATACCTGTCGATATCGCTTGTAATCTTCTTATGTAAGGCCTTAGCCTCATCTCCCTCTGAAACATGAACTTCTTCACTTATGCAAGTGACCAATCCATCTTCTTCTAGGATTAGCCAAATCCACTTGATTTGCAAGAACTGGACCTAGAGCTGGAATAGGGTTTCTCAAAGAAACCCCAAAAATTCAAACTTTGAATTTCAAACTTCCGAAAGGATAGAAATATGCACCTTGATGAGCTGATCAAGCTGGTATATTCGGAATTTGAAAACTGCAAAGTTTCACCCCTCAATTTTGCCTTTGAAACTTCTGGATTCACTTGATGTGACCCCGAACTAGGGTTTGATGAAGCCCACTCTTCTGCCCAATCAAAAGGTGTGATCCAAGGCTCTAAGCTTCTATTTTTCTGAGTAGCTTCTAGCCGTGGTCACAGATTCCAAAAATTCCCATTTTTACAGAAGCCCTAATTTTCCACTTTTCTGATCAAAATCTCGAACTAGGGTCTGATCAAGCCCGGCCTTCTGCCCAACCAAAAATTCTGATCTTGTTCATTAAATTTCAATTTTGATGAGTAGCATTCATCCGTGGTCTTCGATTACAAAAATTCCAACTTTCTCCGAAGCCCTAAATTCCGGAAGCCATGAATGAAGGTGCTCAAAAATAATTCTGATTTGACAGAAATATGTACCTGATTGTTTCTGGTGTAAATCCGAAATTTTCGATCCACAGGGTCTGAAAATTTTTCCTGAGATAACACAACCTGTTATATTTCCATCCCAATAGGTATGACCTCAATTGGATTCTCTGAGATAGAGTTATGCCAAGTGTCGCAACGTGACCTGTTTATGGGATAATATAGGAGAGCTAACTTGTACGGTGTGCCACGTGTCCCTGCTTCAACTTCGGCCTCTGAATTTTTTTTTGAGATAGTACAGTCTATGTACTACCTGTCACATTTTATGAAATTTCATTTGGAGCTTCCTAGCCCACGTTATGACCTTTCTCCCAAGGTCACCTGATTTTGACTCAGATCTGGAAGAGGCAGAAACCCTATATTGTACAGATCATAAATCACAAAGTACAACGAATTAGAGGTCTATGTACTACCTGTCACATTTTATGAAATTTCATTTGGAGCTTCCTAGCCCACGTCATGACCTTTCTCCCAAGGTCACCTGATTTTGACTCAGATCTGGAAGAGGCAGAAACCCTATATTGTACAGATCATAAATCACAAAGTACAACGAATTAGAGGTTTTCCTTTGGACACAAGGTACATGGGGATCTAATATTTGACCTGTAAAAGTTTCAGATCCGAAAACATTGCCAAAACGGATTTATAGCGAAAGTGCTATGATGACTGGTTTTTTCTATATCAAGCACTAGCATCATAAGTGCAACAAGTGTCATACATGCCATATCATGCCTTGTTTCAGGCTAGCTCTGATACCATGTTAAATTTTCAGAATTTACTTCAATCTGATCTAGGATCTTAATTGAGAGAACAACATGTAGAACAAATCTACAACATATCAATCATGGACACAATAGTGCAAGCACACAAGAGACACAGAGTTTACTTGGGGAAAACCATAAAGGTGAAAAACCCCAATAACTTCCTCAGAGATAGATAGAGCAATGATACAACCAGAATACAAGAGAGAGTCTTCTCCTAGCAGCAGAGCCTCCTCCTCCACAAGTGTGCCACTCTCCAAAGTGTGAGTGAGAGAATAGAATGTGTAAAATGAGAGAGACACACTCTCTATTTATACACTAACTTGACTTGACCTTTACTCAACTAGGTCGACCTCAACTTAACCACTTAACATAATGCTGACTGGGCCGACACCCAATAGGGTGGTCTAATAACCCTTCGACCCACATGACTTATACAGGGCCGACCCCAACAAGGTGGTCTAATAACCCATCAAGTATAAGTTATGACACTTACAATATAAATGACGACACTTCCATATAGAGGAATAATAACATCTCTATAGGAATACAAACACTTCCGTATAGAGGAATAATAACATCTCTATAGGAATACAATATACATATATGAAATACATGGGTGAAATACATTCTGAAGTTACATATACATCAACACATTAAGGGCATAAGACCACACCGCAAGGGTGCAAGTCCCACCAAGGCAAGGAACAAGTATGTGCAAGACCCACAAAAGATGACACCTCAACGATGCAGAACATGACAAGTGGCGGAAGCATGAATCGTGAAGCAAAGAATAAGGAAAGCCACAACAACTTGTATACATACAATCTGCGTAGGACAAGTATAAATGAGAAGCCAAGTTGGAGAATGGAAGCAAGCTTGTAATCTTGAAGACTCGAAGATACATATTTAGCAACCTTCTTATTTTGGGGCATCAAGGGCTCGTGGAACTACAACAACATGATCTAGAAGAGAGCTAAGTGTGCACATACAAAAGAACATAACTACTAATGGTCCACATAATGATGCAAGCTAATCTATGATAGTTGCACGAAGACAGAAATGAAGAACTACAGAGAATGTGCAAGTGCTCAAGACAAGAATGACAGTATCACAAACAACACCGATATAGTCACAGATAATCTAAGACAAGAGTGCAAACACAAACTTGAAGTATATATTGTAATGCAAGAAGGAAAGTAGTTTATCAGATGCGCAAAGCTAGAATTGATGCATAGTAAAGGATGCGCATTATGATAAGGATGATATGAGACATGTTTAAAGAAATGAAAGGTCGAATCGCAGATGATACAGAAAAGGTCTTAGATTATCTAAATACAATTGCACCAAGACAGAACAAAAATATCACAGAAGGTGTGTAGGCACTTTTGATACTGATGCACGAAGTCAGAACAATAGCTCTAAAGAAGATGCTAATATCATTTGAAGATGCATATGTGCGTAAATAGAACGAAATATAGAACCTGAGCACAGACTACAGAAGATGATGAAACAATGCATAGTTTGAGAAGTATGAAGTTAAGTGTAACTTGTTGATGTGTTCAAGTGAATTTCATGATGTAGATCAGTGATTGCAACATCTCAAGGTTACAGAAGATGCACACAACATTGTGGACAACAAATTATCAGAAGAGTGCATGGATCAGAAGAACAACAAAGTAATATATTCTTCTTTCATATCAAGGCGTCAGGATGGGGCAACGAGTAAGGGGTCGGTGCCTCATTCCAGTTGGGGCTGGTAAATCAGGGTGTTGGTGCTTCCTTCAAGTTGGTGCTTCTAAAACCAGGGGATCGGTGCCAGCCTCCAATCGATGCTAGATAAATTTGGAATTTGGTGCTTCCATGAATGTAATCTTTATATTAGAAGAGAGCATTCCATGGTTTTATCCCGTTTGGTTTTCCACGTAAAAATCTGTGTGTTCTTTGTGTTGCGCTCATGTGACGATGAATGTTAATGTTTATGTGGATGCATAATTTAAGTTTATATTAATTAGCTAAGAAGTTAAAAAAATTTCATAACTGTGCTAATACTGATTCACCCCCCCTCTCAGTATTAATTAGATTCCAACATAGGTCTCTTTCCAAATCCCTTCTATCAAAGGTGTTTTTTATCTTTCTCTGGTGTTCCTACAACTTAATGATGACTTTTTATCTCTCTTGTTGTAGTTCAATTAACTCATACACCCTTCTCACCATATCATTGGGATATTTTGTCTCATGCTAGATAAGCTTCAATATTGGTAATCCTAGTTGGATAGGCATAACTGCTTCCTTTCCATACACCAACTGAAAAGGAGATGTGCCAATTGACCTTATAACACTTATCATATCATCCCATAAGGCATATTTTAGGTTGTCAAACCATGCCTTTTTGTTTTTTTCTAGCATTTTATTTATGATACTGAGCAAGCTTTTGTCTGATGATTTAGCTAGACCCTTTTCTTGTGGGTAATATGTAGTAGAGTGACCAAGATCAATGTTGTATTTTTGGTAGAATTCTACCATTTTGACTGATATGAAAGATGGAGCATTATCATTTATAATTTTATTGAGGCACCCAAATCTTGATAAATTATTTTCTTCTAAGAACTTCATAATCACATTCTCATTTTCCAATCTAGCGGGGATGGCTTCCACCCACTTTGTGAGATAATATGTGGTAGTTAACATCCATCTATGTTGGCCACTGGATTTTGGGTTTATTTCTACAATGAAATCCAATCCCCATTGCTTGAAAGGGGTTGAAGTCATGATAGGATTCAAAGGCATAGGCTTAAGCTTCTGTTTACCTGTAAATATTTGACACTCAATACATGTCCTAACAATGTGATTAGTATCGAAAAATAATCTTGGCCAATAATATCCATCCCTTAAAAATTTATAAGCTATGTCTCTCCAAGCATGATGCCCTCCACATATTACCTTGTGAAGCTCTTTGATTATTCCTTCAGTATCATCTTCTATCACACAGTTTAGTAAGATTCCCTTGTTGGTTGTGGAGCCAGATCTTCTAGTCTCATAGATGATATTGTATCAGCCGTGTTTGTACCCCAGTTTTATATGATATGTAGGTGGACTATACAGTCACCCCAACGGGGGGGTGTGGGGGGGCATCGCCCCCCCATGGGGTTCTAGGGGGGATCATCCCCCCTGGTTAGGGGGTCTGGGGGAAACACCCCCGAAGAAAATTTTTGGGGCTATTTTCGCTAGCTGTTTTGAGGGCCCATGGTTTTGGGTATCCCGTGGTATTTTCCCTTTGTATTTCCCTTATAAAATAAATACATTGTAATACGGCTAGGGATGCTGATGTATTAGGTTTTATGCATTGTAAAGATCTCTTAGATTAGGAGAGAGACTGTGAACCAGAGAAGAGGAAGTGTAGCGGTTGTGCTGCAGGTTGTATCCCTTCACCTTGCTGGACGGTAATAATAATAAGGACTGGAAAATTCAGTGTGGACGTAGCCCAAGTTGGGTGAACCACGATATATCTGTGTCTCTCTTGTAATGTGTATGTGTGATTATATTTGCATTTATGTTTATTGTTATTGCTCTGCGATCCTGTTTTTCTACCATCCCTGAGGGTTATTCCAGTAGAGATATTCATCTAGGATATGGTATTTTACTGCTTGCAGCTTTAGGGACCTAGCTTGTGATTTAGAGAAATGTGTTAGGGGCACTCAAGATTTACTAGGTAGTAAATAATGTCCATGTACCAATCAAACTCTTCAAATTTTGGGTTTGCCTTCTTTGTATTGTTTTGAGCATCTCGTAAAGACCTCAACTTCTCTTCTTCTATCAGTTTTGCAATCAAGTTTAGGTTCAAAGCTTCACAATTTGATTCATCTAGCATCCTAGCTAATCCTTGTCCCTTCACCAACTTGGTGGGATTGATTTCTAAATCATATTCCTGGATCTTTGCAATCCTATTCCCTCTCCTTCCTTCACTATCAGTTTGGCACATGATGTCTTTAACAGTGTTGTGTGGAACATAGGGTACTATCTATGAGTGTAGACCATAGCATATAAAATATTGCAGTGATTTCACCATGGCATAGTCTTTCTTCTCCATAAGGTTATACTTTAACTCAACATCCCTGATAGCTTTGCTAAAAAATGCTATGGGATGTTCATGGCCATCTTGATTGTTTTGTAAAAGCATAGCTGCAATAGTGTGAGAAGAGGAAAAATAAAATATAAGGAATGGTTTTGTATAATCAGGACTGATTAATATTGGTGTTTCTCCAATGGAATTCTTTAGTGCTTCAAATTTCATTTCGCCTCATTACCTGTTTTTAGCATGTTGGTAATGGTTTTAATTAATTCTTCCAAATTAGGAATGAATCTACTCAAGAATTGCATTCTTCCCAATGAATGACTGAACTTCTTTTTTGTTTCTTGGAATTTCAAGTTCCTGAATAGCTTCCACTCTTTTAGTATCTATCTTTACTCCATATTTTCACACAATGCATCCTGGCATATTACCTTCTCGCAAAGCAAAACTCGACTTAATTTGGATCCAAGGAGAGGCCAAATTATTTACATTTTTTGAAAGTTTGCTTCAAATGAGATAGATGTTTTTCTCAGATTTAGAAAACAAGTCATATCATCAAGATAAATGACTGTGAACTTATCTCTCTCTCACAAAAAGGCTATATCCATGGCATGTTGGAAGGTAGCTCATGCATTCATTATTTTGAATGGAATTTTACCATACATAAAAGTACCCTATGGAGTGGTGAATCATAGCTTTACATCACATGTCAATGTATCTGACTCATTCCGAGTCCATGCACATCACGTGCATCAAATCTTTTTCCTATATTTCCACATAATCACATGTATATACTAGGTTGTCAAAACCTGTTACTGATTTGTGACTCATTCCGAGTCCATGATATATTGATGCCTACTTGCGTCACATGTACCTGATCTACATGTCACACTCAAAAACTAATCAGAGTACATGATATATAACATAAACATTAATCAACATTTCATCTTGCAAATCATATAACATCTTAATCATCTTAAAATAATAGCAAAATCATATAAGCATTTGATCATCATCACATCATATCACGATCATGTGAGTTCTCTATCACATCAACATCATAATGTAATCATAACAAATCATAGCATAATTATCAATGAAATGATAACATGTCCATCATAACATGATCATATGTAACCATCATTAATATCACATAGACAACAATATGTACCGGTTTGGATCATCCGAAACCAAATGTTCCCAAAATAAAGCATCACATAGTCTAAGTCTAAACCACACATAACTGGGTCATTCACAATTGAATTCCCTCAAAGAATAGTTATCATTAGATCTATGGTCTGTAATCAAATTCTATATTCTATCACAAAAAATGGGCACTACATACACCCCCACTTCAGGAAACTTCATCCCGAAGTTCTAAAATAAGTGAGGAAATGCATCACTTATACATCATACTAGGTCACAAAATTGGGACCATAAATATCCCATCTAGACTTGATCAAATAATCGATACCGAAGTTGTCAAGCTCATCGCTCTATAATATGAATCGGCTTATCCACCAAGGCTCCCTCATCTGATATCCACAAAATGACTTGAGATGGATATGACATATAATGTTGCATAGAAGAACATGAAAAACACCATGCATCAATTCAGTAATGATGACAAAGTGAGACGGTAAGAAACCGGTCCCAATGAATCACTAGTCTCAATGGTCCCTCACACCGTGGCGACAAATTGGCCTCTTCTCCAAATTAATGGAACTCTTCTGCAGCCTCAGTCACAAGAACACTCTATCTCTAAACTCATGGTTATTTTTTGGCTAATGGACATCAACCTAACCATTAGGTTGGTCTTTCGCCTCTTTTATCCATGCCCAGATGGATTGCATCTACTCATCCATATCCTAGATCATCTTTGGACCCACAAATATAGTGTAACACATGTCATGAGTCTAGCTACTTCAGGAATTACAAGAGGAAACAAAAATTTGTGAAACCCTCAATTTATGTGGAACCTATAATGCATGATTGGGTTACAAGAAGCAGAAAAAAGAAGATGAAGAAAATGATTGAATCAATTACAAAGGAATTTATAACCCCAAAGGAAATTTTTGGATAATCTCCAAGATGGCCACAAACTTAGTTTTCTAAACAATAATCCTTAGAACTATGAGATTTACATATGCATGCCACGGACATATTCAAGCCACATATAGCATATATTGAGGAGACATGACCTATCGATAAAGTAAGCTATGAATCACTTTCTCCTATATTACAACAAAAATAAAAGAAAATTAGGAGATTCACAAAAGAAAGGGAACACATGATATGGTTTTGGTTTCACAAAACTAATATTGAAAAACATGTTATCTTTTAGGGGTTTTGTGGGACACCAAAAGACCCATTATTATCTCCCATGAGAGAAGGACCAACCGTCCCTACTGGTACAAGAAGTAGACTTAGGATGTATGTTCATATAGTAAAAGGTACACCAATGGGTAGCATATTTGGGAAAAATCCTGGATGAAGCTCAGGTCTACAAACTATTCCAAACAAATGTGCAGGATGCCCAAGGATTGGATGTGGTAGGTGCATGTATGGAGATCAAACTAATGATCGATGGAATAAAATGAACAATATATGAAAGGAAAATAGTTGAGAGACCAAATCCATTAAGAAAATTGAATAACAAGGCCCTAAACACATAGTGAAAAACAATACCTGGTGACTAGATGGAAGAACACAAGGAAAAGATGGAAATGGTGCACTAGGACCACCTAACTGAGGCCAACTAGCCATTGAGGGAGGTGGTTCGTTATACTCTTGAAATTCCATTTCCATTATTAGTACAGGATGAAAATAACCAGATTGTTGAAGTTGGTGATAATCATGTCCAACATGTTCAAATTTTGCTTGTTGATGGTTCACTTCATGGGAAGGTGGCACTTGCTGATCAAAATATGTAAAGTGAGGTTGTTCATTATACTGCAATTGTATCTAAGTTGCTGAAGCTAATTGCACTTGTACTTGAGATAGTTGATCATCTTGTACCAAAGTCATGGGCGATGAAAATGGTGAATGATAAGTCTTCCTCGGCTTAACTTGATCTTCAAGGCCTGCTAATGCATTCATCGTCAATCATTTGGAACTGAGAAAAAATGTTTATATTCAAAGTCTTACATATTTATCCCATCCCCGCACATGAAATATTAACTCGTAAATAAGAATGGAATAAAAAAATATATTTGAGGCCTTCACATATATAGTTGGCCATAAGACAATTCTCATCTAGGTTATGCCAATGCAGTTTTTAGAGATCATCATACTTAAGTGAACCAAATTTTGGACAATGTGATTTCCGAATTCATGTTTTGAAAAATTCCAAGTTCAGTTATGTTAAGTCAGCTAAGTAAGACATAAGTGAATTTACAAGAAAATGAACTTACAAAACACCACAAACCTACTGATTTTCTCCCTCAAAAGTCATTAGACTAGATGGATCTGAAAAATAGTCATTTTCAGATTGAAGCTAATCTAGGCTAGACAACCTGCAAGATGTACCTCATTAATAGAGAAGCAAATTCATCCATACAAAATTAATTTATGACCGTGTATAAAATAGTCGACTTCATAGGATTTTGTTGTGTAAGGTTAAGGAATAATTTGGAAAGAGAATTTATATATACCACATTATAGGAAACTATTTTAGAAACTAAACAATCAGGGCCCAATACATTGATGTGTACTAACATGTCAATGTTTTCAAATTGTTTCAGAAAAAAATTATATTAGAAGTTCTAGCAAGTGACCTTCCTAATATACCTCCATGAATATTTATGGCTAAAACAGTTCTCATTCCTCTAAAATTGACACTTAATCTCAATAGTGATCATAGTCCCAATATATATTTACAATTTACAAGATGGGAATAATATCTACCCAAGGAATTACCAAATAGAGTCAAAGTCAATAGAAGTGTACCTGAAACTAAAGTAGAATTTGTGACCACTTCTTGTGAATAAGTTGGATTAATGGTGGGTATAGATCCCTGAGAAGAGTTAACTAAAGATTTTTTCTCATGATTGGCAACTCCATATTTCAAGCTGTAAGAATTAAATCCATTTTGTTTGTATGAAGATGATAAATTGGTAGGATAATGAGTTGTCAAATCTTGAGTTTGATTAGTGGCCATATTTGACACTAGTATAGAGGGCACGTGAACAGTTTGATGATCCAGTGCTAGAAGAGATGGTTGGTTAAACTCAAACAAATGTGTCTAAACTGGCTAAGAATAATGATGTTTATAAAATTGATGCTCAACTGATCTACCTAAAGGTGTGAAGTGAGGTTGATCTTGTTGAGATTCCATAGTTTATTTAGCTGCTACCCATGCTCTAGATATTGCAGGCCAATCTTGTTCATTGTTGACTCTAGTGTTGTTAGATGCACCATTTTTATCAACCAAAAAAAATAATTCAAAACCACTAAACTAATTTATCTTGGATGTAAAGGGATTTAAAAATATATACAGATATTGGGAAAAACTATCGATGGTTTTTCTATTTCCACATCACTCTGTGATCCTAAAGACTCTGGGAGGTGAAAGCAATTGGTTTAATAAAATCACTAAGAGTTCACATCTCATGGAAATCATAATCTAGAAGGGGGTAGGGTATGTATGCCTTTGTAGACTTTAACAATCAAATCGATGTGCAGAGGGGGTCCCTTGTCCCAAAAGCATAAGTGGGTCTCATGCACTAACTTGGTGTCGAGATTGGCCGTGACCTTAAATTAAGATTATTATTATTATTGTTATTATTATAAGATCCATATTTACAATGCAGTGGGAAAGGATATTCATGATCAATGATAGAACTCAAGTGGAAAAAGTATGAATAAATTTAAAAGTCTTGAAAGATCTAGCATCGCAAAATAATGATTATTGGGAAACAAATAAACCAGTACAATTATATTTATCAATGATACAATTAGATCCATCAACCTACAAGATAAATGAAGAAAACAGAATTTGAAACAAGTTAAAGACAAAACCTCAAGTGAATGTCTAGTGACAAAAATTGGATATATAAATATTTAATAATATGCATTCATCTTATACTAAAAACTGAAATTCTGAGCATCTTTATAGGAAATTTCAATGGATGCAATACCTGTAAACTTCCAAGCTTGTTGGTTACCCTAGCTTGTATTTGTCCAAGCCTACATTAAAATGATTAAAATGATTAAAATGCACTAAATTAGTTGAGACTACTTTTATCCCATATGACAGAAACAATATTAAATTGATTCTCCATCTGAAAGGAAATTAATTCGTTAAAATGTTGGGTACCATGGGTGACATATTTTAGGCTTTTAAAGTAATATAGGAAACCAAATTTTTGAATATTTGTAGTGGAAGAGTAGCCAAGCTTGTCCAATCACCTTCTCCATTGAATATTTTCACAGAAATTGGAGGTAGTTGGTGAAATTTTTAGAATTTTGGGGTGTTTTAACTATAAAATCTCAAAGACCCTTATTTTTTTCAAAATTATTAGAAAAGGGAGGTTTTCTTGTATGATACAATTTTGTGAAAAGACCAATGATGTAAGATAATTCCCATGTGTACCAAAACATTCTAAGCATCAAGCAATTTCTATTTTAGAATGTTGATGCCATTGAATTTGCATAGGGTAAAGGAAAACGAATAAGGGCTGAAATTGGTGTCCAAGATACTTCTTTTGCATTCAGTGCACAACCCATTATGTTTCCTAACCTAGATCTAAGCAAATACTAGATGCTTCAAAAGTTTGTACTGTAGAACAACCACTATCATTAAGAACCATACTTAGAGAGTTTGCAGGTAAGGAAAATAAAGGAGTATCTCAAGAGAATCATAAATGGTGGTTGCGCTTTCTGGGTTGTGGACCAGATGCAAAAAAAATAAAATCACAAACAACACCAATTTCAAACCTTAATTTATTTTCTTTTTCTTTTGCAGCTTCAATGGTATATCAACTATATTCATCTATAGGTACATAAACTATATTCATCTATAGGAAAACATAGAACTGCTATCTTTATTGGAATAATCAATGCCTTAGATGTATAGGTTCCTAATAGATGGACATCAATATGAGATTGGACATAATTTTTGCAATGAAGTGTGGACTTGATTAGGATGAAGTGATCAAATCACAATGGCTACATTTGAATTATGGAAAAGAGGTGTAAATTTTCCAAAATGAAGAGGTAATCTGTAATGTGTGCATTCCAAGGATGCTAAGATTGTCAGGATAGTCTCAATGTCTATCATAAGCATTATATTTGGGTGCACGGAACGGATGTCATAATTTATATAGATTTAGAAATGGGGTTTGCAAATTGACAACTAAAACTTCGAGGAATGATTCTGAATCATAAAAACTAAGGTGTTTTCTATAGGTTGTCTCAACTGCATATTAGAATCAAGTTATCAACTTCGTTTGGGAAACATGTTAACATACATTAGTCAAGAAGTCAAAGATAAGAAATTTAACCCTAACCTAAACAATTATTCAGGTATGTTTGTGGCAATAGTTTTGAATCTAAAATATCATACAAAAAAGACACCTTACCCTACACTAAGGCGACATGATCCTAAGGGTATTCTTGATAATCATATTAAATGGTAGGATTGTCTCCTTCCTACAAAAATGACTTTATTTTTTATGAACACATTTTTAAGGGTTCCACTTCATATGATGAAGTGTTGAGTAAAGTTGAAGATGATCAAGAAAGGGAAAAGATGCATCCTATTTAAATGGATAGAAGGAAGCTAGTTTTTTCATAAAGAGAAAGAAATTTATCATGGGAGAAAGAAGAAGAAAAATTGGATAAACAAATGGAGGCTAAAAAGAAAGAGGAAAAATGAAGAAATTCAAAGAGGTTGAAGTGTAAGTTTTAAACCAGTGCATAGAATCAAAGTATACATATTATTTTAATAAAAATAGATATTACACCACAACATTCACACATAATACACATATATTTACCTTAGAAAACCTTAACCGAGAAAACCAACAAAACGTAGAGCCACGCCTCTTATTTTCTCATCATGATTATTAACCACTCACAATACAAATATAGGTATTTTGCAGCATCCAAAACCCTAATCCATTAACGTGGATTATTAATAGACACTAATCCCTTAAGGGATTAAATTACATATTTTTAGAAGAAACCCAAAAATAGCCTGAAAATAGCCCAAAAAATGTTTGAACTCGCTTCCCTCGTATCGAAAATGGGCTAATTCCCATTTATGATGTCTACTTCGTGGAAGGGGTAGGTTGTCGGCATACCCCACCCTATAAACCCCCTTGATCCAGTTCTCTACACATACGTCAAGCGCATCATCATCAAACGCATCCACCTACACACACATTCAAAGAATATAACACATACCTAGCATGAAGAAGCAGCTAGTACAACCGAAACGTAAAATAAGAAGAATGAAGAAGTTGGTGAAATAATGAAATCTAAGGAAAATAAGGTTACAGAGTCAAAAAAGATACTACAGGGCCTAAGAAAGGTGTTAACATCAATCCTAATCAGGATATTATTATGACTCCTCCTCCTGTTGATGCTTGCACCTTAGTGACTTCTATTGGAGGTGATTTTCTTTCCTCATCTTCAGAAATATAAAATATAAATAAATATGATGAGGTAGTAGTTTTGTTGGGATATTACTTCTTTAGTAAGGCTCGAAGAAGAGTGGTTAAAACAACCAATAAGAGGCCAATGCTGGAGGAGACTCCAAGTAGGGAAGCTATGGACTAGGTGATAATATGGAATATTGCAAATAAGGACCCTCAAAATATTGCGGCAGAAACAACTTAGTATTGGGTGCCTTTTCCAATGTGAATTCAATTAAAGTGAATAACCTAAACGCCACTATGGACAAGCATAACATGCACGAGGATTCTTTTTACAATCGATTGGAGCAACAAAAGGTTCAATTGGAAACTGAACACAAACTATAGGTTGTTCAGATCATCGACTAGAGTGAAACCCAAGTTTCAACCCTCAAAGAACAACATTTTCAAGAAGTGTAAAAGTTAAAGAAAGAACATGAAAATATGATGGTTACTTTTGGCCTAAAATCAAATCAAGTTGAAACATTGCAAGAAAAGTTACAATTACTAGAACTTTAGTTGGAGAAAAGAAATAAACTAGCAATTGATGGTAATGTTTTTAAAGATTAATGTTTTATAGCCAATGAAGGCTTGAGGGATGCCCATATCAAATTTCAACAATGCCAGGATGACTTGATTAGAGTTTCAAATCAAATTGAATTACAATTAGAAGCAATGAATATTGCTTAGAATACCTTTGATGAATTCATTGACTAGAAAAAGTAGTATAAGGAAGCCCCTGAATCCATCTCAAGACTTGATCAGAGATAAAAAGGTAAGACCCAGTTTTTATTGACTCATGGAAGAACACATGTGAAGAGATAAATGATAACATCTATACATCTACCAAATATGTTTTAGACCATGGAATTCAACATATGTTGTAATGGAATAATTTGGCATTCCTGATATTGAATAATTTAGTCAGGTTGTTTCCAATAAGTTGTGCATTGAAAATGTAGAGAAAGATCAAAATGCCAATGTGGAATTGATTGAGCAACTTGCATAAGTTAACAAATATGTTATGAATAGTTTCTTGGTAACACTAGTCAAGTTGTCCACCATGCCTACTGTGTATGTGCAGAAAATCAGCAAGGATTTAAAGAGAGTTCAGTCATTGAAAATATATATGATGGAGAGTTACAAATAAAGAAAATTAAATTTGATTGAACGTTTCTCAAATTCTTGAAGTTCATGACTTATGGAAATCATATAGGGATGAGTTCAATTAAAAATTTGTTAATTGTTATGAAAACGAAGAACCATTTGTATGGATAGTTAATTTAGTTTTAACCTTAATATCCTAGTAGTATCCTTTCAAGGAAAACATTCAATTGTAATAGGGCGGGGGATTTTATGACAGCGAGACTCTTTGAATATTTTTATCAAATTTTATTGAAATAAAAGCATGTGAATGTTGAAGGCCATTTTGTTGTCCATAAATTGAAGACTCTTCTTTAGTATTTTGGTGAATTAAAATATTGGTTATGTTTTTATTAAGTGCATTAGAAATTTCTTTCTAATTCAACTTATGATTCATGATCAAAATATTCAACAATTATAGTTCGAAACTAGATGGTGCATTAGTTTCTTTGAATAATTATTTGTTTAAGCAAATTGTTGCATTTCAAATATATGTGGATTGATGCTATGAAATTATTTTTCAATATTTTAATGTATGTTAAATTATGGATGACTTATATGGAGCATTAATCATAATATACATATAATGTACTACATTTGTAGTAAGCGTACAACCCTCTATAGCTCCAACAGTTTTGACACATAAGCAAATACATAAAATTTTTAAAAGGATGATAGCTAGCATGTACAAAAGAAATTGCAAGCCAAAGTGTGAATACAAAGTTGAGGAGGACAACCTATTTTACTTAGTGAAATAAACACCCAATGTCCAAGTAGAGAATATAGGTAATGAGGTTCTGTACCACCTGCCTCCTTCAACTTTCATCTTTTGACTAATTTTGAGGCTACCACTGGCAGCAAGATAACCTTCCTTAAATACTGATATTGTAAGAGCATTACATTCCCATCAAAGGAATCTTTGAAGATACCAAAAATTTGTGTCATAAGTTTTTTAAAAATATTCTCAATGTATTCAATGCTTGAGCTCTTCAATAGGTTCCTTCTTATCAATCATAACATTACCAATAAAATTCCCATTTTCCAAAAGCAAAGACCTTGTAAGTACTTAAAGAATAAAATTAGATATACTAAACTCATATCAATAATTTTTCCACTAGGAAGCCATGCAAAATATAGCTTAATAAGTGTTGCATAGGCATAACATCAACCTTTTAAGTATTCACATTTCAAATAATTCCTTCAAGGCTAGTTTCTAGGACGAACTTTCCCCATTGGTAGCGAGTAGATAAAGGTTATGGGGGGGACAATCATTAGAACATTATCATTTCATTGAAACAATTCCATGACACTCACTGTACTTCCTTCTTTGATATAAATGTAGATAAAATACAAGCTTGTGTGAACCATCCCACCTATACTAACCAACCATGCTACTTACATCAATAAAAAGAGTAATCATAGATTGAATAACAAATTTGAAAATAGCATAATTCAATCAATTATAAATTTTACTAAAATTGTTGCCCACATTAACTACTTGATATGTTAAGAGGACTTGAAGCAATAGTATAAATCAGAGTTGAATACTATATTAGTAATATTAGTTTGATTGATTTTCTTCCACGATCAACTCATAGCTTCATTTCTAAGAAGAATTGCTTCAAGAATTGCTCACTCTGAAGCCAATTATAGCAAAAAATACCAATCCTTTTCACATGGGGAAAAATGATTTCATTTGAATTATGCATGTTTAGATCATCCCATCAAAATGAGGAAAGTACACTACAACAAAATACCCTTTTGGCGACAGTTTTGCTAAACCCCCCCAAAAGTTTTTTTAGGTCTTTGGGGGCGGTTCTTCAAAAGCCCCCTCAAAAGTCCCGAAAATTGGACTTTTGGGGGTGGTTTTTAAAAAACCCCCCTAAAAAGTCCAATTGTCAGGATTTTTGGGGGAGGTTTTGTAAACCCCTCCCCAAAGTCCAATTCTTAATACTTTTGGCGGCGGTTGGTTAAAAACCCCCCTCGAAAGTCCAATTTTCAATACTTTTGGGGGCGGTTGTGGAACCCCCCCCGAAAAAAGTATTGACCCCCTAAAAGTGGCTTGCGGGGGTCTTGCTAAACCCCCCCCCAAAACATTTATAGAAGGTATTTGGTGGCGGTCCTTAAAACCCCCCCTCAAAAGTCCTTAGAATTTGACTTTTGGGGGCGGTCCTTAAGAACCCCCCTCAAAATTCCTTAGAATTTGAATTTTGGGGGCGGTCCTTAAGAACCCCCCTAAAAAATCCTTAGAATTTGACTATTGGGGGCGGTTTTTAAAAAAGCCCCCCAAAAGTCCAAGAGGACTTTTGGGGAGGGTTTGGAAAGACCCCCCCAAAAAGTCTTGTTGGACTTTTGGACTTTTGGGGGGGTTTGGAAAGATCACCCAAACGTCTTGTTGGACTTTTGGACTTTTTGGGGGGGGGGGGTTGGAGATCCACACCCTCAGAATATCTTTATCATCATCCTATGAGCTGTGGCGGGCATTTCCCTAAGGCCAATTAGGAATATTTTACCATACTTGGACAATTTTTTTATCTTCTCCTAGGCTTGGTCTAATTTCCCTAAACTAGTGTTTTGGCAGGTCCATAAATTCTTCTTCAGGGTGATCTCTTTCGACAAACTGAGACCATGGTTGAGTAGACAAAACAACAGCCTACAATATCCCCATGTGTTGCCGGCATTTTCTTCAACACACAATCTGTGCCGAGCATCCTCTCAGGGGTACTTGGACCCCATGCTTGGGTTCAAAATTGGTTTTTTGGGGATAGAGTCTAATAATGCTACCGAACTAGATCAAGGTCTTCACCAAGGAATACTGCTCACATGTCAAAAAAGATGGACCCCTCTAATCGTGGAAGGTGATTCCAAGATCATTCTCCACATGTCTGTTGATCATTCTCCAAAGTGGCGTAGCGATTTCCTTCTCCCATGTCAAGTTGATCTGTTGTCCAACCATGGGAGCAGTGTTCACATGGCCGCCTGCTCTTATACGTCGGACGACTTGACAGAAGCAGTTTTTTGGGATGGATGCCTGCTCTTATACGTGGGACGATTTGACATGATGGTTTTGTCCTGTGAGAAGACATGATGCTGACGGTAATCAGGACAGGTAACTCTGGCCTTTTGCAGTTATTCGCATCGACCTTTAACTCTTGTATTTTCATCCTCCTTCACATTTCTTCGATGGGGTAAATGACGGAAGAAAATAAGAGTTATTAAGATGTACCTCCTTTAGTTATTAAGAGTTATTAAGATATACCCGATTCATCATAACAATTGGTGGCAGGCGAGAATATATGGAGGCTCAAGGTGACAACCGTGATCATCATTGCTGGTTTTCTGCATGCATGCAAGTTTTGGTAATCTGGTTGATTATGGAGCAATCCTCTGGTGATAGGATGAAGGAGCCACAAGATATTAACTATCATCCTGAGGTTGGAGATAATTCCAGTCGCAAAAGGAAGAGAGGGCGTGGGGATTCTCCGGGGGAGTCGGGTGGTGGTCTGTCTCGTGCCTCTCAGCGGGCGTGTAGGGAGGAAACTTCCTTCGCTCTTAATATACCCTTGGAAATCCAGAGAGACATCAATGACTATGAACAACAAGGGTGGGCTCGTCTGAGTAGGGAAACCCTAGTGGGAGAGCGTAAGCAGTTGGAGAATTGGATCATTGATCCTGGCAACACGGCTAGGAGCATTAGTCTTTACGAGCGCACTATTGCACTATTTTGGATGATGAAAAACTTGGTTGGCTATGCCATTCGTGATAGGCATCCTCTTAGAGATAACAATGCACAGCTTATCTTTGAAGAGTCTTGCACGATTCACTGGAAGCTGGATTTCCTTCTGTCTACCATGGTGCTTCAACCTCCTCCATGTGCTGCTTCTTCTTCCAGCTTTCGCCATCTGGGGATTTCTACAGAAGCTCCTTATATAGTTCTCTAATGTCTGGGTGGGTGGGTGTTTATTTAGGGGGTCCGAGGCTAGTTGGTTTAGCATTTATCTTATGTATTAGTGGTTATGAAGCTGGGGTGTCTATTATGCTTGGGTGTCTATATTTATGCTCTTTGGCCTGCAAGCCTATGGGAAGAAAGTATTTGGTTCTGTGGTTTTTGGTAATTCTGTGGTTTTTTGTCTGTTCGGGTAGAAGGTTCGTCTCGGTTACTTCGGCGATAGCCTTTAGATGTGCCACGAGGGTGCGTGTCTATTTTGATGAGCAATTCTGAGCTTCGGCCAGATTGCTCCTTTTGTAATTCCTACTTTTAATATAATGCAAAATCTCCTTGCTTCCAAAAAAAAAAAGGCTTGGAATGGTGTTTAGTATTCCCAAAGGATTATTCTTCCATATCATAGTCACGATAAGTGTATTTTTGTGTTTTAAGTAATTGTAAGTACCATTCTCTGCTTTTAAAAAGTTGATTTCTGATGAGGTAAGTGTTCAAGTAAAAGCTAATATTTTTTTGATAATGCATGATGCTAAGAATGTATCTGCTAATGCATACTTTAACCATTCTTCTGACAAAAAGACATACTTTAACCATTCGTTTGAATTTGTCATAGGACTCTTTGTAAAATTACTTAAGGTAATGTGATAAATTTGAGTATTAGTTTAAATTGGATTGAAAACGACTCTTCATAATGAATTATGATGATATGAACATATAACTAAGAATGTTGGGTTTGATATGATTTACATTATAACACAGATCCCTATTCTTGAAGAATTATGTTATGATATGATTGCTAGATGAAAGTCTAGATTGCAGACGTATGTATTCTTCTTTTCACTGGTTGATTTCTGAGTGTCTATGCTGATTTAAAATTTGAAACCTCTATGTAACTGAATGCGTCCTTGAAATGGTTTTTTTCTGCAAGATTGAATGTTAGTCCAAATGCGTTTGAATGGCTTGTAATGAGCCTTCATGGTAGAAATGTTGAGTTAAAACGGAGTATGTTTTTGTATTTGAATCTTTTGAGAAATCCATTGATCAAAATCTGTATGTTATTATTGGTTGGGATAAAGCCGTGATTGCAGAACATTGCAATTATTCGTAATGAGCGAGTGAATTGATTAAGAGGATAGGCCGAATGCATCCCCTGCATCTGTTAAATTGAAGTTTACTGTCGAGGCCAAATCCATTGAAAGGATTTGGCCAAGATGTCTCTGAATTTCTTAACCAACAGATTCCTTAAAAACCAATCACGCTAGTAAGATTCAACAAAGACAATCTGATCTAATTGTAGCGCTGATTGCATTGAGGTAATGCATATTGCTGTGTAAATATTTTTCTTTTATAATATAAGCCGTATTTCCTAAAAAAAGTGAAAATTATTGACTTAAAAAGTGAAAAGTGTTTTGTCGTTGCATATAATGTAGATTAATCTTATTAATTGTATATAGTTGTCCTTCATTCATGTTCTCTAAAATAGTAAAAAAGTTGGACGAATTTTCCCATACTTAGCCAATTTCTTGATTTTCACTAATTTGTCGTATCTCTCCAGTCTGATTCATAATGCAACAATGATTTCAAATTCATGCCACATCATCATCTATGCCATGCAATTACATGTGGGCATCAATCTATTTATTGTGGGCATCAACCTTAATGTGGGCATCACTTAGCCCCTTTACAACACTTAGCCATTTTTCCTTTGTCTTTAGTATGCAAAATAACATTTTTCTTCTATTTTGGCAGGTTGATATTTTCCTTATCTGATCACCATAAGAAAAACCAAGAGCATGGCTAGATAGCCATTTCAACAATGAGCAGGACCATATGGAGAGCGCTGATACCGATGATCAAAGAAATAATGAGTATTCAATGAGGAATTGGCGGAGTCGCAGTTGCCAAAAGTAGGAAAAATGGACAAATTTAGGTGTTGTAGTTGCTCGAAACAGAAAGAATAGGAACTTTTGGAGGTGTCGCAGCTGCTCAAAATAGGAAAGTTGGACAAATTTAAGTGTTGCAGCTACTTGAAATAGGAAAAATAGGCACTTTTGGAGGTGTCGCAGCTACTCGAAATAGGAAAAATAGACAACTATTGGAGAGCGCTGATACCGATGGAGAGTGTTGATACCGATGACAAAAGAAATAATGAGTATTCAATGAGGAATTGGCGGAGTCGCAGTTGCCAAAAGTAGGAAAAATGGACAAATTTAGGTGTTGCAACTACTCGAAACAGGAAGAATAGGCACTGTTGGAGATGTCGTAGCTGCTTGAAATAGGAAAATTGGACAAATTTAGGTGTTGTAGCTGCTTGAAATAGGAAAAATAGGCACTTTTGGAGGTGTCGTAGCTGCTCAAAATAGGAAAAGTAGACAACTGTTGGAGAGCACTGATACCGATGGAGAGTGTTGATGGAGAGCGCTGATACCGATGAGCAAAGAAATAATGAGTATTCAATGAGGAATTGGTGGAGTCGCAGTTGCCAAAAGTAGGAAAAATGGACAAATTTAGGTGTTGCAGCTACTCGAAATAGGAAAAATAGGTACTTTTGGAGGTGTCGCAGCTGCTCAAAATAGGAAAATTGGACAAATTTAGGTGTTGCAGTTGCTTGAAATAGGAAAAATAGGCACTTTTGGAGGTGTCGCAGCAGCTCAAAATAGGAAAAATAAACAAATTTAGGTGTTGCAGCTGCTTGAAATAGGAAAATAGGCACTTTTGGAGGTGTCACAGCTGCTCGAAATAGGAAAAATAGACAACTATTGGAGAGCACTGATACCAATGGAGAGTGTTGATACTGATGACAAAAGAAATAATGAGTATTCAATGAGGAATTGGCAGAGTCGCAGTTGCCAAAAGTAGGGAAAATGGACAAATTTAGGTGTTGTAACTACTCGAGACAGGAAGAATAGGCACTGTTGGAGATGTCGTAGATGCTTGAAATAAGAAAATTGGACAAATTTAGGTGTTGTAGCTTCTTGAAATAGGAAAAATAGGCACTTTTGGAGGTGCCGTAGCTGCTCGAAATAGGAAAAGTAGACAACTGTTGGAGAGCATTGATACCGATGGAGAGTGTTGATGGAGAGCGCTAATACCGATGAGCAAAGATATAATGAGTATTCAATGAGGAATTGGTGGAGTCGCAGTTGCCAAAAGTAGGAAAAATGGACAAATTTAGGTGTTGCAGCTACTCGAAATAGGAAAAATAGGCACTTTTGGAGGTGTCGCAGCTACTCAAAATAGGAAAATTGGACAAATTTAGGTGTTGCAGTTGGTTGAAATAGGAAAAATAAGCACTTTTGGAGGTGTCGCAGTAGCTCGAAATAGGAAAAATGGACAAATTTAGGTGTTGCAGCTGCTTGAAATAGGGAAAATATGCACTTTTGGAGGTGGTGTAGCTACGGTAGAGAGAAATAAGCCATAGTTAGTGGTGTTGTAGCTGCATGAAATGGGAAAGATATGCGATTTTGACGGAGTCGCTTGGGAATATATCTGCTTAGATTAGTGTGAATGGAAGGAACTGCCTTACCCTAGATAACCCATAGAAAAACTATTCTCCTAATGAAAATCTGTAAATGGGAGGGCTTGGGTTTTTTCTATAAATGTTTGTTTTTGGCAATAGAAGGTGTTGGTCACCCTATATGCTAATTAATTACAACTAACACATAGGATGCTCAATATAAATTGTCAAACCCAGGGAAGTCTTTTATTTTAATGGGAATAAGCACAATCTATGCATAAACATTTCAAGTAGTTGATTAACTGAATGGAGATAATAATCCTACCTATCTGCTCAGCCAAACTCATTCCATAAAGAAAACTAATCTAACTCATACATCTAGGAATTCAAAGTGCAACTACCATCCTACATAAATAAACCTAGCAGTTACTAATCTAATAATAGAAATGAACTAGATTACTTTTGCAAGAAGTTAAATCCTATAATTATCAAACTACAGTATTCAATCTTTACCAAAATGATTCATCCAAAAACTATTGTAACTCAATCATAATCTGCCCAATCTATGAATTCAACTAAAGATACAACAACAACCAGAATTAGAAAATAAACTTGAACTCTAAATTGATAATCATTGGAAATCCTAGGAAGCATAAATACTGAAAGGAATTGGAGCTATTCGTAATGCAAAGAATAAACTACCAATAAAGAATGCAATCATAAATCTTTGTTGCAGCTATCAAAAATACGCCTAATGCAATTCCACAACACACAACAGGAAATGAATTAATCTAACTACCTACTTAACTTGGCAATCTCTATGAGAAGGCGGGCCCTGGCCTTCTAACAGAGACTCTGTGAACTACCATGAATTAATAGACATAAATGGAAATAACTCTGCTCTTCATTAAAAGATGGTAATCCACAGTATCAGCCTCTATTACAGCCCATACAAAATGATAATTATCCAACCCCAGACTTTGAAAGCCTTCCCATATTTATACATGCAAAATACAGTTCGTGATCCACTAATTTCGTGCAGCAATGAAGATCTCTGATCTTCATGCTGCAGATTTACAACTAAACTGTTACAACCATAATGAATGAGGCCGTTAATCATGAAGGATGCTGGTACACTGGCAGTCAATGGATCAACGGTTTAACAAATTGGGAGGCATCATGTCTATCGCAGCTATACTCTGTTCCAGCGACCTGTTACAGCTTCACGTGGAGAGATGTGATGTCCCTTGAAATATGAGGAATCAAATCAGAAGAGTAACATCTAGCACCACGTATGATTCTTTCCGAAGTCATTGGGACTGATACACCTGTGCTTTGATCGTAACTTAATGAAATCAACACAAGTTAGCATGAATCGAAGGCTAGAATTCATAACCATAACAATCTTCGGCATTTAATTAAATGAAACAATAATGATGTATACCTTGTCCGGACTGCTGATTAATCTGGAAAAAGGCATGTATATTGTTTATGAAAATAGGGTGTAACTGGGCAAAATGATGAAACATGTATTGTAAAAAAGGGGCATTTCCAGAGCCCAACATCTCCCCCAACTATCCAATTGCATCTCCTCATGCAACAGTCAATTAGTTTGATCCTAACTCTGATCCTCGTTCATATTATGCAAGTGAGTTGAAGGAAACAATTTTGACAATTAGCCATTGGAAACGTTGGTTCTTGTGTTACAGCTTCTCCTTGCCCTTAGCAGCTTCATCTTATATTGGAACTCACCAGATTTTCAATTGTGTTGGTCCTTCTGAAACAATATCTTTTCCTTATGTCCCCGTCTCAGCATCTTTTTCCTGAGTTGTAATTCCAACAAAAAAGAAATTTTGAGGGCGTTGGTTCTTGTGTAACATCGTCCTATTTCTTGATTCTTTTGGCCTGCTGAATTGGTTCAATGTTCCTGAAACAATGAGGCTGTGCCCTGGGATAATTTCTTTGATTGTCTTACTCCTGAGGGTTTCTGTAATGCTAGGTCCACTACTGTAACTTTATGCCCTTCCATATTAAAAATATCTCCACATTCCGGGAATATCATTTCTGGTTGTCCTTCATTTCCCTGAATGGACGATAAATTCCCCAATTGGTTTGTAGCTTCCACCATTGAACTCGCATATTTCTTTGCCTGTTTCTGACATGTCTCCTTCCATTTTTATAGTTCTGCATGAAGCACTTGCACCTCCTCCTTTAACAACTCATTTTCAAACAAAAGATTCTCTATTTGAGGTTCTTCTACAGCAGGTTCTTGTGTATCAGTAGGTGGTCGGGGTTTTAAGATGGGAATCCCGATTTCTGCCCCAATAAATTGACCTACTTCTACTGTAGTAGCCGTTTTGATTTTTCTCCTTTTCGCTGGGATGGATGTTTGGCCTTTGCTTATTAGCCCTTCTTTTCTCATCTGAGACAGAAAAAATCCTATTGCCTTAGAAATAGGGCGAAATCCCTCCTTTAGAATTAAAGTTCTTCTTATTTCAGGGAAGGTCTCCACACTCAGAGCTTCTAGACTGCTTTCTGCTACCGCTTTCGCCTGACGTTCCTTTTCTACTGTTGCGACTTTAGCTACCTCAGTTTCAATATCCTCTTCATCCTCCAATCAAACTTCTGGTGCTCCAATCCTCCCCCCAACTGAGTTTGAGGAAATCTAGTCCTCATCCACTATCTTTGAAAAGAATTCACAGGGTGCTTCTGGATGAACCAGAAGTTGCCCCTAGGTCAACTTGTTATATGTCAGGGCTCGTAAGGTCAATAATTTAATTAGCCCATGATTTGAGAGGGATGATAAGGGGTGTTGAGCTCTTTTATCATAATAAGCCATGCGTTGCAAGGATCTAAAAAGATAAAATGGCGTATTAAGCAGCTTACGATAACATAAATGTGATAGGAGGAAAAATTCATAAATGTAAACAAAACTATACCTCCCTTCACATGTAATATATTTATTTAAGAAGAGTGCAACTTGGTCCCAAGGACTTGAAAGAGTCTCTAGCTTTGTTGCTCTGCCCCGTGGTTGAGCACTCTCCCCTGCCGCCAGGAAAGCCTCAGTTGCAGTTGGGTGATGGCGTTTCCATTAATGTAGTGTCTTAATTTGTTGATGGCATAAACTATGGTAGGGAATTCCTTTTTTGTGATAGGAATTCCTTTTCTATGGCAAGGATGGGTTGTCCCTTGAAATATGAGGAATCAAATCAAAAGAGCAATAGTTGGCACCACGTATGATTCTTTCCCAAGGCATTGCGACTGGTACACATGTGCTTTGATCATAACTTAATGAAATCAACACAAGTTAGCATAAATCGAAGGATAGAATTCATAACCATAACAATATTAGGCATTTAATTAAATGAAACAATAATGATGTATACCTTGCCAGGACTGCTGATTAATCTGGAAAAAGGCATGTATATGGTTTATGAAAGTAGGGTGTAACTGAGCAAAATGATGAAATAGGTATGGTAAAAAAGGGGCATTTCTAGGGCCCAATAGAAGGAAATAGAAGGATAAACTAATTTACAAAAAAAAAAAAGTTACTGAAAATATGATAGATAGACTACTCATTCGACATATTCACAACACAACATCTCATTTCACATGCAACGAAGATTATATAATACTGATGTATTACAAAATCAAAAATTGTGCCCATGACATATAATGGCAACTTGTGCCCAAAATTTTAGTTAAATGTAAAGATTAATCCCGAACTACAAAAAATTTATAAACTATGTCCTGATGTAAGTATAAATATTCAATAGATCAACTATTCTCAGTTGATACAACATCACTGAAATCACTAGTCACACATTATAACCACTAGTTACATAGTTCAATGTCATCCTTATTCCAAGGAATGAAGCTCAACAAAGCATCTGCTAGATTACTTAATGCGCTACTGGGATGTGGTAGAGCTATATTTTCAAATAGAGGATCTAAAATTTCTATCGGATTCACAATATAATAGCCTTTTCCAATAGGGACACAGTGTACCATTGCATTTAGGTCAATCTTATGTATCATCTCCCTTGCAACTTTAACCCTTGAGTTTAATGCAATGAGAAAACATTTCTTTCCTTGCAGCCCCAATTGGGAAGTTGGTGCCAACTAGTTAGCATTATCTTGACCCTGCAAATAAATGAGACAAAGTAAGATGCATGGAAATAACAATTTAAACATTGATGATCCTATATTAAATAATTACAATCTTACCCAAATTGGTGTTTTCATTTTGTCAATTTGCAGTTTTGATGGAACCATTGGTGTTTTCTGTACATAATGTTGGTCATATTTTGATGCACGACTCTGCACCCATTAGACAATTATTTCTAATATATTGATAAAATAAAATTAAATAGAACTAAATTACTAAATTTATCAATACTTACTAGGGAATGTGATGGAGTATGCATTGAAGTTAATTTCATTTGTATTAGTCCATTCATAGGGGTTGTTATGTCCTCTGTATTACTCTATCAAGGCAACAAAATGTAATATATATATATATATATATATTCAAAAGATGAAAATAAAATATTATTTTAAATAATAATTAAACAACTAACCTCCACCATAGGCGTGATTTCATCATGAGCATTTTGTACAGTAGGACACTATTTATATGAGCAATCAGATATTAGAAGTCAGATCATTAGTGTGAAAATATGTATATTGAGACAAGAGTAAAGAATTGGACACTAACACTTTCTTTGTTGACCACATGTCCTCTCTCCATATCTTCTACTCTTTTCAGTAGTTCAATTATTGTTTTTTTCAAAGATGTGATTTCTTGTGTTTTTTCTTTCACTGTAGCTTGGCTTATAGCTAGTGTCTCCTTGTATGGACTTTTTCCAGACAAGTTAGTTGGCGTAACTCCTAATCCAGCTCCACGACATCGTCCTCTTGCATCAACCCCTGGTACTTTGGAAAGGGCATCATCCCTAGCTGCAAAGTATTGAGATGCAACTTCTACTTGTGCTTGTTCAATTTTTTTCTAGCATTGACATACAATTAAATCACATCATAGAAGAAAACATTTCCAACATGTAAAATGAAATTTTAATCAATATCTAAATTAAAAGGTTTAGAACATACTATTGTTTCTCCTACAGCTGGTGTGATTGTAGTGCCATCCTTCTTTTGATGGCACTTCTTCCATAAGTCTGCCCTAGTAATGCTTGTAGTTGTATCACCAGAGGCTATAGAGTTTTTCTAGTTGCAACAAGTAAAAACGTATGGTTAAGTTGTGACATTACAATGAAACTAAAATATGCTAATATTTCTCAAATCGGATAAAATATCATCACAATTGTTTACCATATCATCTTCAACCCGTTTTCTCTATTTTCCTTGTTTTTTTTCCTTATATCCTAGAAATCAATTGAAAATAACCTATATAAGTCAACATTACAAGCCAATAGACATTCTAAAAAACTTGATTATATAATATGTGAACTTTTTCCTTACCAAGAATTCAATGGTGGCTCGTGATAGGACGAATTCTCTCCACACTGTCTCACTTATCCTAATTGGAGGAACATTTTTTAATCTTTCCTTTGTTGACTCATAAGGGTCACATAATTTTTTGGTCAACTAATATCTATGACTGTTTTCCTTATGGCCAATGGATTTCATACAATATTCTTTAAGGACTAGGGGGGTTATGATTTTTTCCTGCAACATACAAGAATTGCATTTTTAGATGTCATACATGGTTTGAAAATAAACTTCGAAATCATCCAAAAATATAAATGTTGAAAACAAATACACGTAATCTCTAATACTCACATTAATAATGTTCCACAAGTCCTCCTTTAATTGATCTGAAATTTTCCTCCAATCGGAATAATTGATTGGAACCATTTCCCTTGCGAGCACACCTAGTAATGAAGATAGCTTCATGGAGTTTAGACCAATTGGTTGGTTCCTTTCATTGATATGAATTTTCGATCTTTCCCTCCAAGTTATTGATTTCTACACATTTAGTTGCTCCTCTACCTTTCTTCTTGACTTTCTCTGTCAATGCTTGTGTAGAGGGATTGTTAGTGCCAGAATTTGTTCCTAGACTACTAAGGGACAAGCTAGCACAATCTTTACAATCTCAAGATAAATATGCAATAGTTTTTTCTATGGTTTTAGGTTTAATGATTTGAAAACTTCAATATAAAGAAAGAAAGGAAAAATCAACTTCAATTAAACTATGTAACATAAAGAACCAAAACCAAGATCTTAATAAGGCATAACCGATCACATTCCAAAGTCACATATTCAGGTTTCTACTTACAATACGTAAGCATTCATTGAATGAAAAACATCAAAACAAGATTGAAATTATGCATTGTATGACCACATTAATTAGGAATAAAAACACAGTCAAGTAATATAAAGATGGCTTATAACACACACATATTTATATATATATATATATATATATGATCTCAGTCTTCAAACTTACATGATAAAACTTGCAAGCATATTCAATAGCACTGTATAGTAGCTTCAAACCAAAAACATCGAGCCCTTGCTCATTCCACTTTACTTCCTTTTAGACATCTTTCAAAGAAGTAATTTGTAACTACTTTTAGGTCTTTAGGTCCCAAAATAGTTACCTAATCGAGCTTTTTAAACTAGTGTCTTTAATTAAAACCTTAACTACTAGTTATTACATACTTGATACAAAAATGAAAAACAAACTAGGCATTAGGTAGCCTTCCTTGTAGCTTCGACCAACATTGCAATCCCTTCCAAAGCATGAGTTATTTTGTTGTGTTGTGGTTGCTCGGCTTCCAAGTCTTTGACCTTGTCTGATTGAAGTTTATTCTTCTCCTTCTGCTTTTGCACCTGTATATTTAAATCATCAACTTTAGTCTCTGCTTCTCTTTTCCTCTTCAGAGCCTTCCTAGCAACACCAATTAGCTCTTGATAACGATCATTAGCTTCTCCTAAGTCCCTCGTTAAACATTTATTAGACTTTGTAAGCTTATCATTTGTCTCATTAAGGAAAACTATTTTTGCTTGCTGTTGTTTTTGGACTTTCCTGAGTCTTTCAATCTCTAGACATATGTTTATTTCTCCATGCAAGGTTGAATCCTAGGATGTGGAAGGTGAAATATCCAGCTTTTTGAAGATTAACTCTTCTTTATCTTATATTTTTTAACCTTTGTGCAATTTCATGTTCATCTTGCTCCATTCTAAGAATCATTTCTTCTTCTTCAATTTCATTTACTTCTTCCCCTGCTTCTTCTAACTTGATATAGTCCTGCTGTGGGGTAGTTTGATAAGAATCTGACCCAATTTATATCTCTTTACCTTCATCATCTGAATATGCAGAGCTTAGAATTATATTTATCTCTCCTGTGTTCTGATTTGAACTTGACCGTCTTTTCATATTTCCTTTCATTGTTGATCTCATTCTAAATTTCCATCTTGATTACTTTAAATGTATAAGAGGATTTGCGTCTGCCTCAAAGTCTTTATCTTGTGGATTTTTACCTTTTGAATTCTCTCCAAAAGCTTATGCAACTGGAATTTCAACCCTATCTTGTTATGATATAACCTTGTCTTGAAATTGTTCTACAATAGGGTTACTAGTCTGTTTGATTTCTTGAATTTATTGACCCTGTTCTGGTTCTCCTTCAAATACATTAACCTTATCACTTCCTGGGCTTTTTGGTTTATTAATTTTAGATACATCTATCTGATCGTCGTTTTCTGAGCCTTTAAATTGATCCTCTGACAGGGGCTTCTCTAAAATTACCTGTAACAATACTCCCGCCTCCTTCTTCTTCTTGTTTTCCTTCTTAAGTTTTATTTTGCTCACATGCTCATTCCTCTCAATGATAAAACCAGACCAGAAGATAAAATGTTCCTAGGTCTTCTGCTCTTTCTTTAAGACTGTTTGAATAATAAGTTTTATCAATCCATGGTGAAATATTGACTTCCTTGAAACCTTGGACTGCGTCTTTACGTTGTTTGACATTTTCTGGATACTCTTATACAGGTAGAATGGCACATTCATCTTATAATTCATCTTAAGATGCATTAAAAATCTAATATGATATTTGAAGACCATTGAGAACCTACCTTCACAAGTGATATAAGTTTGTATAATGCTTAGCACCTGCCTCCAATCAGGTCAAAAATTTGAAATATGAATTCCATTACCCCAATTCAGAGTTTCTTCACCTGGCAGTAGGAAAGGATTTGGGTCAAAGTCGAAAGGAAGTTTCTTGAACCATAACTCTCCTTCCATGGCGATACTTGTAGCCTCGGAAATTAGGGCTTCCGTGAGCTGAAATCTCAGGGTTTTAAATTTAATAATATCTTCATTCAAGTTCTTTGCAAGGAAAATTGAAACCTCCTCATTAAACCCTTTGATCTTTTCAAAAACGTTAAGCCATCTAGCGGACCTAAACATGTCTGCACATAACGGAAATTTCTCTGCCCATTGCATATCCATCGGTTCCAACCTGTTGGTATTACCACTCCTCTTTCCCATTTTAATAACTGCAGCTCACGCATTATACCTATGATTTTAAGGAAAATAACAAATGTTTAAGGTTTAAGAGATAACCACATTCAATGAACAGGTGGCTTCAAATCTGCGATCCCCAAATTAACCTGTCGCCTCCAACTCTGATTTTCTTGATGATGAAACATTAAAAAACCCACTGCCATCAGAAATCTTTGACATGTGTGTTAGCACGTCGAATAATCATAGCAAAACTTTCTTCGATCATCATAAATTTAGCAAATCATTACCCAGCATAATTGATCATGTTTTTCTATGATAACGGATTCTTGTAGCACATCAGGGTCTATTTTTCAATTTGCGCTACCAGAATCTTCAAAATAGCATCTTTGATAAATACCCTTGTCATAAAAATTGAGACTTAGTCATAGACTTTATAATAAGGCTTGAACAAGCATATCATGAAGGTTAGAGATTAATACTATGTTGATAAGCCATTTGAAAAATTCCAATTAAAGTAAAATTAAATCAATCAAAATTAAATAAAAATAAATTGAAAGCAAAAGAACAAACTAATCATAAGAGAAAAATCATAAAAACAAAAGGGAACAATTTAAGCATTAACATCTGGCTCCAGCTACGGGATGAAAGCCTCCTTGTGAGGTTTCAAGAACTCGTAGACCAATGCCTTACTGTCACCTAAAATTGCTCCTTATTCTGCAAACTTCCATTGGGCATGGAGTCTTATTTCATACCGGTATATACAATGAACGTGACACTATTTACCTTCAATAACTGTAAAAATGTTTGAGGAACCATCCATTAACTGGAGTGAACAACTTCTCACCTTCCAAAGTTTGTAGTGTGAAAGTGTTGTTTTCTAAAATTTTTGAAATCATGAAGGGACCCAACCAAAGATTGTCAAACTTACCATGCTGACCTTTCTGATCTCTCCTTGCATCCCATATGAGAACCATATCCCCAAGAAAAAAAGTATTTTCCTTTACCTTTTTGTCAAACCTAGCTTTAACATTTCTTCTATATGCATCAGCTCTTGCTGCTATGGCTTCACGTTCTTGCTGCAATTCAATTAATGAGAAAATCCTCCTTTGGAAATCATTAGGTTCTTCTTGACAATCTTGAAACAAATTCATTACTGGAGCACCCAGCTGAATAGGGAAGACTGCATCTGTACCATACACTAATTGGAAAGGGGACAAACCTATTTCTTTCTTAGTAGTTATTCTATCTGCCCACAATGCATATTTAAGCATTGAATCCCATGACCTCTTATTTTTATTTAACAATTTTTTAATACTCTGAACAATGTTCTTATTTGATGACTCTGCCAAACCATTTCCCTGAGGATAGTATACAGTAGAATGCCTCAAATCAATTCCATTCTGCTCACAAAAACTCAGCATAGATTTTGACATGAAAGCAGGTGCATTATCAGTCAATAACCTATGTGGATAGCCAAACTGACTCAAAATATTTTCCTGTATAAAACTCATGATAACTCCTTCAGTTGCTTTACGTGTTGGAATTGCCTCCACCCATTTAGTGAAAAAATCTGTAATTGTAAGTATCCACCTATGTTGTCCACTTGATGCAGGATTAATTTTTCCTATAAAATCTAATCCCCACTATTGAAAAGGGGCATTAACTGCAATAGTATTTAATGGTAAAGAAATGATATTTTGTTTTCTGGAAAATTTTTGACACTGAACACATCCTCAAACCTACTGGTATACATCTAAAAATAAACAGGGCCAATAAAAACCACACCTAAGAATTTTATATGCTGTATATTTCCAAAACTTGTGAGCCCCACAAGCACCCTCATGCATTTCTGAAATCACCTCATTCACCTGTGATTTCTCTAGACATCTGAGTAAAATTCCACCTAGATCCTTCCAAAACAACTGCTGATTAACCAAGCAATATTTTGTAGCCTTCAATTTCAATGATCTAGATGTCTTTTTGTCAAAATTATCTGGACATTTTAAATGCAATAGAAAATAAACAATATCAGAATACCATTCTGATCCTGCATATTTATCTAAAATATGCTCTTCATTATCCTTCATCTGCAATTCTTCTTGAGTTGGTTGATTTTCTACCAAATGGATATCCAAAGCTTCACAATTTGAATCAACTAACAGTTTGCTAAACACTGACATTTCACTAACTTTGAAGGTCTGATTTCAACCTCATATTCCATGATTTTTGCAATCCACCTAGCTCTTTTACCCTCACTATCTAGCTGAGTTAAAATCTCCTTGATAGCAGCATTAGGTGCATAGGATATTATTTTTGAATGCAAAATGTAAATCTTGAAAAACTTTAAGGCTTTTACAAGTGCATAAGCTTGTTTCTCAAGTGTACTGTACTTCAATTCGGAATCCCTAAGATTTTTACTGAAGAAAGCTATTGGCTACTCTAAATCATTTTCATTCTTTTGTAGAAGAATAGCTGCTATTGTGTCTTGGGATGCAAAAGAGAAGGTAAGGAAATATTTTGAAAAATCAGGACTTACCAAGACTGGAGCTTCTGTCAAAGCTTGTTTAATCTTCTCGAATGAAGCCTTAGATTCTACTGTCCATTTCACTTCTTGATCCTTCCTCAACATGGATGTAATGTGTTTAATAGTTTCAGCAAAGTTAGGGATGAACCACCTGAGAAAATTAATTTTCCCTATGAATGATTGGACATCTTTTTTAATCCTTGGAATAGTAATCTTCAAAATTGCTTTGATTCTTTCTGGGTCTATTCTAATACCATCAGCTGAAACAAGATGTCCTAGAAGCTTACCTTCTTGTACAGCAAAATGTGACTTCTTGGGATTCAAAGAAAACCCAAGTTTCCTACACTTCATAAATGTTTGCTCAAGATGCTTCAAGTTCTCATCATCAGACTGAGAAAAAACTGTAATATCATCCAAATAGATCACAACAAACTTCTCTTTTTCTCCTACAAAGGCTATATCCATAGCTCTTTGAAATGTTGCACCTGCATTCATCAATCCGAATGGCATCTTATCATACATGAATGTGCCCCATGGAGTAGTGAAGGCTGTTTTCTCCCTATCATCTGGATGTACAACTATTTGATTGTACCCTGAGAATCCATCAACCATGGATATTCTCTGAGCACCCGCCACTTTTTGCAGAATTTGCTCAATCTTTGGTAAGGGGTAATTATCCTTCAATGAAGCTCTATTAAGGTTCTGGAAATCCACACATAATCTAATCTCTCCATTCTTCTTTCGAACTGGAACTAAGTTAGCAACCCATGATGAATATCTCAATGGAACAATTATCTTTGCATCTAGTAACTTTTTTACCTCTTTCTCTATAACTGGCAACAGAGCTGGGTTAATTCTCCTCAATTTTTGTCTGGATGGTTTCACATCTGATTTTAAAGGCACTCTATGCTAAATAATACTTGTGTCATAAGTTCTTAAACATTCATAGCACCAAGCAAAAATATCAACAAACCTCCTCAACAATGCAATATACCTGTTTCTTTGTTCAATTGGAAGAGACCTAGAAATCTTGACCATTCTTGGCTGCTCCTCTGTACCAATATTGCAGCTCATGATGTTTTCTTCTAAAGATTGCATTGATGGTTTCAACAAAGTATCATCTTTGGAAAAGATTCTTTCAAGGGGGACCAATCCCTTAGGAATATAATTACCTTTCAATTCAATGATTTTTTTATCAGCAATTACATTTTCTATGTATGCAACAGTGTCATCTAGCTCTTCATCTTGATCCTTATCGATTAAAGAATTAGAAAACTCTCCAGCTAATTCCAAGAATTTTTTAATCTCTACATCATCCTCAAAAACTCTCCACTATTTTATATTATCTAGTACTGAGGGTCTATATTTAACTTCAATTGGATATTTTAGCTGAGTATGCTTTGGAATTCTGAAATGAGTGGCTGCCAAGGCAAGTGAATCTACAATCTGATTTTGATCTCTAGGTAAAAAGTAAAATTAAATGCTATGAAAAAATTGTCAATCATATCCCAAACCTCATTTCGGTAAACCTTCAACAAGTCCTGCTTCACTTGATATTTTCCCTTCACCTGTTGGACAACCAATTCGGAGTCGTCATAAACAAAAAGTTGTTGAATTCCCAAATCCTTTGTCATGTCCCAAATTTGGTATTGGGTCACAATGGCTCTATTCATTAGAGTTTGTCAAATTGATGCTAAAGGTCAAATAATTGCCAAGGAGGAAAATTACTAGTTTCCTAGGTTTGGGGTGGAAGCTTTGAGATTTGGAATAATGGGGATAATAAATGATGTTTAGACATTAGAAGGGTTCAAGTATTTAATAAATAGAGTGAATAAAGAAATTCAAGAGAAATCCTAGGTGACAATTGGTTTTGGAGACATATGGAGGATGTGGGACCCACACTAGCTTCATTTTTCATAATACATGGTATCTCTCTTTTGCAAATTCGAATTAATGGGAATGTGAACACTCTTGGGTGAGTTGGTAAGTCATAACACATGTCATTGAGCATATTAGGCCGAATTGGGAAGGATTGGTAATCTCCATGGAAGATAAAGAGTCAAAGTGGAAGTTTGTGGACACGTGGGCTAGATTCCCTAGCCCCTATGACACCAATGATGGAGCATCTATGACAACTATGAAAAATTGCAGACCTAACCTCTGACATCTGACCACTATGACATGTCAGCCCCAAAAATAGGCTCAAGGAAGGCGAATTTGGGAGTTGGATAAGCCAAAGAGACTCAAAATCGAATTTGGGAGAAGATGGAAGGTTGGAACTAGGAGACAAGTGGCAAATGTGGAATATTTCCTAAATGGAAATCTATTGAATCTATTGAGAGGATTTCGACCCTTAGAAGGCTAATGTTGGTTATAAAATGTAGAAATGAAGTATGAGAATATCTTTTGATCATTTGTAGAATTTGCAATTGCATTTGTGAAGAGGGAGAGCTAGTGGATGACTAGTTTCTTGCCTTAGCCAATTTCGAGGGTGAAAGATTCCCATCCAAGTTGGAAATTGGAAAGGCCATTCAGACCTTTCATTTGGAGATTTAATGGAGTCTTTATTTGCAGGTGTAAGCTACAGGGCAGCTCATGGTTTCTTCTATTGCAGCTCACTCCTTCAACCATTTCCAGTTTTGATGGCATATTCTTGATCCTTGAGGGAGGGAGTTTTTGGTGAGCTATTGTACTCTTTGGGGGAGATTTTAATGCCCCATTTATTTTGTAATATGAATTAAATACTCTTTTATTTATCATCAAAAAGTTTCAGGTCTAAATTCCAAGTAGAAATGTATAAATCTCATTTTTAATGGAAGAACAATGCCATTTCCCCACTACCTTGTTGTGAGCCAATGTATTGATGATGATTTCGAATGAATGGATGTTTTTCTGATATATTTGTGATAAATATACTACCATGGATGCCTTATACAAGTTTCATGTACTGTACTTGAGAATTTGAAGCATTTTTACTCAGTTTAGTTGTATTGGGAGATGAAATAGTGCCATTTCCCCAAGGGTCGAATTGGAGATTTTTGCAGTTGAATGGGAGAGGGTGAGAACAGTTGTAATAATCCATTAATGGTGCATATGAGACTTTAATAATATACTTAACACATTACATACCTCTGTTCATAAATTTGAGTGGGTTTGGAGGCATTTGGGAATCCATTTTCAGTACTTACCCCAGGGGGATTTGAACCCCAAATTACTAGTAAAATTGCATACTTGGGCCAGAATATTAAGAGAGTTTGTAGAGGTATTTTGGTGGCCATATATCATCCCTTAACATCATATTCAATTCCTAATATTATTCATACACCTTCCTTGAATATTTGAAGACATTTGGAGTCAATTCGAGACCTAGAGACCAATACTAGTCAAAGGCAAATTACTAGTAAAGTTACCTACATTGACCAGAATTGAAAGAGTATTTGTAGAAGTGTTTTAAAGGTACAAAGGCATCCCTAAAACACATATTTATGTTCTAATATCATTCATATACCTTCTCAGAATATTTGGGATCATTTGGGGCAAATTTGGGACCTAGAGATCAAAACTAGTCAAAGGTCGAACCAAGGAAAAAATGTGAAAAATTGTCATTTTAATAAAATTCCTAACAAGGGACATTACAGTGGTATCAGAGCATGGTCCTTGCACCTGTGGATTAGGTACATACATTCAAGAATAATTGGCATCCATGTCTTACTATTATGATGAATCCTATGAGTACAATTCTTATGAGGAATATACAGATGCTTATGAGCAATATGAAGCAGAATGTGAATGGTACGAGGAAGAGGTGCCATCGTGCAACACTTCTTACAATTTCAAGAGAAATGAAGGTTATTCATATGAATTTAAATATGATGAATATGAGTGTGTCACACCAACCAAGGATAATTCTATGAGTGAGTTCCAAAGATGGAGAGAAAAATATAAAACCTTGCCCCAACAATATAAAAAATATCAAGAATATCTTGCTTCGAGCAAAAATACACAAAATGCAATGTCTTTTGAGTACTATGCTGAACATGTTTTTGAAAATAGGCCCAAAAATGAAGATGTGGAGTTAGTGAAGAAAGGTTTATGCCCTTCTTGTAAAAACCCTTGGAGCGAGTATCATATATGTGTGCATGAAATGATGTCCTCCTTGAGGAGAGCTTTTGAGATTTATTCAAGAAGAGATTCCAAATATACTGATCCTAAGGAAGACAAGGGGCAAAATACATCAGCTTGCTTTAAAGAGCAAAAGGAAGAGACATCACAAGAGCATGAAGAAGATTCTATTGAAAATATGGAAGACCATTTCGAGGCACCTTCTAGCTTAGACATGAACCAAAGAGCATCTACTGATGGATGCTTAAACTATGAAGGAGTGCCTACTGATGGGTGCTCACACCTCTATGTTGGTGACATAGAGATCACTTTTGAAAGTGTTTCTACAAGTACAAGTTTCATTAAGCATGATAATGAAGACCTTGTAGCAGTTGAAGAAGAACCAAGATCAACTTCCCCATCACCACTTGAGCTTCATGAAGTTGGTCCAAGAAAAAATGAAGAAGATGAGGAGGTTCATTTGCAAGAACCTCATTTTCTTGAAGGGTCCTTAAAGATGAATTAAAAGAAGATCTAAGAGTCCCTCAGCATTCTCCATGACACTCAAGCATTGGTGTCAAATTCTTGTTGGAGAGCTACTTCATTGGAGGAAACATCCTTCCTTGAAGACATGGAGAAGATTCAAAGAGCAATGTGCCACATCAAAGGTAATTTTATGTCTTTGTTTTTTGATAGAAACCATTTTTTTGAGCTTAATGAATTGTTACATGATGCATACTTGAAGAATAATGAGGATAATCATAAGCTCACAATTCAAAATGAGCAACTTCTTGAAAAGTTGCAAGATACTTGTTTTTCCTCCTATGTTTCAGATTGTCAAATGGTAGATTGTTTGGAGGATTCTCATGACATTGTGGATCATGAGAAATGTGGAAATTTTTAATGTGCTTAATGTGTTTGAAGATGAACTTGAAGAGATCCAAACACTTGATGTGGTGGAAGAGGAACTTGAATTGTCTCTTGATGAAGCTTATGCAATTTTTAAAGAAGAGCATGATTCCTCTACATTGGAACCAATCTATGACAAAGGTTTTCCACTTTTGAAGGAGCTGCATGATACTACCCACATGGATCCTTCCCATGATGAAACTTATGCACTTTTTGATCATTTTGGTGATTTAGTTCATTCTCCTACATCCTACAATTCCATGTTTTGCAACATTAGTCTCAATGAAGTATGGGTGAAAGGGTTCTTTTTGATGGTGCCACATGAGGAGTATGGAACTCCTAGATTTAACTTTCATGATGACATGGTTGGAGCACATTCTTATTCACATTTGCAGCAGCATAATCTGTCACTTTATGATGATTCACATCTACATGGATGCACCTATGATATGGATTTGAGTCACTTGAAGACTCATGGTTTTTCTTGCTCAACACTGGGTTCATTCAATGTTAGAGGAACTTCATCCAACACTTGGGTGAATAGATTTATGATGGGAGAACATTTTTGTTGGAAACCACATACTTTGTTACATATTTATGATTCTCACATTCATGGATGTATGGGTGATACTTCTTTGAGTCATTTGAAGTCTCCTTGTTTTTTCTGCTCATTATTTGGTTCAGATTTTAGTGGAGATTTTTCATTCACTTCTTGGATGAAAGAATACATGGTTGAATATTTTGATGCATATCACATCCTTTTGGAGCAGCATTATAGGACATGGGATCCTCACCTATGTCATTGGAGCAGATTTGATTGGTGACTTGAAGATTGTATGCACTTGGAAAATCGTGGTCTACTTGCTTGGAGGTACAAGCACTTTCATGATTCTTTGATGAAGCACCTCCTTGATGTACATTTTCATTATGTAGTTATGTACTTTGATGATATATATTTTGTACTCATGATGTTTGGAAGAATGCATACAAGAAAATGGGATCCAGGAATCCTCTTAACTAATGGTGTGGGTTGGAGAGCACTCTTAATTATTGGGGTGCAATACAAGCAATGGGACCCTGGAATAATTTTTATCTCATTGGTTTCAAATTTTTGGGGGAAACAAGCAGTATGGGAGATGGATTTTCCCACTTAATAAAGTGATTTTTATCATAGTAGTGCAGCAGCAAGCATGGTGGTTTCTCTCTAAAATCTTCATGGAAACTCAAAGACTCAAGGTTGGGCAATTCAATGACAACTTCAAAGAATTATACAGAAAGCAGGTTCTTCAACACCCATGTTTAAAATTGCTTGAGGACAAGAAATATTGGGAAGGGAGGATTTGTCATGTCCCAAATTTGGTATTGGGTCACAATGGCCTAATCACATTGGACCTATTCATTAGAGTTTGTCAAATTGATGCTAAAGGTCAAATAATTGCCAAGGAGGAAAATTACTAGTTTCCTAGGTTTGGGGTGGAAGCTTTGAGATTTGGAATAATGGGGATAATAAATGATGTTTAGACATTAGAAGGGTTCAAGTATTTAATAAATAGAGTGAATAAAGAAATTCAAGAGAAATCCTAGGTGACAAATGGTTTTGGAGACATATGGAGGATGTGGGACCCACACTAGCTTTATTTTTCATAATACATGGTATCTCTCTTTTGCAAATTCGAATTAATGGGAATGTGAACACTCTTGGGTGAGTTGGTAAGTCATAACACATGTCATTGAGCATATTAGTTCGAATTGGGAAGGATTGGTAACCTCCATGGAAGATAAAGAGTCAAAGTGGAAGTTTGTGGACACTTGGGCTAGATTCCCTAGCCCCTATGACACCAATGATGGAGCATCTATGACAACTATGACAAATTGCAGACCTGACCTATGACATATGACCACTATGACATGTCAGCCCCAAAAATATGCTCAAGGAAGGCGAATTTGGGAGTTGGAGAAGCCAAAGAGACTCAAAATCGAATTTGGGAGAAGATGGAAGGTTGGAACTAGGAGACAAGTGGCAAATGTGGAATATTTCCTAAATGGAAATCTATTGAATCTATTGAGAGGATTTCGACCCTTAGAAGGATAATTTTGGTTATAAAATGTAGAAATGAAGTATGAGAATATCTTTTGATCATTTGTAGAATTTGCAATTTCATTTGTGAAGAGGGAGAGCTAGTGGATGACTAGTTTCTTGCCTTAGCCAATTTCGAGGGTGAAAGATTCCCATCCAAGTTGGAAATTGGAAATGCCATTTAGACCTTTCATTTGGAGCTTTAATGGAGTCTTTATTTGCAGGTGTAAGCTACAGGGCAGCTCATGGTTTCTTCTATTGCAGCTCACTCCTTCAACCATTTCCAGTTTTGATGGCATATTCTTGATCCTTGAGGGAGGGCGTTTTTGGTGAGCTATTGTACTCTTTGGGGGAGCTTTTAATGCCCCATTTATTTTGTAATATGAATTAAATACTCTGTTATTTATCTCCAAAAAGTTTCAGGTCGAAATTCCAAGTAGAAATGTATAAATCTCATTTTTAATGGAAGAACAATGCCATTTCCCCACTACCTTGTTGTGAGCCAATGTATTGATGATGATTTCGAATGAATGGATGGTTATCTGATATATTTGTGATAAATATACTTCCATGGATGTCTTATACAATTTTCATGTACTGTACTTAAGCATTTGAAGCATTTTTACTCAGTTTAGTTGTATTGGGAGATGAAATAGTGTCATTTCCCCAAGGGTCGAATTGGGGATTTTTGCAGTTGAATGGGAGAGGGTGAGAACAGTTGTAATAATCCATTAATGGTGCATATGAGACTTTAATAACATACTTAACACATTACATACCTCTTTTCATAAATTTGAGTGGGTTTGGAGGCATTTGGGAAGCCATTTTCAGTACTTACCCCAGGGGGATTTGAACCCCAAATTACTAGTAAAATTGCATACTTGGTCCAGAATCTTAAGAGAGTTTGTAGAGGTATTTTGGTGGACATATATCATACCTTAACATCATATTCAAGTCCTAATATTATTCATACACCTTCCTTGAATATTTGAAGGCATTTGGAGTCAATTCGAGACCTAGAGACCAATACTAGTCAAAGGCAAATTACTAGTAAAGTTACCTACATTGACCAGAATTGAAAGAGTATTTGTAGAAGTGTTTTAAAGGTACAAAGGCATCCATGAAACAAATATTTATGTTCTAATATCATTCATATACCTCATCAGAAGATTTGGGATCATTTGGGGCAAATTTGGGACCTAGAGATCAAAACTAGTCAAAGGTCGAACCAAGGAAAAAATGTGAAAAATTGTCATTTTAATAAAATTCCTAACAAGGGACATTACATCCTTTGCAGCCCTTAAGCCAAGTATCAATGCCTCATACACTCCTATGTTGTTGGGAGTGACAAATTCCAGTTTATACATCAAGCTAATCAATTCTCCACCAGGGGAAATCAAAACAATGCCAGCTCCTGCTCCTTCTTTACATGAAGAACCATCAAAATACATCTGCCATAGCTCATCTTTTTGTTCAACAGTAGGTTTTATTAATGCTTCTTTTTCTACCTATAGCACTCCATTTGTACTATCATCACTAAAATGAAGCATACAAGATCCCAACTCTTCATCTACTATATATAGGGGATGATTAGTTGGATTCTTATCATCAGTGACTATAAATGCATACCGTAACTCTCTGTATAATCTTCTATTCTATCCACGAAACACTGGAATAGTTGCATAAGCCAAGTCCATCTGTAATGTACCACCTATTTTCTTCGCCCAAGACCTTGAGAGCAGCATGCTAAATGTTGATGTATATGTAACTTAGGAATCTATTTTACCCATGTGTATTGTATTCCTATAGAGATGTTATGATTCCTCTATTTAGAAGTGTTTGTATTCCTATAGAGATGTTATTATTCCCCTATACGGAAGTGTCATCATTTATATTATAAGTGTTGTAACTTATACTTGATGGGTTATTAGACCACCTTGATGGGGTCGGCCCTGTATGAGTCATGTGGGTAAATGGGTCATTAGACCACCAAGTGTGGGGTCCGCCCAGATTAAGTTAACCATGGGTTATTAGAATAAGCTAGACAAGTCGTCCCCATTAGTTTATTGGGTAGGACAGGACAAGTTTAAATAGAGATCGGGAGATCTCTATTTGATCACTCATCACTCACTTCTATCTCTCAGAAAATGGCGCACTTGTGAGGAGGAGGATCATCTACTAGGAGAATAATATATCTTGTACTTTGGTTGTATCATTGCTCTATCTATCTCTGAGGAAGTTGCGGGGTTTTTCACCTTCTTGGTTTTCCCCGGTGAAACTCTGTGTCTCTTGTGTGCTTGCATTACTGTGTCCATGATTGATATGCTGTAGATATGATGTACATGTTATTCTCTCATTTAAGATCCTGGATCATATTGAAATTTCTGAAAAATTAACATGGTATTAGATCTAGCCTGAAATAAGGCATAGTATGGCATGTATGACACTTGTTGCACTTGCGATGCTAGGGCTTGATATAGCAAAAACCCGTCATCGTAGAACTTTCGCTATAAATACATTTTGGAAAGGTTTTAGGATCTGAAACTCTTACAGGTCGAATATAAGATTCTCGTGTACCTTGTTTCCGAAGCACAACTTCTAATTCGTTGTAATTTGTGTTTTATGATCTGTACAATCTAGGGTTTCTGCCTCTTCCAGATCTGAGTCATAAACAAGTGACCTAGGAAAAAAGGTCATAACTTGGGCTAGGAAGCTCCAAATGAAATTTCCTAAAATGTGACAGGTAGGGAACAGACTGTAATTTCATAGGCCGAAGTTTCATAGGCCTAAAGTGAACCAGTGACACGTGGCACTCCGTACAAGTTTGCTCTCCTATTTTATCCCATAAATAGGTCACGTTGTGACACTTGGCATAACTCTCTCTCAGAGAGTCCAATTGAGGTCAGAACTATGGGGTTGGAAATATGATAGGTCAGGATAGTACAGGTAGAAGTTTCAGACCCTGTGGATTCATAATTTATGAGTTACACCAAAAACAATCAGGTGTATATTTCTGTCAAAACATAATTGGATTTGGAGCACCTTTATTCATGGCTCCGGGAATTAGGGTTTCGGAGAAAGTTCATATTTTTGTAAATGGAGACCACAGCTGAATGGTACTCATCAAAATCGAAATTTAGAGACCAAGATCAATTTTTTTGGTTGGGTAGAAGGTCGGGCTAGATCAAACCCTAGCTCGGGACGTTGATCGGAAAAGTGGAAAATTAGGGCTTCTGCAAAAGTTGGAATTTTTGAAGTTTGTGACCATGGCTGGAAGATCCTCAGAAAAATCAAAGTTTAGAGCTTTGGATCGAACCTTTTGGTTGGGCAGAAGGGTGGGATTTATCAAACCCTAGTTCGGGATCCTGTCTAGAAGATCCAGAAGTTTCAAAGGCAATTTGGAGAGGTGAAACTTTCCAGTTTTAATTTTATGAGTATACCAGGTTGATCAGCTTATCAAGCTGCATCTTTCTATCCTTTCAGAAGTTTGAAATTCAAAGTTTGAATTTTTAGGGTTTCCTTGACAAACCCTAATCCAACTCCAGATCCAGTTTCTGCAAATCAAGTTGATTGGGTTAATCGTAGAAGAAAATGGATTGGTCACTTGCATAAGTGAAGAAGTTCCAGTTTCAGAGGGAGATAAGGCTAAGGCCTTACATAGGAAGATTATAAACAATCTCAACATGTATGACTTATCTAGGTATGTTTCAAGATCTGTTCATGATTAAGTTTGTGGTATGTTTGTCTTCATTAAAGTTAGTACAATCTTGATTAACTTTAAACTTGTCATATCACCTTAATAAAATGCACGATAGAAGATATTCATTGATTAGGGTTTTGACACTTATGATTGTACTAATGCATTGTGGTGTTGTATGAGGTTGATGTTGTCTGCTAACATGAAAGGTACATCAAGAAAGACAAATCATGTTCTAGTTCAAGAACATATGACCATGGTGACATGAAGACAAAGGTTCATCCATTGCCATGGATCACATAGAAGATCTACTTACGAGGTATGTATAACTTGGTTCTATAATGGTTAACCTACGAGATATGCAGGTTACTAGCACTAGTCATTGAAGAGAACAAGAAGACATTATGCGGGTATGTTAGACATAGATATCTAACATGCTAATCCAGGTATGTTTTCCTATATCAAGTTAAAATCCTACCTTGTGTTAGGATATCTTATATAAGTATACTTGGCATGATTGATTATGATTATTCATGAAGTTATAGGTTTGAGTAATCATGGGTTTAGGCATATTATGTTTCTTACTTTAATTGATGATATGAAGTTAACTAGAAGAGTCCTATATAAACCTTGAATACTAATGTTTATTATCTATGTTTAAAATGATCATTACTATACATGTTTAAGATTATTGTGTTTCTGATAGTATTGAGATTATACTAATAAATGTATGATTATGTATGAGATCTCGAGGATATCACAATAATGATACTTGTAAGCATCCATAGTGATTGAGGATGGATATAAGTTCAAGGATAGGTAATCTAGGAAGCAAAGATCAAGAGGGAGCACACTCTAGTAGTTTCTGCAAGGATGCAAATATTCATAGGGAGTCGACCACTTCTCACAATCCACATCAGAATGGACTTGTATAAAGGAAGCAAAGACTGAGAGGGAGTTAACCCAACAAACAAACAAAGATAAGTATTTGAATTATCATTTCTTGCATATTTGATTGTTTAAATAATATTGTTCAATGATGTATCTATTGATGTTCCTAGAATTAGGTTGTGTATTTTGGCATATTAGAATAATTGTATTAATGAATAGCATACTACTAATATGCATGTAATGGGTAAGTAGCCTATGGCACTGTACAACATTCCATTGCTACTTATCTAGAATGAAACCTCTTTGCTGACATGTTGAGAGTAGTGCAAAACTCTTAAAAATGTTCCGGTAGAGATTGGAAGGCATCTAGAAAGTTACAGGATATGGATGAATGTTGTATTGAAGCATTGGCTAAAATAAATGCATGACTATATGACATATTTCTTTATGTGTAAGAATTTGTTCTGAAAACTATGAGAAGTTTCTAATCATGCAATTTAACTTGTTTTGTAGGAAAGATCGTATACGAGCTCCTACAAAAGAAGGAATACAACATGTGTTCAACAACAAAGTTATCTATTGAAGATATTGAAGATATCGAAGTTCCCAGGATTCGAGAAGAACACCATGATCGAGGAGTACTAGTCGACCATGAAGAATGATGTTTGGGATGCAGTCCCAAGACCTGAAGGGAAGTCTGTTGTGACTTCCAAATGGATCTACAAGATCAAGCATGCTACAGATGTTAGCATAGAGAAACACAAAGCGAGATTTGTAGCTCGTGACTTCTCCCAGAAAGAGGGGATAGACTATGAAGAGACTTTTGCTCCTGTAGCCAGATACACTTCCATCAGATCAGTACTTGCTCTGGCTACAGTGATGAAGTGGAAGATACACCAGATGGATGTCAAGATAGCTTTCTTGAATGGTGTAGTTGAGGAGGAATTGTATGTGGAGCAACCACTTGGTTTTGAGACACATGACATGAAGTCATATATGTGCAGAACTTGGTATGGTAGGATAGACAACTTTCTATCCAGTTTGGGCCTTACCAAGAGTAAAGAAGATTCCAACCTTTACTACAAGGTTGAGGAATGCAATCCAGTGATACTACTTTTGTATGTCAATGACCTGTTTGTTACAGGTGAGAATAGATTGATTGCCGACACGCAGCGGAAGCTTACTGCCGAGTTCGAGATAAATAACTTGGGGATGATGCACTATTTTCTAGGCATAGAGGTGTGGCAGAGTGTAGATGGGATCTTCCTTGGACAAGGGAAGTATGCAGTAGAGATCCTGAAGAGATTTGGGATGATGGACTGCAAGGCCATGGCCACACCTATGGCATTGAACCTGAAGCTTTTATGTGATGCTTCATCTGAGCCGGTTGATGTCACTATGTATCATCAAATGATTGGGTCCTCTATGTACCTGGTGAACACAAGACCAGATATTTGCTTTGTGGTGAACACATTGAGCCAGTTCCTGATAGATCCGAGGAGTGTTCACCTGGTTGCTGTAAAGCATATTCTGAGGTACCTGAAGGGTACAGTTGATTATGGGATCAAGTATGATGCGAATCAAAAGTTTAACCTAGAGGGTTATGTTGATTCAGATTGGGCAGGCAATATTACAGATAGGAAGAGCACTTCTGGGTGTTGCTTCAGTATGGAATCAGGTGTGATCTCTTCGTTTAGCAGGAAGCAGTCCTGCGTAGCACTAAGTACAGGCGAAGCAGAGTATGTTGCAACTTGTTCGGCTAGTTGTGAGGCAGTATGGCTCTGGAAGCTACTGTCTGAGTTATTTGATCTCTCGCTGGAGGCTACTGGTATCTTTTGTGACAACCAAAGTTGTGTGAAGCTATCTGAGAACCTGGTGTTCCATGACTAGTCGAAGCACATTGATATCAAATATCACTATATCATGGATATGGTGCAGAGAGGAGTAGTGAAGCTCTTGTATGTTGCGACAGATGAGCAGGTTGTGGATGTGCTGACGAAACCACTAGCCAGAGTGAAGTTCGATTAATTCAGAGAGAGGCTTGGTGTTCTTCAGATTGATGACACTTCGAGGAAGAAGTGATGGACACATTTGCTGGAGCCATTCCAAGCATGGTGAGGGGAGGATCCTTCCCATGGCTGTGGATATAAGCGCTGGATGATGAGCATCAGGACGATGTTCTAGTTTCTGCTCTGTATGATCAGTTGGATCATTTATATATGTATGTATGCATCATGTTGGATGCTAGATATGATCAGTTGGATCATTTATATATGTATGCATCATGTTGGATGTTGGATATGATCAGTTGGATCATTTATATGTATGTATGTGTGCATCATGTTGGATGTTGGATATGATCAGTTGGATCATGTGTATGTATTTGTATATGTATCAGGTGGATACATTGTATGATCAGGTAGATCATGTATGATGATATGTATCCGGTAGATACTATGTATGCATAAGATGGATGCATTGTATGATCAGGATGATCATAGATGATGAGCTTCACGATGTTTCTCCAGATGACATGCATTAGGATGATGTAGTGATGATGATCAGGATGATCATGTGTACATCATGATGATGTATGGTGAGTATCAGGATGATACTCTGTGGCCGTGGAACAGGTTGTGCAGATAAGCATATAATCCAGCCCTGGGAGGTTTGCAGATAGTCTTTCGAGGTTTTTCCTATGGCATATAATGTGGCCCTGGGATATCTAGAAAATGATCTTTCGAGGTTTTGCTTTGAAGGACATATAATCCAGCTGTGGGAGATTCGATAGGTTGAGATGTGTGCCTGTAATTAGTCCTGGGATGCTCTTTCGAGGTTTTGTCCTATGGCATATAATCCAGCCTTGGGAGATCCTATAGGTCGGAGTTGTGTACCCGTAACAGCCTGGGATGCTCTTTTGAGGTTTTCCCATGACCACATATAATACAGCCCTGGGAGATCCTATAGGTCGGAGCTCTGTGCCCATAACAGCTTGGGATGCTATTTCGAGGTTTTGTGGTTGTTGTGAGGAAAATGCACCTATAGTTCAGGGGAGAAACTACCAACTTACGGTGATAAAGATAGACTTACAAGCATTCTACAAGTATAAAAAATAAATGAAGAGATTAGGGTTTAGAGATGTAGGCACCTCATTCAGAAGGTTGATCCTAGCTTTGCCTCCCTCGCTCTTCAATGCTTATCCAGTGTCGCAATGCCCAGACCTGCAAAACAACTTGATACCTTTCTCAAACACATTTGACTACATATATAAGACTGATATTCATAATAGAAGAAGACATCAGATTATAAACAAACTGTGATCAAATCTAAGACACAATAATAGGTCATATTTGGAAAGAGAAGAACGTCTGATCTTTATTAATGAATGAAAGCAAGTACATACAATTATACCTTCCTTCAAGCTTGGCACTTCACGAAACCTAGATTCAAGGTCTCCTGCTTCCGTTCTCCAAGGATCCCAGCCTCTAAGCAATTGTACTAGGGTTTACCAAAACTGAAGCACAAGAGAGGGGGATGAGGGTCTCCATTCCTCCAGCATAACTTTGTAATTGGGCTTAGTCCCCTCACATGACCCTTCTACCCTCCTTATATAGTCAATGAGGAAGAGGAAAAGAAGTTATAACCGCTTAAGAGGTTTCCCAACCAACTTAACTTACTCGAATTTCGAGATTTTGACCAAAACAGGGGTGTACGCTACTCTATAGTAGACAAAGTCGCGTACACATGGAAATGGGCGCTACTTTTAATGAGGCAAAGTCGCGTACACATGCTACTATTATAACAGTGGAGTCGCGCTCATATTGAAAAATGGCCAAAAACATGCTTTTCTGCTCATTTTCAGTAGATGGTTTGGTCTGGAAAAATGTTCCTAAGGGTCATATACATCAAATGGGTCAAGAATGAGGTAATTTCAACCATTTTTAGTGTCCCAAATGACTCCTCCATCCACAAATGTCCTGTTGTGTGACTGAAATTGATCTCAACAAGTGTCGTCATGCGACCAAGGGAAACAAGTGTCGTCACGGACGGAGAGGTGTCATTTCAAGCTATAACAGTGGTGACCACATATAATATAGCCCTGGGAGATCCTATAGGTTTGACTTGTATACCCATAATAGCCTGGGATGCTCTTTCGAGGTTTTGTGGTGGGGTCACATATAATACAGCCCTGGGAGATCCGACAGGTAGAGCTGTGTGCTCGTAACATCCTGGGATTCTCTTTCAAGGTTTTGTGACTCACGTAATAAGTCCTGAGGATTCCACAGTATGGCTAGTGATGATGAAGACCTGCAGGTGGTGGGACTACATCTAGTATGAAAAAGGACTGGCTCTATAGAACTTCCTATGACGAGTAGATTCAGAGATTGATTGAGATAGCAGCAGCCATTACGATGACGATGATTCGAGGATGATGATTTGTTGATGATGATCCATAGAAGAAGACTTGTGCTAGCAGATCTATGTCGAGAAATACCCTCCTAGTTAAGAGGGAGTGTCAATGTATATGTAACTTCGGAATGTGTTTTACCCATGTGTATTGTATTCCTATAGAGATGTTATTATTCCTCTATATGAAAGTGTTTGTATTGCTATAGAGATGTTATTATTCCTCTATACGGAAGTGTCGTCATTTATATTATAAGTGTCGTAACTTATAATTGATGGATTATTAGACCACCAAGTGTGGGGTCGGACCAGATTAATTTAACCATGGGTTATTAGGCTAAGCTAGACAAGTTGGCCCCATTAGTTTATTGGGCAGGATAGGACAAGTATAAATAGAGATCGGGACATCTCTATTTGATCACTCACTACTCACTTCTATCTCTCTCAGAAAGTGGTGCACTTGTGAGGAGGAGGATCATCCGTTAGGAGAAGACTATCTCTTATACTTTGGTTGTATCATTGCTCTATCTATCTCTGAGGAAGTTGCGGGGTTTTTCACCTCCTTGTTTTTCCCCAGTGAAACTCTGTGTCTCTTGTGTGCTTTCATTATTGTGTCCATGATTGATATGCTGTAGATATGATGTACATGTTATTCTCTCAGTTAAGATCTTAGATCAGATTGAAATTTCTGAAAAGTTAACACCAAACTTAGGAGATATGTCAGCAACTATTACATCCATTATAACAATCTTGATTGATTCGTAGTTGAGAAAGATTAACCACCATAGCCTTTATTACTCTTAGACATTTCACAACTCTAGAATCAAATGCAAATAAATCATGATATGGTTTAGTGACACTCAAACCAAGGGCATTGATCACTGCCTTAGGCATCAAGTTATGTGAAGCTCCAGAATCTAGAAGGCAGTTGTGAATCATTTGGTGAAACACTATTAGGCTTTTCGAATGAAGCTGACCCAAGAATTATTTTTGGCTGTTCTTCTTGTAAATTCACTATATCTGAAGGAGAAGAATTGACTGGAACATTCAATAATTTACATGCGGAATCTCTAAAGCAAGGAGTTTTCATTAACTCAGTCAATGTTATTGGGACTTTGATTTTACACAATTCATTTTCAAAGTTAAAAGACTGTGAACTTTTGCTCTTTTCTTCAATTTCTGCTGCTTTGGTCTGATCACTATGATCTTGTTTCTTTCCCTGAATTTGATTAGGCAACTACCTGGCAGGTGAATCTATTTTCTTTTTTTGAATCCGAACAACCTTTTTAGGGCTTGATCTTAAATTATAAGACTTTTTTGGATCCGTTTGACACATACTGGCTTAAACCTGAGGACGATTATCACTTCCTTCCTGACACTGATATGAATCATAATATTTAGAATTCTGATAGCTACATTCAGTTGTAAAACTTTCAGAAGATAGCTCCCTAAAAGAATTGAAATTTTGATTTAAATCATTCTCATACTGCACATCTTCCACCTGTTCAATTTCTTCTACAAAATTATTTCGAAAAGGGGCTGGGACTCTTCGATCAACATCAGTACCAAGATCATATCTAAAACATATGTAAAGAAAGACCTGATACAAGTCACTATGGTAGAAATACTTTCAACTTCAATATCATCAACAACAGGCATAAACAAGGCAGAGTCTTCAAATGAAGACTCTATGGTACCCAAGCCCGAGGACTTACAATCAACAAGATCAACTTCAGGATGAAGATCAAAGTTGAAGGACATGATGGAATTTGCAGAAACAAATTCATCATCACGGGAGTTGAAAATTCTAGAAGCAGAATCGAACTCAGCAGGAACACCGATTTGCGGATCTATAGGAGAGTCCAAAGACTCAACAGTAGGAAGATCAGACTTTAAGGTCAAACCGAGGCTGGACATAACTGCGACTGGGTCAACATCCAAATGAATGGTAGACTGTACTATGGAATCTAGGAAAACTTCATCGGAAGGAAGTATATCATCCTAGATAGAATACATATCTAAACATTCAGATGGAGGTGTCACTTGGTCAAAAGCTGGGACCAAGTCCCGAGAAGGTAAGCATGAATTCAGAGACTTATTCTTAGTAGCATTTGAACTCAAGGAACAATATGCCACAGAAGGCTCATGTGACATAGTAGTGCCTAATGACGAGGGATCAGACTGGTCTTCAGTTGGGTAATAAGGAGGATCAATGAATGCAAGTTGGTCGATGGTGACAATGTTTTCGTTATGAGGGAAATGCATCACACGAAAAAGCGTAGACACCACAGCATGCATAGCATAAATGTAATCATGCCCAAGGATCATATCAAAGTCCACAGGGTCCTTTAGAACCATAAAATCAACTAAGACTGTTTTTCCACCCAAGGTAATAGGTGCCTGACGGAGGAATCCGATCGGTTCACTAGGTCTTCTATCGAATGTCAATGGCCAATTAACAGCTGGAATAACATTAGGGAAACCCAAATCTCTCCAAGCATAAGCGGATAAGATACTAACAGAAGCACCTTCATCAACAATGCATCGATCAACCGTATGGTTTCTGATATCAACCTTTATCTGGAAAAGGTGTCGAAGAAGGAAGACGAGGCTCGGCTAGACTATTCCAATCAAAGGAAACAATCCTAGGGCTTGGTAGGGATTCACACGGCACAGATGAAGTGCCCCCTTTTTCAGGAACATCCAAACTGGTAATGCAGAAGACTTCAGTAGTAGATGAATCAATCTCTGAAGGACTGATGGGATCGGTCGAAGATTGCATCGATTCGATCACTTCACTCTCCGAAGGAAGAGTGGGGTCGACCAAAGATTGCATTGGTTCAACCACTTTATCAACCAAAGGTTGATTTGACTGTAGGGAATCTATAGACAACTCAGGAACAGAGGTTCCTTCAGACATGGACCACACTCTTCGTGCCTCTGGAATGGCAGGGCATTGGTGAGTAAGGTGATCTCCCTTACAAAGTTTACAAGGAAACTTTGGTTTTCGTCCTATAGGTTTAGACTCCTTTACAATGTCAGTACTCTTAGCATGACTAGCATTGGCTGACAGCTTGCCCCCAACATGAATGGCAGTGGCTGGTTGCTCAGAAGCAGAAGAATTTTGAACTAAGGACCACACTTTTTGCACTTCTGGAAGTACAGGGCACAAGTAAGTAAGGTTATATCCCTCGCAAAACTTACAAGGGAACTTAAGCTTCTGTTTGTTTGGTTTATCGACAATGTCAACTCCCTCAGCATGACTTGCAGTGGCTGATCTGGTGTCTCCAGTATGACTCACAGGAAATGGTGACTTGTCATTAATATGACTAGCAGTGATCAATGACATGTCCTCAACATGACTGATAGTGGTTGAAGACAAACTTTCAGTATGATTTTCATTGACTAAAAGTTTTCTCCCAGCATGACCTCCAAAGGCTGGGTAGGTGCCCCCTGCATGATTTGCAGAGGCAGGGTGCTTGCCCCCAGCATGACTTACAGAGGTTGGGTTGCTGCCCCCTTGTTTTGGCATCTTCTTCCTATTCTTCCTCCGTCTATTCCTTTTAGACTGTTGGTTACTAGTATTGCTACTTTCGCCACATGAGGTAGAAGGAGGAGGAGAAGATGTTACTGGCAAAGGAGGCATAGGGTTCTGATGCTCTTGATTTGAGGTGCTCACAAAAAAAGCGTCAGGAGCATGCAAGGCATTCAGAGTGGAAAACAACCAAACCGGCAGCCCAATAGTGAATCCAGGAAGATTCAGGGTAGCCATTAAGGGAGCACCAATGTTTCCAATGAATGGAACAGCACAAGGATCCCCCGGAACATGGGTACCTTAATTGGCACTCGCCGGAATGCTAGACATAGTTTCTCGCTCAAATGAACAAGAAGTTCTCTAAGGAAAACTAAAAAAAAAGTAGCACAAAGAGCACACCACTAAAAAGGTCCTAGGTCAATCAAACCAGGCTAACAGATGCCTTCCGGAGAAGAGTCTTGGATGATGAGGGCCCAGAACAGATCAATGAAGGAAGAAAGACAGTTACCCGGGGTCCACAATACAATGACTAAGGGTGCAAGCACTGGAATCACCCAACCACCCTCCCAAAGACCTGCAAGGGATTTCCTCCCACATCTGTCTTAGGTACAGCAGATATACCCTCTGCTGTCACCTGTGTATGAACCTAGAGTCTGATACTAAGGGTACCACAACACCGAAAACTCCTGGGGGAACAATCACCGGTCGAATTAAAAAGCGTGGGCAGGGTAGCTAAGCCCGAAACTCGAAAGAGTCCCCAATACGCAATCCGATCCTGGCGTATGCTCGAACAGAAAGTAGGAGGGGTATTCCCACAAACTGATCTCGCAATGACCTACTGCATATATCCCAGGAAAGTTTTGAGTGAGGTGGGTTTACCTGATGATAGTCTTACTACGATTTTTGCGCAATGTGTGATCTTGGGTGGTTTAAGGTGTTTTAAACCCAAGATCCTAACCAAAACTAGTTGGTGTAGTGTAACCTAGAAAAAAAAATGTTGCTAGTTCATTTTATTAGAGTTCATTTTAAAGGCTACTTGATTACTCAAAAAGGTAGTGGGTGTGTGAGAGTGGTTATAATAGTATTAGAGTACTGAAAATGAAATATTTACCACCAAACAAATCTTTTTATTTTCAATGCAAGTCTTAAAATTCTGATCTAGAATGCATGTGCAAATGCAGTTTTTTTAATCTTTCGAATGCAAAAAAGGTAAAAAATAAAGTCTAAATGTACAAAATTAAACTCAAAACCTAAGAATGCAGCTACTCAAGCAACTAGGTATGCAAAAGAAAACTTGCTCTTTTTGATGCAAAGCACTCTAAAATCTTTTAAGCCACTTGCAAGGTACTCTATTCAGAAAATGAATCCAAATTCTTTATGCTTTTCAAAGGTAAGAAACAAAACTGAAACTAACCTACTATCAAAGCAAAGAAAAGAAACTTTCAGGTTCTCTTTATGAAACAGTAAAAGCTACCAAATATGACTTTCAAATTCTTATTGATGTAAGCATGCCAACCATTGGGAAGAGAGTACAAAAACTACTTTTAGACCCAAATGAAGCAAATGACCTACAAAGAAGTATGGTTTGGTAAAGTTAGGTCTACACATAAATAGTGCAAACAAGGTCTTGAACAACAGCCAAAACACTTGAGCTTTCACTACAAAAGAAAAACTAAAAGCATAACGGAGGATAAGAAACCAACCTAAAAGAGAAATTTCACTCAAATAGATACAAACAGGGTCAAGAAGACTCAATAGGTTTCAAATCCAATGGAAATGGGGTAAGCAGGTTCAGTCAGACACAAATTAGGGTACAAAACACCAAATGGGTCCACAACCCCCCAACTTGGGTCAACAAACCCCAAAACTTTCCAAACAAGCCCAAATTGATCAAAAGAGGTTCAAATGATGAATATAAGATCAGTACAAGGATGGGAGACCACTTACAGGGGTTTACCTCAGACCTAGGGTCATCAGGGACCCCAAAAAATGCAGCCACAGCCCCCAGATTTGGGTCCACAACCCAAAAACTCAAAAAATCAAACCCAGATTTTGAGCGCTACTGTGTATGAAGGAAACTAGCGCTCATAGTAGTATGGGCGCTACTGTGCAGAGGAAAAGTAGCGTATGGGCGCTACTGTGTGGTACAAACAGTAGCGTACAAGAAAAAAAAGTCTAAAAAACGGGGTTAAAACCCCCAAACTGGGTCCACAAAGGTTTGCAAGGGATGGGAAGGGTCTGTAAAAAGCCCAGGAGGGTCAAACAGAGCCTACTAACTGATCCTAATCAAGAAAATGAACAAAGACCATCAAACAAGACTGAAGAAATGACCTTGGATACCCCTAAGCAGTTAGGCTTTCCCCAGTGGAGTCGCCATTCTGTTGTGAGGAAAATGCACCTATAGTTCAGGGGAGAAACTACCAACTTACGGTGATAAAGATAGACTTACAAGCATTCTGCAAGTATAACAAATAAATGAAGAGATTAGGGTTTAGAGATGTAGGCACCTCATTCAGAAGGTTGATCCTAGCTTTGCCTCCCTCGCTCTTCAATGCTTATCCAGTGTCGCAATGCCCAAACCTGCAAAACAACTTGATACCTTTCTCAAACACATTTGACTACATATATAAGACTGATATTCATAATAGAAGAAGACATCAGATTATAAACAAACTGGAATCAAATCTAAGACACAATAATAGGTCATATTTGGAAAGAGAAGAACGTCTGATCTTTATTAATGAATGAAAGAAAGTACATACAATTATACCTTCCTTCAAGCTTGGCACTTCACGAAACCTAGATTCAAGGCCTCCTGCTTCCGTTCTCCAAGGATCCCAGCCTCTAAGCAATTGTACTAGGGTTTACCAAAACTGAAGCACAAGAGAGGGGGATGAGGGTCTCCATTCCTCCAGCATAACTTTGTAATTGGGCTTAGTCCCCTCACATGACCCTTCTACCCTCCTTATATAGTCAATGAGGAAGAGGAAAAGAAGTTATAACCGCTCAAGAGGTTTCCCAACCAACTTAACTTACTCGAATTTCGAGATTTTGACCAAAACAGGAGTGTACGCTACTCTATAGTAGACAAAGTCACGTACACATGGCAATGGGCGCTACTTTTAATGAGGAAAAGTCGCGTACACACTCTACTATTATAACAGTGGAGTCGCGCTCATATTGTAAAATGGCCAAAAACATGCTTTTCTGCTCATTTTCAGGAGATGGTTTGGTCTGGAAAAATGTTCCTAAGGGTCATATACATCAAATGGATCAAGAATGAGGTAATTTCAACCATTTTTAGTATCCCAAATGACTCCTCCATCCACAAATGTCCTGTTGTGTGACTGAACTTGATCTCAAGAAGTGTCGTCATGCGACCAAGGGAAACAAGTGTCGTCACGGACGAAGAGGTGTCATTTCAAGCTATAACAGTGGTGACCACATATAATATAGCCCTGGGAGATCCGACAGGTAGAGCTGTATGCTCGTAACAGATTGGGATGATCTTTCAAGGTTTTGTGACTCACGTAATAAGTCCTGAGGATTCCACAGTATGGCCAGTGATGATGAAGACCTGCAGGTGGTGGGACTACATCTAGTATGAAAAAGGACTGGCTCTATAGAACTTCATATGACGAGTAGATTCAGAGATTGATTGAGATAGCAGCAGCCGTTACGATGACGATGATTCGAGGATGATGATTTGTTGATGATGATCCAGAGAATAAGACTTGTGCTAGCAGATCTATGTCGAGAAATACCCTCCTAGTTAAGAGGGAGTGTCGATGTATATGTAACTTCGGAATGTGTTTTACCCATGTATTGTATTCCTATAGAGATGTTATTATTCCTCTCTATGAAAGTGTTTGTATTGCTATAGAGATGTCATTATTCCTCTATACGGAAGTGTCGTCATTTATATTATAAGTGTCGTAACTTATACTTGATGGATTATTAGACCACCAAGTGTGGGGTCGGACTAGATTAATTTAACCATGGGTTATTAGGCTAAGCTAGACAAGTTGGCCCCATTAGTTTATTGGGTAGGATAGGACAAGTATAAATAGAGATCGGGACATCTCTATTTGATCACTCATTACTCACTTCTATCTCTCTCAGAAAGTGGTGCACTTGTGAGGAGGAGGATCATCCGTTAGGAGAAGACTATCTATTATACTTTGGTTGTATCATTGCTCTATCTCTGAGGAAGTTGCGGGGTTTTTCACCTTCTTGTTTTTCCCCAGTGAAACTCTGTGTCTCTTGTGTGCTTTCATTATTGTGTCCATGATTGATATGCTGTAGATATGATGTACATGTTATTCTCTCAGTTAAGATCTTAGACCAGATTGAAATTTCTGAAAAGTTAACACCAAACTTAGGAGATATGTCAGCAACTATTACATCCATTATAACAATCTTGATTGATTCGTAGTTGAGAAATATTAACCACCATAGCCTTTATTACTCTTAGACATTTCACAACTCTAGAATCAAATGCAAATAAATCATGATATGGTTTAGTGACACTCAAACCAATGGCATTGATCACTGCCTTAGGCATCAAGTTATGTGAAGCTCCAGAATCTAGAAGGCAGTTGTGAATCATTTGGTCATGGACAGTCAAGTTTATATAAAAAGGTGGAGGAAATGTTGAAACACTATTAGGCTTTTCGAATAAAGCTGATCCAAGAATTATTTTTGGCTGTTCTTCTTGTAAATTCACTATATCTGAAGGAGAAGAATTTACTGGAACATTCAATGATTAACATGCAGAATCTCTAAAGCAAGGAGTTTTCATTAACTCAGTCAATGTTATTGGGACTTTGATTTTACACAATTCATTTTCAAAGTTAAAAGACTGTGAACTTTTGCTCTTTTCTTCAATTTCTGCTGCTTTGGTTTGATCACTATGATCTTGTTTCTTTCCCTGAATTTGATTAGGCAACTACCTGGCAGGTGAATCTATTTTCTTTTTTGGAATCCGAACAACCTTTTTAGGGCTTGATCTTAAATTATAAGACTTTTTTGGATCCGTTTGACACATACTGGCTTAAACCTGAGGACGATTATCACTTCCTTCCTGACACTGATATGAATCATAATATTCAGAATTCTGATAGCTACATTCAGTTGTAAAACTTTCAGAAGATAGCTCCCCAAAATAATTTAAATTTTGATTTAAATCATTCTCATACTGCACATCTTCCACCCGTTCAATTTCTTCTACAAAATTATTTCGAAAAGGGGCTGGGACTCTTCGATCTTCATTTTCTCTCCTTTCTCTCTGAATATCATTGTTTCTCCTTTCCCAAGGTATAAATATTGGTACAAATGGTCTTCTAAACTAGTTTGGATTTTGATTAGGATTCCTTTCTCCATCATGAAAAGTTTTATTAGAAATCTTCTCCAAATCCAATCTATTTACTTTTGCAGTCAAGATTTTATAATCTTACTCATCTCCTCCATCTGACTTTCTTCCTTCTTTGATGTCTGAGCTATAGGTGTTACTACATTTTTACCTTTTTGATCATGACCTTGATGGTCTTCCTGCTCTTTAAGTCTGTTTGAGGCCAGAATATTGGACTCCACCTCTAAAGAAGCTTCTTGCATATTCAATAATGTTACAGGTCTCCTCTCTCTTAGGTGTAAGGAAAAATCATGGTCAAATGCATTTGCATATGTCAGTTTAGCCAAAGTCTTTGAAGGTTTAATTTCCAATGGGATCCTGCCATACATTTTGTTGAAGCACTTTGAAAAGTCAGCTATGGTTTCATCATGTTTTCTCTTTAGAGTTGCAAATTCAGTAATATAATATGTGTGATCCTTTGTGTCTCCCCATTGCCTCATGAAAACTTCTTGTAATTCTTCTATTAAGGTTATTGAGTTTTGTGGTAGATCCCTGAACCATTTTCTGACATCACCATCTAAAATTTGCACAAACATACGCATGTAGACATCCTCTGCTTCTATATTTTGGTTATCAACATAGCTAAGGAATGCAGTCTAGTGTTCCTCTACAGTTGTCTCTCCCAGCCCATTAAACCTAGGTAGATATTTTTGGTAATACCCTGCTGGAAGAACATTTAAAGGCTGTGGAAGCACTAAAGGTGCATACCTGGCTGCAATCATTTTATCCATCATATCCAACTGTTGTCCAACCATCTTGGAAGTAATTTGAATGGTTGAAGACAAAGGTTTATTGCTTTTGACTGAACTAAGTTGAAGGATGGATGTATTAGTTTTAGACTGAAGCAATGGAAAAAATTCTATTTTGAGTTTATTGGGAGACAATGGACTTGTAAAAGTCTGAATATCAACCTCTTGCAATTTTGGTTCAAAATACAGAAATGGAGACAAAGAATGCAGTTGAGTCAGTGTAAACAAGGCTGGGGAAGACTGAGATCTTCCAAAAGAAGAAGTATGCGTATCTCATTTTGATTTCTTTAAAATATTTTCTGGATCTGACAGACCTGGGTGTAATGGTGAAGTAGGCTTCCCCCTAGTCCCAGACCTCCTGGAAGCCACAGTGAAATACTACTTTTGGTGAACTGTAGTATGAAATAAAAAATTCTCTGATTCTGCCCACCTCAAAACCAGAACAATAAAGATATCGCAGGGAAGATGAAACTTCACTTCCATCCCCAGCAATGGCGCCAAAATATGTTAGTGCCATAATTTGTTCCTAGACTACTAAGGGACAAGCCAGCACAATCTTTACAATCTAAAGATAAATATGCAATAGTTTTTTCTATGGTTTTAGGTTTAATGATTTGAAAACTTCAATATAAAGAAATAAAGGAAAAATGCACTTGAATTAAACTATGTAGCATAAAGAACTAAAACCAAGATCTTAATAAGGCATAACCCATCACATTCCCAAGTCACATATTCAGGTTTCTATCTACAATACATCAGCATTCATTGAATCAAAAACATCAAAAAAAGAATGAAATTATGCACTATATGACCACACTGATAAGGAATAAAAACACAATCAATTAATATAAATATGGCTTATAACATATATATATATATATGATCTCATTCTTCAAACTTACATGATAAAACTTGCAAGCATATTCAACAGCACTGTATAGTAGCTTAAAACCAAAAACATCGAACCCTTGTTCATTCCCCTTTACTTCCTTTTAAACATCTTTCAAAGAAGTAGTTTGTAACTACTTTTAGGTCTTTAGGTCTCAAAACAGTTACCTAATTGAGCTTTTTAAACTAGTGTCTTTAATTAAAACCTTAACTAATAGTTATTACATACTTGATACAAAAATGAAAAATAAACTAGGCATTAGGTAGCCTTCCTTGTAGCTTCGACCAACATTGCAATCCCTTCCAAAGCATGAGTTATTTTGTTGTGATGTGGCTGCTCGGCTTCTAAGTCTTTGACCTTGTCTGATCGAAGTTTATTCTTCTTCTTCTGCTTTTGCACATGTCTATTTAAATCATCAACTTTATTCTATGCTTCTCTTTTCCTCTTCAGATCCTTCCTAGCAACACCAATTAGCTCTTGATAACAATCATTATCTTGTCCTAAGTCCCCCCTTAAACATTTATTATACTTTGTAAGCTTATCATTTGTCTCATTAAGGAAAACTATTTTTGCTTGCTGTTGTTTTTGGACTTTCCTGAGTCTTTCAATCTCTGGACATATGTTTATTTCTCCATGCAAGGTTGAATCTTGGGATGTGGAAGGTGGAATATACAGCTTTTTGAAGATCAACTCTTCTTCATCTTTATCGTTTTTTAACCTTTGTGCAATTTCAAGTTCATCTTGCTCCATTCTAAGAATCATTTCTTCTTCTTCGATTCCATTTACTTCTTCCCCTGCTTCTTCTAACTTGATGTAGTCCTATTGTGGGGTAGTTTGATAAGAATCGGACCCAGTTTCTATCTCTTTACCTTCATCATCTAAATCCGTAGAGATTAGAATTATATTTATCTCTCCTGTGTTCTGATTTGAACTTGACCCTCTTTTCATATTTCCTTCCATTGTTGATCTTGTTCTAAATTTCCAGCTTGATTCCTTTAAATGTATAAGAAGATTTGAGTTTGCCTCAAAATATTTATCTTGTGGAGTTTTACCTTTTGAATTCTCTGCAAAAGCTTGTGCAATTGGAATTTCAACCCTATCTTGTTCTGATATAACCTTGTCTTGAAATTGTTCAACAATAGGGTTATTAGTCTGTTTGATTTCTTGAATTTCTTGACCCTATTTTGGTTCTCCTTCAAATACATTAACCTTATCGCTTCTTGGGATTTTTGGTTTATTAATTTCAGATACATTTATCTGATCGTCGTTTTCTGAGCCTTTAAATTTATACTCTGACAGGGGCTTCTCTGAAATTTCCTGTGACATTTCTCCCACCTCCTTCTTCTTGTTTTCCTTCTTAGGTTTTCTTTTGCTCACATGCTCATTCCTCTCAGTGATAAAACCAGACCAGAAGATAAAATGTTCCCAGGTCTTCTACTCTTTCTTTAAGACTGTTTAAATAATAAGTTTTATCAGTCCATGGTGAAATACTAACTGCCTTGAAACCTTGGATTGCGTCTTTACCTTGTTTGACATTTTTTGGATACTCTTATATAGGTAGAATGGCACATTCATCTTATAATTCATCTTAAGATGCATTAAAAATCTAATATGATATTTGAAGACCATTGAGAACCTGCCTTTGCAAGTGATATAAGTTTGTATAATGCTTAGCCCCTACCTCCATTTGGGTCGAAAATTTGAAATATGAATTCCTTTACCCCAATTCAGAGTTTCTTTACCTGACAGTAGGAAAGGATTTGGGTCAAAGTCGAAAGGAACTTTCTTGAACCATAACTCTCCTTCCATGGCGATACCTGTAGCCTCGAAAATTAGGGCTTCCGTGAGCTGAAATCTCAGGGTTTTAAATTTAATAACATCTTCATTCAAGTTCTTTGCAAGGAAAATTGAAACCTCCTCATTAAACCCTGTGATCTTTTAAAAAAAGTTAAGCCATCCAACGGATCTAAACATGTCTGCACATAACGTAAATTTCTCTGCCCACTGCATATCCATCGGTTCCAACCTGTTGGTATTACCACTCCTCTTTCCCATTTTAATAACTGCAGCTCACGAATTATGCCTCTGATTTTAAAGAAAATAACAAATGTTTAAGGTTTAATAGATAACTGCATTCAATGAATAGGTGGCTTCAAATCTACGATCCCCAAATTAACCTGTTGCCTCCAACTCTGATTTTCCCAATGAAGAAACGTTACAAAACCCACCGCCATCAGAAATCTTTGACATGTGTGTTAGCACGTCAAATAATCATAGCAAAACTTTCTCCGATCATCATAAATTTAGCAAACCATTAATTGATCATGTTTTTCCATGATATCAGATTCTTGTAGCGAATCAGGGTCTATTTTTCAATTTGCGCTACCAGAATCTTCAAAATAACATCTTTGATAAATACCCTTGTCATAAAACTTGAAACTTAGTCATAGACTTTATAATAAGGCTTGAACAAGCATATCATGAAGGTTAGAGATTAATACTATGTTGATAAGCCATTTGAAAAATTCCAATTAAAGTAAAATAAAATCAATCAAAATTAAATAAAAATAAATTGAAAGCAAAATAACAAACTAATCATAAGAGAAAAATCATAAAAACAAAAGGGAACAATTTAAGCATTAACAGGGATCTTCACCTTGTATACTAATATCTTGTTGGCATTATTCTTTGTGAGAAACTTCTATAAAATAAGGGCACTTAAAGGTGTTATGGATTTTTAAGTCATAAAATTTTATTTATGAAGAACTACAAAATTATACATTAATGAGCTTACCTTGTTCTTCATGTTGCTCCATCCCTTTTTGTGTCGAGGGATCTTCCCCTTCTACACTGTTATCCATATGGCATGGTTTTTTGTGAATGTCTTCTATAAGAGAAGGGCACGTAAAGGTGTTATGGATTTCTTAATCATAATATTTATACTTACAAAGAACTAGAAAAATATGAATTAATGGGCTTACCTTGTTCATGTTACTCCTCCTCTTGAAAATATGAAAATGTATCTTAGTCATTTCCTTCTTTGTTAGGACTAGTGGAGTCATTCAAAGGCATAGAAGGTGTAATCTTCTTTGCTATTGTTTGTATTTTCCTCTTCTTTGTAACTGTAGCCAAGAATGTTATTAAACATATGCCTAACATCATCATACAATAAAAATAAGCATTATACTGCATAAGGAAATACAATGTTCTATTTCTAAATATTTACCTCCTGAGATGCATGTCCCTTTCTTTCCCATTTGATCATTTTGTGCGTTCTTTTTGAAAAATTCATAATCATATTTTTTTGATTTCGTGTCATAATTTGCTTTCTCTGTTTTTTTTTAAATGATTAGAGTATTGATTAGCCATAGCCTATTAGATTGTTATTAAAGTACAAAGTAATATGTTTTAACAATTTAAATTAAATAAAAGTAGTATTCCCATTTGCTGTGATGGGGAATTTTGTTTTTTGCAAAGAACTCACAAATGTAACCTCTTGGGTGGCTTAGCCACAGTTTTATTAATATAAAACCTACTCGTTTCTGTTAAAAAAAAACAATTTAAATTAAATAAAAATGATGATATAATTCAATCACAAACAATTACTTACCTCCATGTCTCCACTTGTACAAAGCTTGCATAACCAAAAAAAAAAGTCTATCATCACTCAATTGCTAACTGAAATTTGTTTAAACAAGTTTCAAAAGTAAAAGGGAAGACTATCTGTAATGACTATCTGCTAAGAGGAACATATGTCATAATTTGAGAGAGAGAAAGAGGGTTAGGGTTTAGGGTAGACACGTACAGTAGCGAACAAGATATCTCAGTATCCAAGAGTGAAGACCCCTCAGTCTTAGAGGCTGCAAGCAGGACAAGGTTTACACAGGCAACCCCAAAGATGAACATGGTAACGGTCTTGCAGAAATGGGAAAGTGCATTCCAACTCTATTGGTCACAAAACAATCACAACATTCCACGTCTCAACTAGGAAGATCCACCACAATCCACGGTCAACCCTAGAGGAAACCAACATTTTTACAGAATTTTTAAAATTTTGTAGCAGAGGAACCACTATTTTGATTTCTGTCAATAAAGAAACCACATAATGTTTTCATTTATTATGTTGTTTTCACAAAAGCATGGATAAAATACCTGCAATAACGCAGAACGCAGAACAAGAATGCCGTGAAACTTAAGTTACACACGCAGTTCACCTCAATATATCCTAACAGCAAAGCTTCAGCTTTCATGGTGTGCAAAAAGAAAACGATGCCCTTTCCCGGCAAAACTATTCGTGGGAGATAAAATTTGAAAAGCTATGTTAGAGGTCCAATTTTTTATTATTATTAAATTTCGTTTTTTTGTTTTTTTTTGGTAAATTAAATTTCTTTTGTTTTGGTATAGATAGCAAAAACACTCGAGTTTTCTCCTAAGGTTTTCAATGAAAAGGGGAAAGACCTTGGTACTAGGAGTCATGTAGGTGGACCAAAGGAAGGAAGGAGGGAACCAAAGAAATGCATCAAAAGGAAAGGAAATATTAGCCTATTGTGGTCGATGACATGAATTTAAATAATGCAATAAGCATGGCTTCTAAGGCATTGATCATGAGGTTTATTTTTAGAAGGATGGGGACAATGAGTTTGTTTCAATAGATTCAAGTCCACCTATACTAATTGGGACCCTTCAGATGTATTGACTTGTAATGTAAACATTGTGCATATGTAATGTAGGATTAATTCTAGCGTGGAGCTCAAGGCCAAGGCGCCGCTAGTGAATTCTCAGCCTTGAAGGGATAATATTTGATGTTGTGCCATCCATGTGTTAGTAAGCCATGGAAATTGTAAAAACATGTAGATGATTATAATGCAAATAAAAATACCAAGGGGTTGGATATGGATGCAACTAAATGAGGGGGCTATGTGTATCCACTAGGAAGAGGTCACTAGGGGGTTTTGCGATTAGACCCTAGCTAGCTGCATATGTCATCTTGAGAACCCCTTTGACTGTTCTAGTCGTAATTTAATTTTGTTGTAAGGAAGTGGGTGAGAAATTCAGTCCATGAGAGTGATGGAGTATGGATAGCCCTGAAATTTGTAAGGTAGGGTATGGGATCGGTTTGCTCGACCCATAAGCCACTCCATCTTGTGGTAATTATGTGTTCTGAATGTTTAATTGTTCATGTTTCATTCAACTGTGCTTATTTGAGTATGAATTTGCATCCATGTGTTTTTATGAATTTCTTCAATGATGAATAGGGCCAAGTCTTGTTGAGGCCCAGGAGGTTCAGAATGTAATTTGGTCATGACTTTGGGGGAGAAATAGAAACCCCTTTTGTGTTCATGTTCCCTCTGTGGGTCAGATGAAGGGAGGAGACATGGCATAGTGGATTAGAGCTCTTTACAGAGTAGTAAGGACGTGTGGATGAGGATTGGGGAAACACCTTGGTTGGAAGAAGGAAAATTTAGAGTTCTTAGGTTTGGAAGAAAATCATACACTTGCATGGGGATCTCCCAAAGCTTTCCAATATATGATACCAAGTTTTCCAAAAATGGACTTAGGATGAGAAAGTTATGAGCCTGAGAAGTTGGCAGTAACAGTGGTATATATATGGTCAACTTCTAACTTTCTGAACCTGCAGTGTAGATTGCGGATCACAGAAGTTGGAGGCGTGATTCTGTGAAGCTGAGACCTTTGGAGTTCCGACTTCCGACTCCCACATCGTGGATTATAGAAGTCGGAGGCATGATTTCGAGAAGTAGAGAATTGGGTGTTCCAACTTCCCTACTCCCGCATCGCGGATTGTGGAATGCGAAAGTCGGAGGCATATTTCTTCGATGTCATGTATTTGTCATTCCGACTTTCTGACTCTCGCGTCATGGATTGTGGTAGTCAAAGGTGTGATTCTTGAAGTGGCACGTTGGGGTGCCAACTTCGGACTTTGACATGTGGATTGCAGACCAAGCTATTGCGGCTGTGTGAAAAGGCATAGTTTGGAAGAAAAAAATTATCAGGTTGTATTCTAAGGAGCTCCCCCATCACCTCTAAAGGGCACCTAGGGGGTCGGGGACGTTACAGATATCCTAGAACAGTGATGTGTGTTTCTTTAAAACATTGTTCATGGATTTGGATACCTCAAAGAATATTCCTTTAGGGAATAAGGCATGTGATTCCTTCCTTAATTTTGTATAGATCCTCAAGACCCCTAACTGCTATTCAAAACCATCTAATGACATAGACGTCCCTACTCAAACACTAAAGATACTTTCAAGAATCCATGTGTGTTTGTTCAAGTTGTTCTTCTTGGCCATGGCTTCTCGAAAGGTTATTTTCTTATTAAGGCCCAATTTTTCTCCCTCAAACATGTATAGGGAACCCAATATTTATACCAGGTTCTCAAAAAATTCTAATGGCACTAATAACCCCACTTATATGAATAATATGCTCTTGGGAGGTCATGTGTGGTGATTGTAGGAATTGTTCTTAGCCAAAGATGCCTAGAATTTCCTTTAGGACCTAAGTCACACTCTTTTTTCCCCAACCATATCCATGGTGTTGGAACCTATAATTAGTCATAAAATTCTCACTATGCCACAAAAACCCCACTCATAGGCCAAAGATACCATGGAAAGGTCTATTGTGGTTGTTCAACATATCATTCTTGGCTATATATACCTAGAAGCTTCCTTTAGGTCCTAAGGCCCAGTTTCCATTCCTTAACCATGTCTAGATCCCTAAGACCCATACCTAATGCTCAGAAACTTCTTAACAATTCCCATATTCTGACTATAAGGACAAATATCCCCTCAAGAGGTTAGCTTTGGTGGTTGGAGACATGATTGTTAGACCTTTAATAAGCATGGATTCTAAGGCATTGATTGTGAGGTTTATTTGTAGAAGGATGGGGATAGTGAGTTTGTTTCAATGGATTGAAGTGCGTAACTAGTAATCAATTTTAGCTTACCACATAAGGGATGTCATTTTCATCTGAGGTTAGATGTTGAGGTTACATCCAAATATAGTATTATTTCTAGTCGGTATCTACTGCATTTATACCTAGGTGGATTTACTGGTTACTTGATCAAATTAGTTATATATCATTCAAGGTCCAATGCCAATAAGTAAGGATACCGTAAGGATAAAATAATTGTACTAAATTAGTCTATTTCCATAGACTCTCTTATGATTCTACAAAAGATATTTCCTCTTTATGCTATTAATTGTAACTACTTGCATGATATGACTCATTATTGTTTCTTGCAGCTTTATAACAAAGAGATCTATCATATGCATTCAAAAAATTGTGACTCATTATGATATCTCTTCTGATGGAAATCATATGAGCCAAAATTTGACTGATGGTATGCCTTACAAATCTACTTTTCTAATTGACATGTCAATTAGGTAACTAAGGATATTAGAATAATGAGAAGAGATATACGGTTAAGGTTAAGGTCCTACTTGGAGGAAACCTAAAAGAACCTATACAAATCAATACATAATTTGGTTAAGGTCCTACTTGGAGAAATCCTAAAAGAACCTATATAATCCTTTTAAATATTAAGAATTTTTATCATTACCTCTTCCAACCATATGAAATTCTTATAAAGATGAAAGGAATTTGAACCATTAACCTATGTTTTTTAGACCAGTATTATACCATTGAAACTATTCTCCTAATGAAAATTTGATTACTTGCTAAGATATCCCTTCAGCCGATTTTCAATGATGCCTACCTTACATCTACCACATATCATCCGATGCCAATCTAGAGCCTCCACCTCATTTATGTATTAGCATTGTTCAATGAACCATTTTAGTTGTGGAAGTGTAATAGTTTTTACAGATGTCTGCATGGGAATTTCTATTTGGGTGATTGGAGAGTCAACGACAGGTGGCATATGAAATTATTGAACCAAGTGATCTCTAATAATGTTATGGCCATTGCACTGCACCTTTGAGTAATTTACTCACTCCCAAGTGAGAGCTCTAAAGGAAATGAAGTTTCCCATACCTTCCAAGCCATTAAATGAGGGGATCGAAGCCAATTCTAACTCCTAAAAATACATTGATATGTTAAAATGGTGGTGACAACTTTAACATCTTGATCTCCTATCATACTAACAACATATATTAGTTAGTCTAAAGGTTGGTATATGTTCACATTAGAAACATATTTATATTTAACCCATAGAGCCTCCCTACGATGTAAGTTATAAATATCCTTGACAAGCAATATAATAGAAGCTAGAAACGATTATGCAATAAGTAAATAAAGAATATTATAAGAAACTAGCACCCCCTAGTGCCATCCCCATAGCATATTCTATAATAAGGTTTAGCCCAAGGGGGTCTTACTGTGAGTCTAACAAGTAACAATATTATATTATACCTAGGATTGATTATAGGCTCATGCAGTGGTTATACATACAACAAATTTTCAGGCCCATCTAGATATAAGATGCTAAAGATTCATGCATATTTGCTTTTTTGTCCTTTTTGGTTTTTATGTTTTTGAAAAAAAAGAGTAACAAAGGGGTTGATTTCATCTTGTGGAGGCCGTATTCTTCATTTGTTGGCTGAGTTTGAACTGTGTGGGCCATGACATCATCTAGAGAGGATGATTTACTTTATGTTGGGTGCATATCCTTACATCCAAAAAGAGCTGCAATCTACTACAGTGTTGTTATTGACACCTACAGGAATCTACCACAACGTTGTTGGGTACTCTCACTGTAGTCTTCGTTCTTGTTATGACTGTGCATAACATTTCTGGTTAGTGAAGGGAGTCTGAGAAGAAGACAATTTGGGTTGCTTTGAGGAGCTAACATACACCAAAGAAAAATTGAGACACCAAAGAAGGCCAACTCACTTCCATAAATCATTGTGCATACCCAGGAAGCTACAGGTTAGAGTTAAAGTAATTTCATATTTGTTTTTCCACCTTAGAACTGCTGTTACAGTCATTGTAAACTGAAATTTATATGAATATGATATTTAGGGTTTATTTTCCCTGTTATTTATGCAAAGATATCTCTATTGCATTTACTGTTCACTGTTAGCGCTACGAAAATCAAGATCTGATATCCAGAACAAACTCTTCCCGCATTGTCTTCCGTAGCAGAATTCTTTCCGGAATGCGGGAATAGAGTTTCCACAAAACGCTTCTTCCCTGCCGACAATCAATTTCGCTACAATCTTGAGTGTTCGTACAACTTACTTTTTCATGCAAGGAAATGGCTTTTTGATCGTTCGATCAATGTCCCCACCAAATCAACGGTGGATTCCAAAATTTATTGAGCGCATCCCATAGAATATCACGCACATGAAAAGTGTTTCAAGGCTTGCAACTTCTCCCAGCGATATCACTATTCCAATAAAGGGTAGCGACCCATGTACTAGACCTCACAGACTTCCATCCATACTAACAGATCACGGCCAACACATTTACACACCCTCACGACACCCTTAGTAACCCACATTAGGTCATGGTACCTTCATAACAGTCCTCAAGGCACTTTCATCCATTCATGATAGTCCTAGCAGGCCTAAGACATGTCACAACAGCCCTTAGCAGGCTCAAGATAGGTCATGGGTTTCTCTAGAAAGCATTAGTAGAATTTACACATATGAAATTGACGCAAACAGGAAACACAAACTGAATATGAACACTGCGATGAATCTCAGAAACTCAACAAAAAACATTTCATTAACACTTCCAAGAAAGTTTACAAAGCTACAGTCCAACCACAGAGGCATAAAAAATGAAAGTCGAAGCCTTCCTCCTCCGTGGAGGTGACATTTACCCCTGAGACGTATCTTGAAATAGGGAATCAAAATCAATTATATTGCAGGAATCAAACCCGAAAGTAATTCCTAAATCCTAACAAACTCTGACGTGGCAGATGCACCGTACCCACAAAACATTTCGGGAAGGCACGTTGTGCTGCGCGTGACCAATCAAAAAGGGAAATCTTGACATCTAGGGCTTTTTGGCTCACTTGATGAAAATGACAACTCTGAGCATATTTTTAACAGACTACGGCTGACTCAGCTGCTAGTGGGCCTTACAAGATGATGATTGCTCAGTCTATGTATATCTTGCCACTACTGATCTGTAGAGGTGGCCATCTCAAATAGATCCTTTAGGAGAAAATCCAGGTCAATCAGGGGGCTATGGATAATAGCAGGGAGATCTAATTTGATAGTCCTGAATTGAGCTAGCAGCTCAAATTCCTCGGTAAGTTTATCGATGATTACCTCTCCCTTTACCCCACCATTCATTCCCTCAAACTTTGCATGGTTTCTCTTGCCTGGTTCAACAGTTCGACATATTCGCTCCGAGGGATCAGCTTTTCCTCTGGACCCCAAAAATCAAGAAACCCTTTCTGAAACAGGGGCTGGAACAATTTGTTGAACTTTTCTACCCCTTGGAGAATAATGTTAATCCTAGTAAGTGCATTCTGCAACATGTTGTTCTTTCTGGTCATCCTCCTTGCTGCCACCAGAATTGATATCTTGTCATTAATCCCCATGGCAATTAGTTATTCCCCATAGGTTGAGCTCATAACAGCAATCGCCTTCTGGGCCTCCTCCCTAGGCCTTTGTGCTAGACTTTCCTACAAGGCTTTACATCCTCTTCTTGCTACCATAGTAGCCATGCTCATCCACCATGACCAAATACTTTTCTAATGAGGGCATCTCCTTTATCACTACATCCCAGAGCAAATGTTTATCCCCTTACAGGGGAATTCGGCCTATGACCCTTTCTTCAAACCTGGCTACATTCTCTTTGAGTGTCATAATCTCTTCAGCAGAATATTCACTTTCCTTAGCAGTGATCTTGTGCTGGAGCTCTTGATTGGCCTCCTTCAATTGAGTGATTTCCAGGTCCTTCAAGGACATTTCAGACATATCTTTGATCGCCAGAGCAGTGGGTGATCTGTCCTCAAGGGTGCTATAGTCATTAAATTCATCAATTCTCTTCTGCATGTTTTGCTTCTCTTATTCCCATGTGCACTTGTTAGCCTCCAGCATAGCAAGGAGGCCTTTCAGATCCAAAACTTCATGCTGCAATGTCTCAATGTCCCCTTGTAATTGCACGGTTTGAGGAGGTAGCTGGATGTCTTTCATAAGTGTCTTGCTTTTCTTTTTGTAAGCCTGTATCTTGGTCAGTGGCTTAGCTGGTAAAATAGGTTGCTCTACTGCCACTGGCTACTCAGATGCAAGGGGCTGCTGTAAAGCATTCTGTGCTGTTAGGTCTGCCACTTGGTCTTTCAGGAGTTTCACCTACACGTTCCAGGCCTTGTTCCAGGCCTTGTTTGTTACCTTTTCCCGCTTCAATTGGGTCTCCAATTTAACCACCCTTTACTGGGACCTAAGATGGGATAACGCCTCCTTAGTCATATCAGCATAAATGAGATCGCTAACTCCCTTATGGAACACAATCTTATTGGGATTGAGAACCCATCCATATTGAACTTGACCTCTGAAACTCCTTCCTCATTAGCGATGGCTAGGTTCAGGGAGTTTGTTGTAATATTCCTAGAAGTAGTGAAAGAGACTTTGCTTCCTGATAGCTTCCTTATCTTCTTGGACTGATTCCAAGTCTCAGCCTTGAATTGCTCTTTGATATGCCCATATGTGGTCAGCATTTGCTTTTAAATATTAAATTGCCCTTCAACAGCCGAGGCAAAAGAATACTTCTGATAATTGAGTAGAGACTCCTCACCCCCTTTCTTGTTTGATTGTGTGGTTCATGGGAAATTTCTCTGTGAGTGTGTAGTGGTTGGATTTACAACCACTAGTGGCTGGGCGATCACCATATGATTTCCAACCTTTCCCCCAGTAGGGTTTACTGAAACAAGCTCCTCCTCTATCACTTTCTTGAGGGAATCAGATTCAAAATTAAACTCCTGCTCTAGGTTGATTACATCTTCCTCTATGTCTATCCTAGGATTCTTGCTAGGGGTTTGTTCATCACATTCCATATCCTTCACCTCTGACCGAGACCTTCTGCTACTGCCATCATCGTTTAGGGGCAAGGGAGTATCTCGGACCATACCTTGCACTTCTTTAGGATCCTGAATTTTCTCTGCAGGAGTCCAATCAAAATCATATGAAAGAGAATTTGCATCTTGGGACAAGTCGGGGATCGTGGAGTGAATAAAGACTGACCTATGCACCTCGACCCTCCTCTGGGAAATGATCCCCTTAGGATCATAATTCTGTGCATGAGTCCCCTGAAACTCAATGGCCTTCAAAACTTTCTCCACGATTTGTAACACTGCCGCCTTCTTTAATATGAAGGGCCCAAAATTAATAGGGTATTTGATCCAAGAGTTCTTCCTGTGAGCAGTAAAATACTCCTCATCAGCAGATATCCTTTTCCTAATCAATTCTAGTGCGAATATTGATGGATTTAGGTAAACTGGTAGCATGAAAGGGGCAGAGGAAAAACCATATACCCTGATAACTGAATACTTCTACTTCAGGAACCAATCTCCAATACCCTCTTGCTGCAAGGCAGCCTTCATGTCTTTTGATATCCTCTTATCTTTAGGGTTGAATAGTTTGGAGATGCTGAGGACAATTTTGTCAATGAACAGGGTGTAAGACCAGTCCTATATCTTTGGGAGAGACCGGGGCCAGTCTTTGAACACCTTTATCCATGTCCTCTAGGGTCTACCGGTTGGAACTGACTATGATGGAAAATAGATACACTTGGTATCTAAAGTGCTTATCCAAATCAAACTTCTCAAGATGAGAATTGATTTCTCCAGCCAAGAAAATAATCAAACTTAATTCCTACTTCAGATTGACTCAGTTAAAGGAGAATGCCTAGCATTACTTCAGAGACCATGATATCGCTATCAAGACCTAGGATTTGAATCAAGAGGGAGATGGCTGATACGATAGGCTTTATGAACAATTCGGAGAAGAGTGGGGTGAGAAGGGTCTTTGAGGGAACTAGGGTCATCAAAATGGTATGGAAAAAATTATTCTTGGATTCCAGGTCGGCTTTCCCGAACACCTGCAGAACCTCTGATTCGGTGAAGGTGATTAGGGCCTGACATTGGGATTTGGAGAGACCTAGGGCATCCCTAATAGCTTCTGGTGTAATTCTTTAAATGACATGGGAGTGGGTATCATCTAAGATGGCCTTCCCAGTGGCAGAATAATTGGAGGCTACCCTTTGGACAATATCTGGGAAATGGGGCAATTGTTCTAATGTGAACCCTATTAAGTATAACTTTAAATTTACCAATAGGTCCGACTAGTCTCTGGAAGGTGACAACAAAGCGTTCTGGGCATCACTGACACTGGACAACCACAAACTAGGATCATAAGCATCATAAAGTCGATCACAAATGATCTCCACCAAATCAACGGTGGATTCCAAAATTTATTGAGCGCATCCCATAGAATATCGCGCACATGAAAAGTGTTTCAAGGCTTGCAACTTCTCCCAGCGATATCACTATTCCAATAAAGGGTAGCGACCCATGTACTAGACCTCACAGACTTCCATCCATACTAACAGATCACGACCAACACATTTACACACCCTCACGACACCCTTAGTAACCCACATTAGGTCATGGTACCTTCATAACAGTCCTCAAGGCACTTTCATCCATTCATGATAGTCCTAGCAGGCCTAAGACATGTCACAACAGCCCTTAGCAGGCTCAAGATAGGTCCTGGGTTTCTCTAGAAAGCATTAGTAGAATTTACACATATGAAATTGACGCAAACAGGAAACACAAACTGAATATGAACACTGCGATGAATCTCAGAAACTCAACAAAAAACATTTCATTAACACTTCCAAGAAAGTTTACAAAGCTACAGTCCAACCACAGAGGCATAAAAAATGAAAGTCGAAGCCTTCCTCCTCCGTGGAGGTGACATTTACCCCTGAGACGTATCTTGAAATAGGGAATCAAAATCAATTATATTGCAGGAATCAAACCCGAAAGTAATTCCTAAATACTAACAAACTCTGACGTGGCAGATGCACCGTACCCACAAAACATTTCGGGAAGGCACGTTGTGCTGCGCGTGACCAATCAAAAAGGGAAATCTTGACATCTAGGGCTTTTTGGCTCGCTTGATGAAAATGACAACTCCGAGCATATTTTTAACAGACTACGGCTGACTCAGCTGCTAGTGGGCCTTACAAGATGATGATTGCTCAGTCTATGTATATCTTGCCACTACTGATCTGTAGAGGTGGCCATCTCAAATAGATCCTTTAGGAGAAAATCCAGGTCAATCAGGGGGCTATGGATAATAGCAGGGAGATCTAATTTGATAGTCCTGAATTGAGCTAGCAGCTCAACTTCCTCGGTAAGTTTATCGATGATTACCTCTCCCTTTACCCCACCATTCATTCCCTCAAACTTTGCATGGTTTCTCTTGCCTGGTTCAATAGTTCGACATATTTGCTCCGAGGGATCAGCTTTTCCTCTGGACCCCAAAAATCAAGAAACCCTTTCTGAAACAGGGGCTGGAACAATTTGTTGAACTTTTCTACCCCTTGGAGAATAATGTTAATCCTAGTAAGTGCATTCTGCAACATGTTGTTCTTTCTGGTCATCCTCCTTGCTGCCACCAGAATTGATATCTTGTCATTAATCCCCATGGCAATTAGTTATTCCCCATAGGTTGAGCTCATAACAGCAATCGCCTTCTGGGCCTCCTCCCTAGGCCTTTGTGCTAGACTTTCCTACAAGGATTTACATCCTCTTCTTGCTACCATAGTAGCCATGCTCATCCACCATGACCAAATACTTTTCTAATGAGGGCATCTCCTTTATCACTACATCCCAGAGCAAATGTTTATCCCCTTACAGGGGAATTCGGCCTATGACCCTTTCCTCAAACCTGGATACATTCTCTTTGAGTGTCATAATCTCTTCAGCAGAATATTCACTTTCCTTAGCAGTGATCTTGTGCTGGAGCTCTTGATTGGCCTCCTTCAATTGAGTGATTTCCAGGTCCTTCAGGGACATTTCAGACATATCTTTGATCGCCAGAGCAGTGGGTGATCTGTCCTCAAGGGTGCTATAGTCATTAAATTCATCAATTCTCTTCTGCATGTTTTGCTTCTCTTATTCCCATGTGCGCTTGTTAGCCTCCAGCATAGCAAGGAGGCCTTTCAGATCCAAAACTTCATGCTGCAATGTCTCAATCTCCCCTTGTAATTGCACGGTTTGAGGAGGTAGCTGGATGTCTTTCATAAGTGTCTTGCTTTTCTTTTTGTAAGCCTGTATCTTGGTCAGTGGCTTAGCTGGTAAAATAGGTTGCTCTATTGCCACTGGCTACTCAGATGCAAGGGGCTGCTGTAAAGCATTCTGTGCTGTTAGGTCTGCCACTTGGTCTTTCAGGAGTTTCACCTGCACGTTCCAGGCCTTGTTCGAGGCCTTGTTTGTTACCTTTTCCCGCTTCAATTGGGTCTCCAATTTAACCACCCTTTACTGGGACCTGAGATGGGATAACGCCTCCTTAGGCATATCAGCATAAATGAGATCGCTAACTCCCTTATGGAACACAATCTTATTGGGATTGAGAACCCATCCATATTGAACTTGACCTCTGAAACTCCTTCCTCATTAACGATGGCTAGGTTCAGGGAGTTTGTTGTAATATTCCTAGAAGTAGTGAAAGAGACTTTGCTTCCTGATAGCTTCCTTATCTTCTTGGACTGATTCCGAGTCTCAGCCTTGAATTGCTCTTTGATATGCCCATATGTGGTCAACATTTGCTTTTCAATATTAAATTGCCCTTCAACAGCCGAGGCAAAAGAATACTTCTGATAATTGAGTAGAGACTCCTCACCCCCTTTCTTGATTGATTGTGTGGTTCATGGGAAATTTCTCTGTGAGTGTGTAGTGGTTGGATTTACAACCACTAGTGGCTGGGCGATCACCATATGATTTCCAACCTTTCCCCCAGTAGGGTTTACTGAAACAAGCTCCTCCTCTATCACTTTCTTGAGGGAATCAGATTCAAAATTAAACTCCTGCTCTAGGTTGATTACATCCTCCTCTATGTCTATCCTAGGATTCTTGCTAGGGGTTTGTTCATCACATTCCATATCCTTCACCTCTGACCGAGACCTTCTACTACTGCCATCATCGTTTAGGGGCAAGGGATTATCTCAGACCATACCTTGCACTTCTTTAGGATCCTGAATTTTCTCTGCAGGAGTCCAATCAAAATCATATGCAAGAGAATTTGCATCTTGGGACAAGTCGGGGATCGTGGAGTGAATAAAGACTGACCTATGCACCTCGACCCTCCTCTGGGAAATGATCCCCTTAGGATCATAATTCTGTGCATGAGTCCCCTGAAACTCAATGGCCTTCAAAACTTTCTCCACGATTTGTAACACTGCCGCCTTCTTTAATATGAAGGGCCCAAAATTAATAGGGTATTTGATCCAAGAGTTCTTCCTGTGAGCAGTAAAATACTCCTCATCAGCAGATATCCTTTTCCTAATCAATTCTAGTGCGAATACTGATGGATTTAGGTAAACTGGTAGCATGAAAGGGGCAGAGGAAAAACCATATACCTTGATAACTGAATACTTCTACTTCAGGAACCAATCTCCAATACCCTCTTGCTGCAAGGCAGCCTTCATGTCTTTTGATATCCTCTTCTCTTTAGGGTTGAATAGTTTGGAGATGCTGAGGACAATTTTGTCAATGAACAGGGTGTAAGACCAGTCCTATATCTTCGGGAGAGACCGGGGCTAGTCTTTGAACACCTTTATCCATGTCCTCTAGGGTCTACCAGTTGGAACTGACTATGATGGAAAATAGATACACTTGGTATCTAAAGTGCTTATCCAAATCAAACTTCTCGAGATGAGAATTGATTTCTCCAGCCAGAAAATAATCAAACTTAATTCCTACTTCAGATTGACTCAGTTAAAGGAGAATGCCTAGCATTACTTCAGAGACCATGATATCGCTATCAAGACCTAGGATTTGAATCAAGAGGGAGATGGCTGATACGATAGGCTTTATGAACAATTCGGAGAAGAGTGGGGTGAGAAGGGTCTTTGAGGGAACTAGGGTCATCAAAATGGTATGGAAAAAATTATTCTTGGATTCCAGGTCGGCTTTCCCGAACACCTGCAGAACCTCTGATTCGGTGAAGGGGATTAGGGTCTGACATTGGGATTTGGAGAGACCTAGGGCATCCCTAATAGCTTCTGGTGTAATTCTTTAAATGACATGGGAGTGGGTATCATCTAAGATGGCCTTCCCAGTGGCATAATAATTGGAGGCTACCCTTTGGACAATATCTGGGAAATGGGGCAATTGTTCTAATGTGAACCCTATTAAGTATAACTTTAAATTTACCAACAGTTCCGACTAGTCTCTGGAAGGTGACAACAAAGCGTTCTGGGCATCACTGACACTGGACAACCACAAACTAGGATCATAAGCATCATAAAGTCGATCACAAATGATCTCCTCGGACAGGTCAAGGATTTTTACCAACAAGGCCATGGCAGAACTATCTATTGGATGGATTATAGAACACAAAAGGGTTGATAAATGATGAAGGAGTACCTGGTGGTGACGGTCGGTACTTTTGGAGGTTGCAGTTGTATCAGCTGACTCATGCTTGGAAGACGTCGAATTTGCAGGGTAGTGAGAGTATTAAGGGACTGTTAATGTCAAGCTGATTAGCCTTATAAACCATCGCGCTCTATAAATGTGACCTTTGTACCTCCAATCTTCGAGCGCAATATCCAATGGGGAGGGGCCCACCAGATTTTGCAAATTTGTTTTTTATCTTCATAGTTATATTAATGGGTTTAAATCTTAAATATCTTGTCTTTAATATAAAACCAAAATATTATGTAATTGATGTTTGGATTTGGTTATTATAAGGTGGAAGCTTGTATGGTGTAATATATTGTTGTCATGTGCAGGTAAACGCTATTTTGGAAAGCATATGGGTGTACTACATGAATATTCCTAACCATACATTGGAAGGAAGTTGAGAGGCCAACTCCCGAGGAGCCAATTCGAGAACTTGGGCTGGTTTTATTTTCAAATGGTGAAAAAAGGGATTGGACAGATTTGAAAATGAGGTATACTTTTTATATTTGATTCTTCAATATGATATTTTATAACATATGTCTTCATTGTAATTTGTAGTGGTTTTTTCTTATGTGATGTCTAAATTGGTTCTATGTAGGATGTCAAAGGAATATCAAGTTGGGGTTGAAGAATTCATAGAGTTTGCAAAAAGGCATTCAGAGGATAATAACACCACAAGATACCCTTGTAAAAAATGTTGCAATGTTGCAGTATTGACGTTTCAGGAAGTATAAGACCACTTGATGATTCATGGTATAACAAGTTCATATAAAACTTGGTTTTTCCATGGAGAGAGAGTTCCTAATCAGGACTATATATTTGACAAGAGCATCACTGGGTAAAGAATGACCTTGAATGAGCATCAAGAGCATCAAATATACTCTTGAATGAGCGTTCTGGGCATCACTGACACTGGACAACAAGATGCATGATTTGCCTCCAGAAATTACACATGGTGATGAACACATAGTCAGACATCAATATGATAATCAGAATGATGAGTTTGCAACATTGCTTACAAATGATACTGAAGTTCTTGAGAATGACGATCATAACGAGGCAACCATAGTTTATGATCATATGGTTGAAATGGTGAATGGTGCTTATCAATATTATAATGAAAATCCAGATGTGAATTGTGAAAATGGCCAAGCAGAATCAATGGAAGAAAAAAATTATATCAATCAATATCTAAATTTAATTGAAGATGCGAAGGCATCATTGTACACAAGTTGCACTAGTTTCACTAAACTATCAGCCACTGTGAAATTGTACAACCTTAAAGTGAGAAATGGATGGTTTGATGCAAGTTTCACCCAGTTGTTGAAGTTGCAAAGAGAAATGCTTCTAACAGGAAATACACTTCCAGACTCTACATATGCTGCAAAAAGTTTGATTAAATCATTGGGGTTGGACTATGAAATGATACATGCATGCCACAATGATTGCATTTTATATTGGGGAAAATATGAAAAAATAAATGAATGCCCAACATGTGGCGAATCAAGATGAAAGGTTGATTCTCATTCTGAAAAGGTGCATACTGGTGTCCCGACCAAAGTGCTGAGGTATTTCCCTATAGTGCCGAGGTTGAAGAGAATGTACAGGTATGATTTTGAACTCTTATAATTCCATTATATCAAACACCTTCATGTGCTACCAACCTACTAGAAAATCATCTTCTTTAATCTACTAAGTAGTGCAATGCATATATGATTCTTTATGTTTTTGTTACAGCTCTACATATATTTCATAGAAAATGAGGTGGCATCATGAGAATTCAAGTAAGGATGGAATAATGCGCCACCCAGTTGATATCCTGGCATGGAAAACTATAGATTCTAAATGGCCTGATTTTTCCAACGATCCTTGCAATGTACGACTTGCAATGGCAGTGGATGGATTTAATCCTTTTGGAAACTTGATTAGTACTTACAGTGTATGGCTAGTAGTACTAGTCACATATAACCTTCCGCCATGGTTATGCATGAAAAGGAGCTTTTGTTTGTTGTCATTGTTAATACCTGGTCCCAAGCAACTAGGAAATGGCATAGATGTTTATTTGGAACCATTGGTAAATGAACTAAAACTAACATGGGATGAAGGGGCAAGGACATACGATGCTCATTCAAGGTCATTCTTTAATATGAAGGCTATATTGATGTGGGTAATCCATGACTTTCCTACTTATGGAAATATGGTTGGTTGCATGATTAAAGGTTTTTGTGCATGCCCTATATGTGGAAGGAACACAGATTCAATGTATCTCAAATTTAGTAGGAAGTGTGTGTACATGGGACATAGGAGATATCTTCCAATAAATCATAAGTATCGTTCACAAAAAGGACCATTTAATGGGAAGTCTAAGCATCTCATTGCACCTACAATTGTACAAGTGTCAGATATTTTTACAGAAAAAGAAGGAAGGGAAGAGAAATGGGGAAAGACTAAAAGTACAAAAAGAAAGAGAAATTTAAAAAAAGGTGAAAATTCAAAGAATGACATGTGGAAGAAAAGGTCAATTCTATTCAATTTACCATATTGGGAAGTATGTGCACACATTAACTTAAGGACTAAAATGTACGATGCTTGAAGGATTTCATTGTGTTTAATATGAATATATTTTTTAATTTTTCTTTGATGTTATAATTCATTGATTTTTTATACGGTTGGATGCAGAAACTCCTAGTGCGTCACAATTTAAATTTAATGCACGTAGAAAAAAATGTATGCGAAAGTATTTTAGGAACCCTTCTAGATATAAAAGATAAATCAAAGGATGGGAAAAATTCTCGTTATGACTTACAACAGTTGGGTATAAGGAGGTCCCTATGTCCACAACAAAAAGGCAAAAAAATATTTCTTCCACCCACACCACACACTCTTTCAAAAAAGGAGAAAGAGATTCTTTGTCGTGTTTTGTTCACCTTAAAAGTTCCAGATGGATATAGTTCAAACCCTAGAAATCATGTATCTATGAAAGATCTCAAGCTTCATAGTATGAAAGCACATGATTTCCATGTTCTCATGCAACAAATCCTTCCAGTAGCATTGCGCCATGTGCTACCAAAAGCAGTTTGAAACAATATTTGTAGGCTTTGCTTCATTTATAGGCAAATTTGTGCAAAAATGGTGGATCCAACAGATCTTGATAACTTACAAGATGATGTTGTGGAAACTTTGTGCTTACTCGAAAAATATTCCCCCCCTTCATTCTTTGATATAATGATACATTTGACTGTACACTTGATGCGAGAGCTACGTTATTGTGGACCAGTTGCATATCGATGGATGTACCCTTTTGAAAGGTCAGTTAAATGTGATTAAGTGAAAATCCACATAAATTCTAGCATTTTATGTGCATATAATAATAATACATTACTAGCAACTCTTTATTCATACTTTTGATTTCTCTACAAATTGTGTGTTTTTTTCTAGGAACATGAAAGTTTTCAAAAGTTATGTGAAAAATAAGAATAGGCCCGAAGGCTGCATAGCTGAAAACTACACTGTGGAGGAATCCATAAAATTTTGTGCTGGATATGTTGAAGGTATGGATTATATTGAAAGCATGCCTAGTAGAAATGAAGCTTGGGATGATGAAGAAGGAGAGGTTGGACAATATGGGAAGGCCTTATCTAGTGGAAGTTCTATTGAATTAGATAAAACTAGTTTGTTACAAGCCCACAGATGGGTCTTACACAACATAGATGAGATTCAACCTTGGATAGAGTAAGTAATAAGCACATACTTATGAAATCATTTTTTATTATAATATATCGCAATTTTTTCATAAATTGTTTATTGACATTACTTGAAAATAGGATGCACTTGACAGAAATTGCCAATAGTAACATCCAAGCCCCAAAAGATGAAGTCTTGCTACAAAAGCTCCACAACCAACAATTTAGTGATTGGTTAAGAAAACAGGTAATGACATGTTATTCATATTAGATTTAATTGAACTTCATTGATCAAGACTATTATGATGTATGAAGGTGAGATTCTTTTAATATATTTTGAAATTGCATGGTTTTCTAATGACATTTCAAAATTTCAAGATGGAAGGAAAAGAAAATATTTCTGATACCCTTAAATGGTTGGCACGTGGCCCAAGAAAATATGCAACGAAGTATGATGGCTACTTAATCAATGGGTGTATATTTCATGTTAAAAGATTAGAAAATGTCAGGGCCACCCAAAATAGTGGTGTGTGCATAGATGCACAAACATTAATGAGATCAAGTGCAAAGGATAAAAACTCTATACTTCAAACGACAACATATTATGGAATGATTCAAGAAATAATGTTATTGGACTACTATTTGGTGCAGTATCCATTGTTCAAATGTGATTGGATAGATGTACACAAGAAGAATGGAATGAAACTTGATGAAATTGGTTTCACCATGGTGAATCTGAAGAGATGCTTGAGTAAGGATAGACTGCAAGATGATCCATTTATTCTAGCATCACAAGCGAAACAAGTGTTTTATGTACAAGATCCAGTAGAGAATGACTGGTGTGTAGTTTTGACATGCCCTCTGAAGGGATCAAGAAATTGTAATAGATATGATTTGGAGGATGTATATTTATCAAGTGTTGCAGATTTTGAAGGGACGGAATGCAAAGAGGATGAAGTTGTAGGTGATGGTGGCATGGATTATGTTCGACAAGATTGTGAAGGCACATGGTTGGATGTTGTTCAGTGAGTAGCATGCATGATTTATTTATCAATTCTCATTTAAGTTGTATCCGTGAAAACTTATATCTTAGATAATTACTTGGATTTACCTTTCATGCATATATTTTTTGTTTTGCTACTGTTTATGCATATTATTACTTGGATTTACCTTTCATGCATATATTTTTACAGTAGATAGATTGGGTGCGGGGAATTGAGAGTGATGTGAGGGGGGGGAGGGGCCATATGAACTTCAACCTTCATGTGGTTGGCCCTGTTTAGTAGAGAATAAGATATTCTTGAAACCAAGAGAATCTCATTTAGGTATTTGCATTTTGTTTTTTTTAGAATTTCATATATGTTATGCCTTTTTTTATATATCTATCAATCGCTTATATGAAAATACCATTTTGTCATGATATATGCAGGTCTTCGCAATGGAAAGCAATATAATGACAATTTGTATCGTTCTCTAATGCATATTTGTAAGTTATCACCATAACAAATTTGTCAATTAGATATCTTATTGTCATTTCTGCAAATTTTAATTTTTTTCGATTATTGGTCGTTGGATGAATCGTCCGATGAACGGAGTCATTTCGTCTGTATATTGTCTGGGTAAGCACTTGGACCCCCAATAGGTCATTGTTTTAAGGAAGAGGTTAGGATTAGTATTCGTGAATCGTAGCTTATCAATATTTTACTATTTTTTTTCAGAAAGAGAGCTTAAGACTGACTTTGCAATTTAGTTTCAAGTTTTTTTTCACCTTTTTGATAGCTTTCAACTAACCATACAACAAAAATACTCTTTCCATATTAGAGTGGAGTATAGATTATTTACAAGAATCTACTTCTCCAATTACGCATAGGGCCTACACGTAACTCCATCCACATGTAGCCTTGCTTGTGCTTGTGCAAGTGAAACAACTCGCCATAGTGGAGTATGAAACACCCTTTCTTTACCATCAGGCTAAGACTCCATTTTCATTGAAATTTAGTTTATCTACATTCTAACAAAAAAACATCTTTGAATCTATTTGAGTATAATGTCCAGTGCGATTTGTCTCTTCATTGATCCTGAGTTTAATATGTAAATTGTTGTGCTACTTATCAATGTAATATTACCAAACTACGAATACAGGTTTTTTCTTTACCTTTATTATTGCATCTGGCATGAAATATATCCATTGAAATGTATCTGATCTATTTGTTCACTGCATATGTTACCAAGATATCTTTTAGTTGTTGGAATTCATGAGAATGTATAATTGACTTTACCAAAAGAATACCTTATATAACGCCTTTCATAGTCTGTCATGTTCTTTAACTTATTGTATTGCAACTAGAATTAGAGAAATAAACATTGGTAGAATTCTATAAAAAAAATGTTAATTTTCTGCTCTAGAACTGATTTGACTAGGCTATGATCATAAATAAAGTTGTTCTTCATCAATGTTTGAGAACTGGGCTGTCCTAAACAATTTGAGGTCATTGATCATTTTTCTTATCTTTAGGTAGTAAAGGAGATACTCTAGTGTTGCATCTAAAATGTACGGTCCTACTTTTGTTTTCTTAAAATAAGGATATGGATAGTACAATTTTGTTTTGTTGTTTGTTTCTTATATATTTCTGCAACAAGCTTCAGGTAACATTTTTGTCCAGCAACAATGAAAGATGGGGTATTCAGGAATGATGGAATGAGATAACAATTAATTGCTTCATAAATATTTGGGTTGAGACTTTAGCTCTCTCTTATCTATTAAACATTTTTCAGGTAGTAGCATGTCTTTGTTGTTAGCATGCATTGAAATGTAACCTCTATTGCATACATAATTTGCTGCTCTTAGTTGTTACGTTTTCAGATGAATTTTTTTTGCTTGTGTTAGATGACAATGCAATTAAAACCTTTTCATTCGTTAAAGGTTGCTACTGAAATAACATGAAAAAATGAATTGACAATGAAAGAAACACATTTCACATGGGAGAAAGAAAGAACAGACTATAGATCAAATAACACATGAATATCTGAACAGAAATGCCTGCAAGGCCTGCCAACTTTATTTAAAATAGCTTCAAAATTGTTCAAACACAAAGCAACACTCGGGCTCCAAAATTTTCAACCCCTTTGCCAGTGATTACATTTAATTTATAGATGTCTTCGAGCCCCAGGCTCGGCCTTCTCTTGAACAAAAAACCGTTATAACCTATTGACACCTAATCGAGGCATATTTTCCATTACAGACACGAGAGAGAGGTGGAAAAATTGGCTCAACAGCCTTTTACATTTACAGGTCGTTTTTACTATATGACTGCCTATACTTAACAAAAGGACAAAAATTGATCTCGGAGATGCTCTTCTAGCTGGCCGCTCCTACTAACCGAATGTTCCCACTAGTAGAAAACTTTGCAATAACCTCGAACTCCTCATGCACCTGTCCTGATTCTCCCATTGCCATACTTCTCGATGGATTTCCACTGGTCACTTGAGGGTAGGTCCAGGGGTGGCGACCTCCTTAATTAACACTCTTAGTTCTGTGTGTTCTCTATAAGAATAACTAGCGTGCAGAGTCCTAGATCCCCCGAACATTGAGGCTAACTCAAAATCCCTTGTCAATTTTTCAGCTACTATTTGACCCGTTAGAGGCTGATCCATCCTTGCAAAATCCTCTTGGTTTTCCATGAAATCCCATAGTTTAACCTTGTATTCCTCATTTGATAACATTGTTCGATTCTCCTCCTAGAACATAGGTAGGCCTTTCTTGAATAAAGGGTCGAATGCCTCCTTGAACATCCTCAGTTGATTTGAGAGAATGTCTATCCCAGATTGGGTGATCTTCACCTGCTGATGCTTGTTAATTATTCTCTTGGACCATATAATTGTGGCTACCCTGTCCTTTATTCCCGTTGTATCAGCCTGCTCCTCTGACAAACCACTCAAAAACTCCACTGCATTTTCTGCATAATCCGAGGGCTTCTTATTAAGCTTTTCATTGGCCACTGCTACAGCCTGTTTAGCCAAATTTACCACAGTTTCCTTATCCACTATGAAGTTCAAATAGGGCCTTAGGTCGTCTGCTTACTGGATGACATCATCCCAAATGATTTTCTTAGTCTCCTGCAGTACCTTCTGTCCTATCACTTGCTCCTTTAACCTGTCAAGATCCACCTGCATTCCCTTGTACTTGGATTCCCAAGCCTCCTTTTCCTTCTCTCCATTGTCCTTTAGAGTCTTCAGGTTAGCTACTTGTTTTCTCAATCTGATCATTTCAGCATCTTCTAGGCTGGAATTGGATATCTTCCCCACTATGGAGAAGTCTCCAGACTCAATTGAGGGTGTGACCTCCATTTCTTGCTCTTTTTCATTTTCCTTTACTTTCATCTCTAGTTCTTCAAACTGGGTTGTCCATACTTCCTCACTAGCTGCTAAAAGGGCTATGTTAAGCTGCAGTTGCTTCTCTTTTTCTCCGAACTCCAGCAGTTGGGCCTTACAGTCAATCAATTCTTCCTTTAATTTTTCTTTCTCTTCCTCTAACTCTGCCATCTCAGGGGCATTTAACAACTGAGTAACAAGCATCTTTAACTTCCTTTTTAAGGACAGGATCTCCTGATCTTTCCCATCCAATAGCCCTTGTATGTTTTTTCTCTTGGCTTTTTCAGTCATAGAGGCTAATAATTGAGCTTGGAGCTTCTTCACCTGTCCCTTTAGAGATTTGCTTTTTGCCTTCTCTATCCTTAATTGATTTTGAACCTTGGATTTGTTTGATTGTTCTTTAGACAATTCTAATGCACCCTTAAGTAGTTTGTTGTATATAGCCTCACCTGTTTCCTTGTGCAGGTTGATTATGTCAGGATCTAGGATATCTTCCAGATTGACCTTTAACTCAGTAGCTTTGTTTTTAGTGGCCAAAGCCAGGTTTAGAGTATTTTGGGCCAAATTGTTGCTGGCCACCAAGGCTATGCTCTTCTTATATATTTTCCTTACTTCTTCATATAATTTTGTCTCTGCTGCAATGTTGTCTGGATTTTCCTCATACCCCTCTAGCAGCTCTGCTCTGGTCGTGTTCAGTGTTGTAGGTCCCTTGGGTGGTTTGCCAAAAACATGTTCTTTGACTTCAAAATGGGGCATTCAGAACTTGACCTGCTTCTTCTTTGGCTTCTCTTCTTGAATCTTTGCCACCTGTTGATCAGCTTCTTCTATTTTCTGCCTCTTTGAGGCCCTTTCAGGGTCACTGTCCACATCCATTAGACTGTTGATTTCCTGCTGATTGGACTTTTCTGGGATGGACACTAGGGGCAAAACCATTTGCACTGCTGTATCTTTACTAGATGATGTGGGTGATGAAGATGGGCCTTCCTCAAAAAGGTATGCCAAAGTTTGGGAAGTCTATGGGGGGGTCAATGCCCATCTGTCCCTACTTAATATACTCCAACTGGGTTGCCCTCTCAGCCATGCCAGCCAGGTTAAAATGTTCATACCCCTTTCTATTTGTTGTTTTCCTTCTTTCTGAAAGTATGTGACGGGGGTCATAATTCACTGCTGCCCTAGAGTGGAATCCCATGTATTTCATTATTTGTTGAAGGCTTGAGAGAGATGCTTTACTTTTAACCATGATGGATCCTACTGTCCAGGGAAAATTTATGTTTGATGCCTTCTTATCATCTAGGAAGTGTTCACATTCAGCTGTTAGCTTCTGTCTTACAAACTCCATGGTGAATATCCAGGGGGTGAGGAATGCAGGCAGTTCATATGGGGAATGGGAAAACCCATATACTCTGATTACAGTGCCCTGCTTCAATAAAAACCAATCCCCTACCCCTTTTTCCATTGGGGGTTGCAACAGGTCTTTCATCTCCTGTATTACTCTGGGTAATATTTTCTGAAAAAATAGGAAGTAAACCTCAACCATGAGGCCATTCATGAGCATCTTGTAGTCAGAATATATCTCTTTGGTAATATGCAGCTCTAGGACCTATAGGTTTTCATCATTGGCTGCCAAGAACATGTAACATCTCGTAAAATACCAAAATTTAAATTTTTTTATAATAGCAATAATTATCGAAGTCGTTAATGCAGAACATATAAAATAATTAGATTTCTTAACTAGGATAATTAATAATGATGACACATCATAATTTTCAAATATGATATAATTGTATCTACTATTTCAAATTTAAACGGATGCTAATCTCCTTAACGAAAGATCTTTTTATGATTATGCATAAGAATACAATTTACAGTTTATGCTTGAGTTCTAAATATAATTACATGCTATTCATAGTCTGTACTATTATGATGTTCTTGATGATGTGCTGACAGTTTGTTTGTATGATGATGAAGGGGTCCTACGAGGTACCCTAGAGTTTACTTAGCAATGTTTGGCTAAGGTATTTGAATCCTATTTCCATGTGCAGACCGCGGGTAAGAAATTCTATGACAACATGTGTAAAGAGTACATGTGTCTTTCAATTCAACATCAATGTAAAATTAGAATGCTAAGTACTTTCTTGCGAAACAAGTTGCTGGAGGTAAGGATACATGGTTCTAGTTCTAGTTTATGTGCTGACTTATAAAGCTCTTCAGTGCTATAATTTCACGTCGTCCAAGTGTTCAGTTATAATGCTACATATATTATCATACGACTACTGTCATTATTATTAAAACAGTGATACTGATATCTATTGATAATGCTATTAGGAAGCTTGTAGAAGATAGTGTTTATACTTTTGAATTATCATTTTATTTTGCGTCTACAGAACTTAGACTACTCTAAGTCCTGAATTTATCATTTGAATACACAGTTAATATATGTAAAGTATAGTGACTAGTGCTTGTACTAAGAACTTAGATTTAGAGTGTATCTCGTTAGCACTTAAACTATATCTATGGTGATACCTTGGTCAATAGTCTTTGCACTACATGGCTAATCATGTGGAATTTATTGTGAATATGGTGTTTTATGCTATGAACTAGCATTATAAAACTTCATCCTATGGCTTATACAAAACTATAGATATGAAATAGAAATATTTTATAGTTACTATGCATCCACAATAATATATTGATATGTAATTCAAATATTACGATGCCTAAGTTCAAACTTTGAACTATATAAAATGTGCACTAATATTGCAATGATATGATTTACAATATGCAATGATATGATTTGTATTCATTTAAATGATGTAACCAAACCTTTGAAAGGCTAAGACTTTAGCAATAGAATGATCTATGATATACGACCTAGCTCTTGTTCTAAGTATTGATAAGGTATGTTATTGCATTTCACAACAATCTCGTTAATGAGGTGATGAGTTAACAGGTATTAAATTTGCTATTGGTAGGTTGACAGTGTCCCATTCAGGTATTAATGGTCCTGACCAAATTCCATAGTGGAAAGTGCTGCTGTCAACCCATGTAATCCACCCACGTGAAGCTTGGTTGATAATATAACTAGGAATCCTAGCTGTGCATGGTTACGATATCGCTTCTCCTCTGAGCTGTACACGGTATTGTCCCTTAGCATGCAGTGTTGGCATCGTCATGGTTGTTGTAATTAATGAGATATCAATGCAATATTTGCCTGACTTTCAATGTAGCTTGTTGGCATCTTCTTGCTCGTTGATCTCACCAGATCTTGATCGTTGAATAAGAAACCCTAAACCTCGTTGTATTTAGTGGTGGACAATTTCCCGGTCTTCATTTTTATGTTAGAGTTGGAGTTATGAAGCCGACATGCTGCTAACATGTAGGGTTGGAGAGAGTATCTCTCGAGAGGTTTCGATCCTATGACCTATGGGAGGTAGTTTTTAGAAGTTGCAAGCTTAAACTCTCTGCACTTAACCCACAATATGCCAATATAGTGATGTGGTTTCTCCAGCTAGTGTATTGAATGTAATTCGAACTGGGTTCGATTCTCCTGTTTGTGAGAATGGTCTTCAGTGTTTTAGCTCGTGGTTCCTGTCAAATACCACCATGCATTCGGCGTCTGATGGTGTAGTGTGTCAAAATTCATGAGTTTCGTTTCTAAGGGTAATTTTTTTAAGACAGTGAATGCATTACTATGATACTTAACTTTATAATCGCGTTTTTCTTGATTTAACCCTTCAAACTGTGTTTTGGCAAGTACCCATTTTGTATGAGGTTTCTAAGTGAAAGATTGGAGAATGGAAATGCTACTACTGCTTCCTGGTAAGCTCCGGTGGTTCTCAAAAACCTCGTAGGTGCCTTTGGCATGGTTTTGATGGTGATTTATGTGTGACGAGAGTTGGAACCATTCGACTTTGTTTTAGTGATGGCGGAGTGTGAAGTTTTAAGTCTTGTTTTGTTAATAGTTGTACAGTGGATAATCTTTAGTTTCTTTAAGATGCCAATCGACTCTTTAATGCTCGGTTGCGTTGTTTGAAAGGAAATTCAAAATTTTGTTTGTTCTACTAGATGTTTTAAGGGTAAAACCCTGTGTAGTTTGTTACTCCATGGTCTCTTTTTAATGGTTTTGGTTGATAAAGGGTAAGCCCCGTGTATTGTGGAACCTTGACAGGTTCGTAATGTAATTCTCTATTATAAACTTTAAATAGAAAACCAAGAACCGAGGGTTCTCTTGCACTTATAAACAATGGCTCGTTTTTGCAATGGAAAATTGTGTTTTTAAAGTAATGGTTGAGAAAACTATGTAAATAATTGTTAAGGTGTGCTGAGCAACGATGGTTGACTATAGATAGTTGTTTCTATACTTCATCATCATTGCTGATAATTATGTTTTGAAAACGTGATGAGATATAGTTCGATTGCCACATTTTTTTTTGGTTTGTCTATACTACAATGTTCTATTTTATTTCACGATTGAAACCCTACCTATAGCTTTCGTTGGTAATCTTGTTTGTACAGATACAGTCGAACCCATGAACTGGTCCTTAACTCGTGCATGTGAAAATTTTGACATTGTGTATGCTTTCTTACTAGGGTTGTAAACTATCGTTAGGTATTGATACTGAATTGTTCTTTCTGCTAAGTGATGCTTACTGTCTTGTAGTAGTCTCAAAATGATAGTTAGGGTTTGGAAATCTATAACTGTTAGGCTCAGAAAAGAAATGTCTAAAGTTTGCCATGAATGGCTTGAGGAGAAAATTATGAACTGTGTAAACAGAAAACTAGGGTCTGTAATATCTTAGGGTTTGATACTACTGTACAGATATTTAATAAATGAAATCAAAAGTGATAGTTAGTGAAGAAATAAAATGTGTATAATTGTGACAAATCTGTACAGAGATTAATTTTTGCAGCTGCTATAATTCTTGAAAATATAATTGCTTGAAAAACATGAAATGTATAATATTGAAATGCATTTTCTTACTATCCGAACTAGATAGAGTTAAAAAGAAATATAAGGAACTGTGCAGAAACAAAATGTGTTTTTCGTTTATCTAGGAATTATATGAATTCTATGCAGTTGTTTATACTATACTGTAATGTTTACTGTGTTTAAACATATGACAGAAATTGACAAGAACACTACTGTATTCACTTTTCCAATCAATGGCATTCTGCCTATCTCTCATCTTTCTTAATTTACTTCTCTATACTGGAGTATGATGCAGAGAACAACACGGGGAAAAATATAGAGATGATTATCGATTCAATTATTTCACAAAGATTTTTCATTCAGAATCATACTTAAATCAGAAAATAAAATAATTTATTTTACATGACTGAGTTTAATAATTCTACCATGCAGAAACATTTAACTATAAACAAAAGTAGGAACAGTAAAATTTGGTTGACTGTAGGAGAAACAAACAACCCAAGGAACATGTTCCACCCAACCTATTCCTGAAGACAACCAAGTTACTTTCCTTAGGACCACCAGGAGGAAGATTCTGTAGAAGCCTTAGTACATCAACTTGCAATAGAATGTAGATTGTCCAGTCCTCAAGACTCAGCAGTCAAAGATACCTACACCAGCACCTCTGGTTTTCCTTCTTAATATAATTAGCAGACTTACAGTTGCACTCTCACATAGCCTCCCTATTCGAATCTCTCAGTGATCACCTAATGCACTTGAGGAATATTTCTGCAGAAAATATAGTAAAGCTGCCTACCCAATTCAAATTGCCTTATCTAGGCTGCCTAGGCCTTTTAGTGGTTAACTGGTCATTAATGAGCTACCTGCTCTCTTCCCCCACCTGGGGGATAATGCCACATTTTTAGGGTTAGTTGTCCCATAACCAACAGCTAGTGGTGGAGTGCAAATGATGTCATCTGTCCCATACCTTCTAACAGCTTCCATTCCTCCTAGTGGGTCAGTGAACACTCATTTAACAGTTCCCTTCGGTGTTTGTCTCCTATTTTAATTTATTAAATAATAATAATCAATAATTAAATTCATCCTTGACCAAACTTGGTCATAATTACAAAACTTTGTAATTAAAATTTAACATAAAGTATTTTGCAAATAAAATAATATTCTCAAAATTTGGGTAGGTGACAGAACATATTTAACAAATAGGATTGGAACCTAAAAGACTTAGTCTTAGGAAACTCCACAAGTTGGGAATGAATACTTTCTGCTAGGGCTTCGTCAAACATTAGATAGGTGCACAGAGGGGGTAAATTAGGGTCAGATGGCTCAAGGGGACAGGTACTGATAACGAACATAAGGCTAATCAAGGGTTTGGTTATATCATGGTCGGTGTCCAACCCTAAAAACTAGGAAAACATCGAGATTACATATCTAGATTCTTCTATGAGCAAGTTGGTTTCACCAGGGAAAGAGTTTGCTGGGACAGAAACACCTAGGAATAGGGAGGCATGGTAGAAAATCTCCTTGAGGTTGTATGGGTCTCTTCGGAAATGCTGAATTAGGGATTCTAATTGATAACTCTGGGACTTTCGACAGAAATCTTCAAGAACGGCTAGGGCTTTCCAGACAGTTGGGGCATCTATGTAACACAGAATCTTTGATTTTGTAGCGTCCATGACCGCCCTATGGCTAGGGAAATAATAGTTGGAGCACCAGTCTATGAACTCAGGACAATTTGGGGTCTGATTGGTGGTAAAAAGGTTAAAGGAAGATTGGTATACCTTGTGGATATCTTTTCCCTGGGCTCTTATGGTTTCTAGTTTTTCTTTGGTGGCTTCCAGGGTACTATGAAGGAACATGGTGTCGAAAATGTCACTTTCTTTGTCCTCTATCTAGTTGTTTATCTTACAAGATTTGAAACCCGAAGGTCCTACGGAGCCCACCATTTACAAAAGTTCACAGAGGAAAAGAGTGGCCTACCTGGCTGTTTGACACCTGAGTTGGTTGACCATGGATCGATCTTCCTTGCCTTCCAACGTGCACATGAAATACAAGATGAGAATCCCCGTGCAGGCCGGTATTTTATAATATTATCCTTCCATATCGTCCCTCCAGGTATGAATATGGAGGAGCCACGTCGGACGTCGGTTGGCCAAGTTGATCCTCTGCCGTTAGATCCTTTGACCTTTCCTACCACCTTTGTGGTTTCCAATTTGGCCATCTGACAGCTTGCCAGCGCTTTTGACTTTTGAGAAACCCTGCATGCCGTCGATCCAATTCCTGCTCAGATCCTGGTCATCCAACCATGTGTCCTGTTAATTGTTCACAAATCTTTCACTCGCCTAGTTACCGCACAAGTATTATGTGTGAAGTTCACCCGGACCGTAGATCTTTGCCACGCCACATATAGGCCGTCGTAGGATGAAATACTTTAATAAAAGTTCACAAATATGAATTACGACCATTTCTGCACACGTAATATCTGTGAACATGTTGTGAGCCGTTGATCTGCGCCCTACACCATTGATTTCTTTTGGACCTGCTCATCAGCTAGGACCCCACCTCCGCTTAAAGAGTCACCAACTTACTTCGCGAAGAAGGCTCTTGACCGCAGATTTCCTGACGCTAGACTTGACCGTCCATACATTTTTTCACAGGTTCCTTTGCATTTGGCCTTTGGTTGATTACTTCAAACCTTAGCTTTTTCCCACATCGCTGCTTTCATCCTGATTCATCCTACTAAGAGTTCCTGAGTGATCAATCTTTTTCTTGAACTTCGGGCCTACCTTCCTTTCACGAGTCCTCCAGAACCCTTAGCACAATCCAGGTGCTAACAGATCCATAAAGTAACCATTAGAAACGATGCTTGTTCTTATCCATGAATACTTGAAATTCTAGTTAGATGTTCACTTCATGAGTATGTCTTTGAACTTGAAAGCCAAGTCCTGCAAAATGTTTCTGTATTACTATTTTTTTTATTGAATCAATGCTGCAGATGAAACCTTTCAAGTTCAGCCAACTTATAAGGTCAGAGCCATTCAGACTAATTTCTTAGGTCTCTTGAGTAAGAAACAATGTTGGGATTATTAGTGTTTTCTTAGAATTACAAATGATGCAATCTCGGTCTTAATATTGCCCCTTTCCCCAATTCTTAAAGAGTTCTAGCTCAATGGTAGAGTGCCTTCTTTACAAGTAGGAGGTTGAAGGTTCAATTCCTTCATTGCCTAATCATATGTCACTATGAGTGGGGTTCATAACCACCCCCAAAGGTTTGTAAAGAGTTTTAGGGGTGGGGGGGGGGGTTCGAATCGCCTCTATAGGTACCTACGAGGGGGGTTTAAAACTGCCCCCAAAAGGTTTGGAAATATTTTTAGGGGGGGTTTTGAACCGCCTCTGTAGATACCTACGAGGGGGGTTTAAAACCGCCCCCACATGTTTGTAAAGCATTTTGGGGGGGGGGGAGGGGGTTAACTGCCTCTGTAGTTACCTACGAGGGGGGTTTAAAATCGCCCCCACAGGTTTGTAAAGCGTTTTGGCGGCGGTTTTGAATCGCCTCCGTAGGTACCTACGAGGGGGGTTTAAAACTGCCCCCACATGTTTGTAAAGAGTTTTGGCAGGGGTTTTGAACGACCTCCATAGGTATCTACGAGGGGTGTTTAAAACCGCCCCCACAGGTTTGTAAAGAGTTTTGGCGGGGGTTTTGAATCGCCTCCATAGGCACCTATGAGGGGGGTTTAAAACCGCCCCCAGAGGTTTGTAAATAGTTTTGATAGGGGTTTTGAACTGCCTCTGTAGGTACCTACGACGGGGGTTTATATCCGCCCTTAAAAGCAACTTTTGGGGGAAGTTTATAACCGCCGCCAAAAGTCACTTCAGGGGCAGTTTTGATCTCTTCCAGAACCGCCCCTAAAAGACAAAACTTTTAGCGTCGGTGTTATTAGGGGCGATTTCTTAAAGACCGCTGCCAAATACAAAACCGCCCCCAAAATTGTGACTTTTGGAGGCGAAAGACAACCGCCCCTTAAAGTCAAAAAAGGACTTTTGGGGGGGGTTTCGAACCGACCCCAAAGTCCAAAAGTAACTTTTGGGGAGGGTTTAGAACCGCCCTCAAAAGCAACTTTTGGGGGTGGTTTAGAACCGCTTCCAAAAGTCACTTTAAGGGGTGGTTTTGATCTCTTTCAGAACCACCCCTAAAAGTCAAAACTTTTAGCATCGGTGCTATTAGGGGCAGTTTTGGAAAGACCGATGCCAAAGCCAAAACCGCCCCCAATAATGTGTTTTGGAGGCAGAAGACAACCGCCCCTAAATGTCAAATTTGTTGTAGTGGTAATAGGAAGCAATAGTTATAACAAATATTAAAGACAATGTAAAAAAATATAAACAAGATTATATGTCCAATATCCTTACCCTTCTTTCACTTGCATTACATGATCATCACATGAAATATTTTTTTCCCTAGGCCATTGTATAAATTTTGAAGCTAGCTCATTGTTATTATTGTTTATGTCAATGATAGTACTATCATCCACATACTGTGTAACTCTTTCACCATATCTTTCTTTTACCAATGCTTTTAAGCTAGACTGAAAGTATGATATGTAGAAATCCACAATATGCCTCTGCCACAAGTACAACTTAATCTATTATGACATAGATATACAAAATTTTAAGCATACAGTTTTTGTTTAGTTGCAATTCTCATCATAAACCAGGGGACACAACTACATGTGTATATGATGTGCTATAAACTACAAAAATTAAACAAAATTAGAATATTAATGTCCACTAAAGACTTAGTTCAAACCGACACTAATTACTAAATTGTCACATTTAGTTGTATTAAGTTGCAATTTATGATTTCATTTGTATTCTAACAAAAGTGGTTGTTGGTATGTTTGAAAAATTTATTGTATTTATACCTTGGATGTGGATACCTTTTTAGACATCTTGCATGAGTCCTAGAGCTTGGGATATTCAGGTCTGACTTCATTTCTCTTTTAGTGCAAAAGGACATCCAAATAACACTGTTGCAGTCTATGTCTTATCCCCCTTTTGTTTTTTACTTGGAAAAAATAATGAGCTATTCACTTAGTGAAACTATACCATAGTGACTTCATTCATGGGATAGTAAAGAATACCTCTAATTTCACTAAATATTGATAAATACCTACCAACATCCTTTTTTTAATCCCCCTCCCAATACACATTTCCAATTAAGAAAACCTTATTTTTATAATATATTCCCTAGCTTTACTAGATACCCCTTGTTATACCCCCCGATACCTGTAAACCGCACATACCCTACTCCTCCCCCCCACACACAATACCTACAATATATTGACCTTATTTTTCACAATTAAAAAGCCCCCCTTTATGAATGAACGTGATAATATATTAGTCAACAATGCGAATCCCCTGTGGAAAAAATAAGAGTTGGAGGAAATATATTGATATTGTAAATTGCTTCATGGCAGGATGATGAAGAAAAGAAGGATGCAACTTTGATCCCTTGTAACTTGAATACCTCTTGCTCGTAATCGCTTGTGAACTTGGGATCTCTATCTCTCACAATCACTTTCCACAGTGAAGGGAGTTGGTTTGGGATTTGTTTTTGCTTTATGTAAGATACAACTAATATTGATAGTAGATAGATTTTAGCTAGTTACAATGCATCTAATGTGGAAATCAATTTTCGATCACACCAGTGTGTGCTTTGTACATTACAAAATTATGATGATTGTGAAGGGTGTGGTTGGTTTGGCTAGAAATATGCTCATGATACCTTAGTATTTGTTCAAGAATAATTTGTTTGATATAGTCTCTTCATGCCGCCAATAGAGTTATAGAATTCATTTTGATGTAGCAATGAGAATGATATTTATATCGTGATTTATTTCTAGACATTTATTGTGAATACAACTAAAGTCAATCCTGGATAACGGAGAACGTGGCAATACTCTCAAATTCAAGTGCAATTATAAATATTTTTATTATTTTTAAGAATCAACTTTTTAAGAGTATATTGCATATTTTAACCATTTTAAATGCTCAAACATGCCTAGTTTTACTTATATATTCACTTTACTTTGATGACATCCTCTTCTATTAGGAGCAACTTTGGGCTTAAAGGGGCGGGTATACTCATTTAGAGAAACTAATGCCCTTTTCCCATTTGTTTATCACTATGTGTGAGCTAGATAGAATTAATACTCACTTCGTTTATCTTCATGAATAAAAAATCAGGGCAATGATTTTATTTTCATATTACTAGGTAAAAAAAATCTTAGTTTAATAACTATCAGGTCAACTCTAATTCAATTCTTGTTGATGGTGAGTTTAAGCTTATCTTTTATCATCAGAATCTGGGTACATGCTATCGATGATTGTTTCCTACACCACCACTGATGGATGCATGTCAACGTTTCTCTAACAATAGAGTTCTTGGAGTAGGTAATGCTCCCTTTTCATTTAGATTCCATTTACAATTGTTTATTCTTCTTTTGGTACTATTAAAAGTAGTTCCATCAATGCCTTTAGATTCAAATATATGTAAGTGTAGGAAGGATATGAATAAAAAAAAAAGTAATTCAAATTCCCCAAAGTGTTACTTTCAATTTTATAGGTCTGCACAAACTACATTTCATTTGGTTTCCTCACTTGACACCTATATTTCCTATATCTCAAGTATCTACCTTATTCAATTGACACCCATTACACATGTCTCATGTAAAGATTCAACAATGTTATATTCTCCACCTCCCTTTACCATGAAAATCATCCCCCATCCTTCTCTTTAATCATAATGCCAACGTACATATTTTACATAGAAGAAAAAACAAACAAGAAGAATCACAACACTTAGACTATTTACAGTTGTCTCCTTAGACACAACTAGAACAACCAGGAAGTTGCCATCGACCCTTGGTATCTTGATGTTGAAGGTAGAAATTATAGCTTGGTACCAATTCCACAAAGTCACCTAAACAACCAACCACCCAAGCATTTCCTCTGAAAAATTCCCCCCTGTTTGGAGATCGTGTCTGATAGGTTGTATGCGTTATCACTTGGAAATTCATATATCAGATGCCATCTTGGTAAACATTTATTAGCCTAAATTAGTTTGTAGTAACTATGAGGTATATTAAAATGTAATTTAAAAGATGTGTGCATGTAGGAAGTATGTGTGTTCTAGAAAAGATTTCAACTAGAGAAGCTGTTACTTCCTAATGACTAGTTTTTGAATTAAAACACTCTTTGATAAAGTGAATTTTAAGATGTATAGAAGAAAGCTGTGTAAGTACTGCACATTGTATTAGTGATGTAGGTAGTATCTCAACTTGACAAGATGTTAGCTTCTAGTATGGATTTCTAGTGATGGTGATAAGTTCTAAAGATACATTATTAATTTGCTTTAGTTTTGACGACTCATTATTTAATTATTTCAGGTCACAAGTAGCATCCACCTTCCATATGAAGATAAACTAGATGGATGTATCCATTTGAAGGAGAAGAAAGTTTTAGATAGTGGCCATTGTAATATTTGGAAAAGCCATCGATGTAGATGATTTTCATGTAAAGTATCATGGAGATAGTTTTTCTTATGGACTAGTACTAGTCCATTAGTGGATATCCAGGTGTAAACTCATATATATTGTAATACTTGAATTTTCAAGTAACATAATTTATGTGGTTCAAATTATATGTGTTTGTACTTGATATTATTGAGTGTTATAATTAACTAATGATACTTTGCATGATTCACATGTGTACTCATATTATATTAATATTAGATGAGCATGAATAGTATATGACATTTTTTTAATTTATCCATAATATCATACTAATTAATTTATATTGATTAATAATGAACACAAATAAAATGTATACAAAACTACTAAATTAGTAGTTTATATTGAATAATAATGATGAACATAAATTAATAAATATAAAACTACTACATTAGTAATAAATATAATGAAAATGAAACTACTAAAAAGAGATGAACCATTATTACAAATGACAAATTTGTGACTAAAAAAACAACCAAAATTTGTATATATGCGACTATTATTTTTTAGGTGGATACTAATAGTAGGTAATTTACAATATCTTATAACATGACCAACATTTAGACATATTTCCTTAGTCATTAATTGGTTGCCTTGATTTATCATCTACTAGTATATTTAGTTATGTATTTTGTCATTAATTGTCACAATTAATGACTAAATTAATGATCAAATACAAGACTAGATATACTACTAGATGATAAATCAAACAACCAATTAATGACTAAGAAAAATACGATTAAAAGTTAGTTGCGTTATAAGATACTAGAAATTAGTTACTATTAGTTTCTTACTAAAAAATAGTCGTTTATATGTGAATTTTAGTTGTTTCTTAGTAACAAATTAACCATTTTGTACTAGTGTCTTACTGAAACAATAAAATGAACCTACCCTAAACAATTGTCCTAAAATGAAATATGCTTGTAGAACTAATTGGAGACAATTATGCCATTAATGGTCTTATGAATGGTGTAGAAAACATTTTCAAACACTAAACAAAAGGCAAGGTTGACATAATGTGGACCAAATTTACATCACCATAAATTAGATCCATGCAAGGAGCATCAATGCACCCGACATTTTTCATTTGACATTCCACATATATAGAAACCCATCATAAGAATTTATATACAAATGGTATCAATAAATAAGGCCCCTATTGTTCGAGAACAATTTCCTATCCAATTGGCATGTGCACGAACAATGCATAGGTCACATGGCTTTACAATGGATAATGTGGCATTTGATCCAAAAAAAGTTAAACAACATGGACTTATAAACACTATGTATTATCTCGTGTTAGAGACATGCACCAATTGTATCTCATAAACAAATTGCAAGAAACAAATTTTTGTACTTCATAAAAAGTTTCTATGGAGATAAATAGGATTTGAAATAAATCATGCTTGTAATTGAAAATGGATTCCAATCAATACTAGAAAAAGGATACTTTCTCATATGCTCATTAAACACATGAAGCCTCGCATTGCACATTAACAATGTTGTTAAGGACTATGACCCGATGAGAAGTGATGTCTTGTGTCTATAAGAAACACAAATGAACTTTTTTCCAAATGATAGTCTACATGTGAAAAACTATGGCTACATATCTACATTTTGCATTCATGGTGCTGTCACAAGTTACAAACATAACATAGTAATCAATAAATTGAACAATTACACAACAAGATCAAGTGAAACAACTATCTTTCGATTTCATATTTACAAAACTATTGTCAAATTAGCAAACAGTTATGTTGCACCACATAGACTGCCTCAAGAACTTTAATCCTTTGTGCCTAGTATGCTAAAATATGTTCATCAAAATGAGCATACTGTAATTGTTGGTTATTTCAACTTTGACATGTTTCAAAGCAAGAATGCACATCATTTTGTTTCTCATTCTTTGAGAATCATATAAGTTCAAGCTACTTACAACAAAATAAGCAAGCTATGTTGGCTCTCTGCTTGACCATTTTTGGACAACTCTACCAGCAAGTAACATCAGATTTCATATCTTCGAAGCTTGTTGAATAGATCTTAACAACATATGCCTTCCAATCCTATGACAACATTTGTAGATAATTGTTCCTAATACAAATTTTTTGGTTGCATGAACTTTTACAGTTACAACCAATGAAATTGGTTGATGCTAAATACATCATTTTTCATTCATTGATATGAACATATTTATTTGATCCTTTTGAAATAAGCACAAACCAAATCCTCTCTCTATTGATATTTAGATATAAAAAGACATTTTTGTTTCAAAAACTTATTCAAAAAACAATTCAACACTAATGACATTGACATGTACATGCTTTCCTTGATATTAACTTTAACCAGTTTGATGCATATTGCAATTCATGCATATTTTAAACAGACGAATAAAGACAATCCACAAACTAACATCTTCAGCTAGTGCACTTGTAATTGCTTTTGTGTCTATCATCATTTGCCTTGTGTGGAAAGTAAAGTCAAATGATTTCAAAAACAACAAAATTTCATAATAGGTACATGATTTATATCCAATTCCTAATCAAATTGAAGGTCCACGATTGCAATCATCTTCTCAACATGGATTCCAACAACAAATATGGAAAACAAGTCTCAAACTAAAATGCCATAGATAACAAATCAAGAAAAAATAAAAAGGCTAATAATATATTTAGATCTTGACAATTTTTTATTGTTCCATAATGCCAAAACCAATTACTCACTGTACCAATCTTTTTTTTATTATTAATATGTTCTAGCTACTATTTGTTCTAGGATTAAACAAGTGACATAGCCACCATATTCTATCATACAACTTTTTTCAACAACATACAAAATTTCTTTTGAAGGAGACATCTTGGTCTTGTTTGGACCTACACAATATAAAAATCCAAATTCACCTAGTAAAGAGAAATCGATTCATGCCAACTTGGTATATAAAGATGGGAAGTTAATAATAACAGTCAACATCTACAACAATCTTATATCTTGCTTCGTTGACAATTTCTCTCCTAGTACCAGTATTCGAATATCAAATTTTGGAATAAAGATCAAGGGACCATATGACATAGGTGATGCAACGTAATGCATTCTATTATAGGAACAAATTTTAGTTGAAAAAATACAATAAGTTTTCCAAGAATGTAGGATACCACCAAAAATGACTATATATGGGCTCTCGAGCTCAACAAATACTTACTATGTTGGGTTCATTGCAACAATTGTCATTTCCTTCCACCAAAATAACGGGAACTATGAACTAAACATCAAGGACGAAGACACAATAAATGATACTTCAACAATATGTTTTTGGTCAATTTCAAAACTATTTCTTACTTTTTAGATACATCTACAAAACAAATTTTGATTGTTTTCCTATTTTATGACTAATAAGTTGCAAAAAACTTAAATTGATCACAACTGCAATTGAATGAATGCTACAAGAATATTTTTTCCAATCATACAAGAGAAAGTGACCTTAAAATTATGCCAATGTACCTATTCAAAAATGTTGTCTGAAATGGCTCAAGAGGATCTCAAATACTGTGATTTTCTTCGCTCTCAAAAAATAAGCACAAAATATATGTAGCAAAAGGGAAGTTGACCCTCCCCTCAAATTGTGCATGACACTGATCTAAAGAAAAACAAAACCGCAACAAAAAATGGAAAGCCACCCAATGCATCTAGGTCTCTGCACCAAAGAATCAACATAATACAATAGAGGGAAACTAATGCATTTCCCATCAGTGGTGAAGTGCACCATCGTCATAACCAAAAGAGAGAGACACCTAACCTCCTCTACACCAAAATAAGTAATAAAAAGATTTCCTTTGAAAACCTAAAAATGAGTAGGGTTAGTGACCTGGTCACTGATATATCTCTAAGAGTATGCAATCTAAATCTCCGCTGTTAAATCAAGTGGGATATCAAGGAACTGGACAAATCCTCCCCTCTCATGGATAAGCCAATGAATATTGAAATTTAATTTTTTTTTAGTTAGTGTGGTGATGCATCTTAAACTATATAAAGCACCGATTTGATGGTGGTTTAGGTGATTACTGGCATGGGTGCATTACCATACTTAATCGCATAGCTCGCAGTGTTCTATGGTTTGTGAAACACACCAGTAACCAACGATGTGAAAATTTGATTTCTAAATTTTATCGATGCATCATGGAAAGTATAACGCATCGTCGTTGCGGTGCACTATACATTCATAATACACCACTACCGATGCACATTATAAATCTATAGGTTGCATAGTCTATTGCGATGCGATCTAGATGACTCAAATGCGTTGTAAATATTTTTTATTTTTTTTTAAACTAGCAAATTAAGGTGAATTTTCAATTTCTATCCGCTAAAAATTTGAATTAGAAGGAAACAAAGACATACCGAGACACTTGTGTGTAGGGGAGGCATGGTTTCGATGTAGATGAAAATTCAAATTTTTCCCACTGTTTGGAAATTTTCAAAAACCAGTAAGCAAGCAATGGAAGGGAGTGATTCAACCATGTGGAGCACTGATGGCAAGGTGTTTCAAGGAAGAAATTAAAGCACCAGTTCTTAGGTGTTCAATAGCACTCTAGGATGGTAAAAATGGTTTTCCTATCCGATATTTTTTTGCACCCTATTTCGGTGTGCCCAACAACGAGACACACTAGTGTGGTTAAAGAGAATGATAGCACCTAAACTCAATATTAAAAAAAAAGAATTATGTCTTGCATTTTTTATTTTTTTACCCTAGTATGATGCTCTCTCTTATGGATGCACCAGTGCATTTACAATATATATAAACACACCATCCACAAATATAAAATTATAAAAATATTTTTCTATCATGGTTTTTTTATTTACCCTACTTCGGTGCTCTAAATGTTATGGAGCACCGATGCGTTTTCAATATAACAATGCACCGTTAATGAATATAATTATATAAAATATTTCCGCTCCCAAATTTTTTTTATTTTACGCTACACCGATGCGTATCTTATACAATGCACTGGTGCATTTTAGAGAGGTAAACACACTGCTAGTGAATATAAAAATATTAAAAAAATTTACGTTAGTGCTTTAAATAATATTAGACACCATTGCATTGTCAAGATGACAACACACTGTTAATGTATATAACGATATAAAATATTTTTCATCCCACAATTTTTTTAATTTTACCCTACACCGGTGTGTATTTTATACAATGCACCAATGAGGTACAAATACACCATTAGTGAATATAAAAATATTACAAAAAATCATCCTTTTTTTTTCTTTTAGTTACACCTTGTGTCAGAGCTTCCATTTATACGCTGCATAGGTGTTATTCAAATATCTAAACGCATTGTAATTCCCTTTTCTTATTTTTTTTAAAACATATTTTTCCAAGCAAGAGGGTAGCATTTTTTTATTGAAATCAGTGCATCATTTATATGGTTGCACCGGTGCATCGTCTTAGATTAAACACACTACTATTTGTTGGTTGTAAAAATATAAAATATTTTTTTCTCTCCACTTAACAGGGATTTTGATCTCAATATGATTTGTTTTAGTACGCAATGGTTCGTAGTTACTTGACGCGCACCGATGCGTTATATTGTATGCATCAAAGCACCAAATAAAAAACATCCGCTAAAACCTCTTTCTGCTAGCGACCTTGGCTATAAACATATATTTGGGCTATTTTTAGAGGAACATTCATAAAAACATATGCTAAAGGGTCTTTTCCTTGTAATGTCTAAAGAATTATCTTTTTCATTTCTTACAGCTTCAAGCAAACCTTTTAGTTCTTTGATCTTATCAATTGCTTGTTTATAATTGCTCATTGTTCTTTAATTTGTAGTAATTACTTGTCTTTTTGTACTTCTGTTGATCTTCAAGTTGTTCTGGATAGGCTTCATAGAGTTCAACTAGAGAGTAATGATTAGAGATGGCTTTATAGGGTGATGGAGCAAGTTTTTTGAATGCTACTGAATCTTCTTTCGATCTTGCTATTTGTTTAAGCAACTCATCTTTTTTAGTTCTTAAATCATTTCTCGCCATATATGGATTAATGTCTCTAATAAGTTTTCAATCTCCTTAATCCTATCTTTGGGATTTTGAGCCAATGTATATAACGAGATGACATAGAAACCAAACTAGGGATGGCTATCACACCCAAAAACAATTTGCACAGGAAAAACATCCGACCTTGAGGCACAAAATTCATGTTCTGAAGTTTCATCTTAGAAGTTAGAACCACAAGAGTTTTCACAATAAAAAAACTCACCAAGGTCGAGAGAGTATATTTCTCCATCAGGATGTTTGGAGGTAGAACAAAACCATAAATCCCACCATTTAGATTCAAGCTCTACAACAAAGAGTGTTGCAAACCTTGGCTTTTTTTGCTTCTGTGGGCAATTCTTAGCCTAATGACCAAGCTTCTTGCAATTATAACAAATACTCTTTTTAGAAGGAGAAGACCTCTTTTTCAAATAGGGGATCTTCTTAGAGTATTTGGATTTTTTCTTATATATCCTATTATAGTTTAGCCTTTTGGGGGCAAATCTATATTAGAACTTGTAAAATTTCTTTTTCTTTTTACAATGGAAAGAAGATTCAATACTTTGGTGTGCTATATTGTATGCACCATATCCCTATTCTCTCATATCATCAACATCCTTACATAAGACTAGAGTGAACATATTGTCAAACCTAGTTTAAAATATTTTCTAACTCATTTTTTGAGGCAATGTTCTAGTATTACTTGTTTGATATGTTGATTTGCCATAGTGAATGACATTTCCTAGAGGGAATGTCTTATCTTTGAAGTATTGCTCTACAACATCTAGTAGAGCTCTAGGGAAACTTCGGATATAATATCTAATGTAAGTATGATCATTCATCTTTTCTGCTTCAATGAAAAGTTTTTATATATAACATAAATATTGTTGTTGGAGGGGTGTGCATCAATAATGACCTCTCACCCCTAAAACTACATTCTTAAGGCTTGCAAGAGGTTTTGATCCACTTGAGGAGAATTAAGTATTTCATCTCTAGCATTTTGTGGAAGTCATTTCCACCACTCCCTTACAAAAGCATGTAAAGTCTAATATAAGCAAGCTTGCCATATATTTTGGTATTATTAGGGGTTTCATCTCGTGTTGTTTTTATAATAAGTCAATTTACTAACTCTTGGATCACATCTCTAACTTCTTCTAAACTCTTAAAAGAGAAATTTATAACTAGATGCTGAAGATAACAGCACTAATCTGAGTGTAATACTAGGATCATATTATATAACACTGGCAGCTGCGTATATAATATTTAATAAGTAGATCTCTCTCACAGATATGTATCAAAAATATTAAAATTATATATATCTATATATATATATAAATAATACATCAATTACACATACACAGATGCGACCACATTAAAGATACATTTGCACATTCTTTATAATTTTTTTACGTCGCTTCTGTCCAATGTTAGTACACATTAATTTAATTTAGAAGGACTTGTCATGTGGCCTAGAAAATTAGGTTTCCATCGTAACTAAATTCTTTATAACGCAACAACAGATCACATTTAAAACTAGCATGCATTTTACAAAGCAACACACGCCTTTTTAGTAGCGGTCACTCCGAGACAAATCTTTTGGGAGTGATGGGATTGGTGACCGACCTAAAGGGTCAAGGCAAACTGCATTAGTTTAATGATTACAATGCAAAATTGCTCGACAGCAATGCCCTTTCACAAATACCAAACACCGAAGGACCGTCTCCTGCTTCTATAGAGGATCCGGGATCCTTCCCCGTAACTTGTCTATGCTTAGTCTTAGCGGTATTATATTTGGAACAAACCTCACTAATACCCAATTTGCATAAACCGACGTCCGTATAATGCTCACATGACTAATATTGACCATACTAAGACAAATGGAACTCATTGTCCCTTACCAGTCCGATATATATTTTATTTCAGGCCTGCAATGCCACTGTCCGGTGCCTCTTGGTATGGCCCGTACAATTAACGCCCACCAAATACTGCTGCGCCTTCCCAGAGTCTTCCTAGAACTCAACTTTGAAATGCCTCTTTCACATATTGATTGCATTTTCAAGGAACTTACACTACACAACATTGCGGGCATGTGCTTTCCCAGACACTTCCCGGAACTGAAGTGGTTGTTTCACAGATTGAATTTTCAAGGAACTTGCACTACACAAACTTATGCGCATACCTTTGCTCGTCTGCAAGTACTTATAATTCATGGAAGCCATTGAGTTCTCGCAAGATTTCTGGAATACAGAAAAATACTATCGAAGGACTAGTAGGGTAATTTGGGCTGGTTGGATAATAGCGGAGGCGGCTATTCTGTATCAGCTATCAAAATGAAGGTATATTTATATATGCTCTTGTTAATGATTCGAAGATTCTGTATAGACGCCACTAAACATTACTTGGATGTGCAGACAATGGTGCTTAAGTCGACCATTGAAGACGACAGAAGCAGAACAAAAGTCATGAAGGCAGTTGCAGGATGCGGAGGTATGGATCTCCATTATGGCCTGCATCCTCCATAACATTTACTATGTATCAGTTATACGTTTTGCTTTACTAATGCTGTGAATGCTCTGTTTCAGTGGACTCTGTTACAGTAGACATGAAGGCGGGAAAGATAACTGTGATCGGAGAAGCAGATCCTGTGCGTCTTACAACAAAACTCAGGAAATTGGGATACAGTGCAGAGTTGCTGAGCGTGGAAGAGAAAAAGGGCGCTGAGAAGAAAACCGAAGAGAAAAAGCCCCCGCCTGAGAAGAAAACGGAGGAGAAAAAGCCCCCACCTGAGAAGAAAAAGGAGGAGATACCGCCAACAGTTACTACAGTTGTGTATCATGTCAATTCACAAAGTGAGAACTGGCCTTACGAGGGGTACCCATATTCATACACCATTGTCAGAGATGAGTATCCCACTTCTTTCTGCACTATCATGTGAATCGCATTGGCTATACGCATGACAGATCGAGTATCCCACTCTCTGCACTATTAGTATTATATTTGTGACCTAATATGTTTTGTCCTTACATGTTGCTCTGCTGCCCAGTAGTTCTTGTTACTGTTGCCATCAGAGAAAGGCATTCCGCCGTAGATGTATTGCTGGCCCTGAATTTTCAGCTGGTATTCACTTCAGATCGAGATCAATACAAAAGTACAGAATTTTAATGATCAAAATGGATGAAATGTAATGGTAAAGAATTTCAATTTAATCTTGAATAAGTCGCATCTTGTACTCGTATATTAATAGTAAGTTGAATTTTTCTCTGAAAAAAAAAACGGATGACATGAAATAGTAAAGTACAGTAAATACTATGCATTATTATCAACAAATTGCTTATCATCATGTTTAATGGTTATTGTATCATATGAATATTTATTTTTGAAAAGTTATCTTAATTTAAAAAAAAAAATTAAGAAAGTAGTTCATCTATAGCACAGCATAATTTTTTGTAATTAAATTAATTTATTATTCTCTGATCATTTTACCACAAGAGATTCAGCGTATATACCTTCATTTTTATAGCCTCTTCTATTATTCAACCAGACCAAACTAAATTAGCTTACTGGATCTTCAATGGTGTTTACCGTGTTCTAAAATTCTTGTGATCATGAGGGCTCAATGACCTTCAGCAGACAGGCAAAGGTAAGATAGTAAGGACACTTCAAATTTCCGGGAAGAACCTGGCAAAGAGAACTGTGTCAGTCCACGTTCATGTGGGGATAAGGGAAAGAGGCGTAGCCACGCCAATATGCACAGCCAAAGCTCCATGGTATCCAAGTGGGAAGCTGGAAGGACAAGGGAAGGAGCTGGAAAGTACCAGCCATGATGGCATGCAGAGTTAAGGTTAAGGTTATTGCAGGCCTGAAATGAAAGGTACAGATGGGATTCTTTGGGGACCCGTGAGTTTCATTGGACTTAGAAGTTAGGTTACATTAGAGAAACTAGTAAATTATGGTTGATAAATCTATAAATATTTAAGTTGATTGTGTTTAAGAGACTCATTTTACAACTTAGTAGCGGAGATGTATTTTAATTCCTTAGGTGTTTATCTTGGAGTTGATATGTTTTCTTTTTAAATAAAAAATAATCTGTAGGTTACTTAAAACATTTATAATGATATATATATAAAAATTACATAAATTAGATAAATTAAAACCATTCTTCAACATTCATATTCTAAAAAAAAATTGCCTTTCTAAAAATTTAATCCCTCTAAGAATTTGATAAATGCTTTAATTTAAGATAAATCAATACTGATAATATGTTAAGAAAAATACCAAAAACTTTTTATAATTGTTTATAATGCCTGTGTTCCATAAAACTTTTATTACTTATAATGCCTCCGTTACATAAAATTAATCAGGTTAGTCAATATGAAACAGTGATATCAGTATGCCCAAAAAAGTTAATTAGCAGTATACCCGACCACACTACAAACGAAGTTTCTGGTGATTTTCGTCACAAAGAAAGGTTTTATAGATCTTTCATTTTTTGTTTTTTTAATAATCCATATCCATGAAAAAAAGCACTAAAATTCGTCGAGAAACAGAGATTTACGATGGAAAAGTCTTTAACTACAGTAAAACTGAGATTTACGATGGAAAAGTATTTAACCACAGTATATTTTGTTTTTTCAATAATTTTGTAAAGTTGGTATTAATGACGAAAATATTATAATAATATATTTCGTCTTTTAATAATTAGTTATGGAATTGGTACTAACCACTACTTTGTTTATTATGAAAGTAAATATTTATTATATAAAATGTTAATGGACTGATTATTATTGTTCGAAAAAAATCACTATCATCGGAAATAATGACTGATCATCATATCATTTGACTGAAATCACACCAAATAATTACGGATCATCACATCATTTGACTACTATGATTTCAAAAAAATCGCACCACTTACTGATCATTTGACTACCGACTACTAATTCTAACTTTCATATATTGATACCGATTCATAAAATATCACACCAAATAATTACTAGTCATCACATCATTGAGGTTGAGTGTTTGAAATTTTTCTCAATATTTAAATACTTTCCACTTTATCCCTAATGTGTAAAGTAGATGCATGCGATGAATGAACATTGCATAAAATAAGGTATGGAAAGAGGGATAAGGATTTAGGCTTATTATATCGTAGAAGAATTGCATATGTAGAAAGGAAGAAAGGATTTGCGAAACTTAGTTAGTGTTGGAATTTGCTTACACATTTGCATAGAAGTATAGGATGATATTGTGGGTTTGTGGAGAAGCTTGTTACTGTAGACAAAAATATTTAAAGCTATCTTGATTTCTTGGGTTGGATGTGAGTAATGAGACAACCAGAGAAAGGTAGGAGTAAGATATTGGAGCAACAGGAAATGAAATCCTTACAAAGAGTGACAAAGGAGCTCACTAGAGACATTCCTTGTTTTCTTGTGATTGATCATTTGGAGAATGCGAGAGATTGGTTGTCCACAATATAGATCTTTTGGATCTTCTTCCATGTTTTGCTAGAACAACACATGTGATCATTTCTACTTGACTTTCAAGTCTGATGAATTTATATCTAGTGAAGTTGTCATAACATACATAAAATCCAAAGTTATGAGCTTGTTTGGTACCCCTATAAACAAGTGAGAGGAAAAAATTCATCATGAGTTTGAAGCATTATAATTGGCCATAAACACCACATATTACTACAAACCACACATTTTAAATGTGCAAAAGCAATCATTTAAACATCATTAATGCATTAAAATGCACTATTTTGCTAAGAATAAGAAAAAGAATGGTCATAAGTGATTACTTATGACAAATGGTCGTCTTATGGATGAAGCATCTTAAAAATTGTGAACTTGAGCATTTTCAAATGAAAGTTTGATTTTGCATGGATGTGGAACCATGTATGGCATTCACACTTACACTAAAGCAATATTTAATCTATAAAAAACTATAATATTTGATCAATAGTAAATAGTAAATGATAAGGATCACAATACCATGAAGGAACAAATGGACTCGAGAAAGTATGTAGGCAAATTCAAAGGAGGGTGTTGCAAAAATATATTTTTCTTAATAAATACTATCATGCTTTGAAAAATCTAATATCCTTCTCATCCACAAACTCCAAACTAATTAAGCCTATAACCAACTCTATCTTTAAATGAGATTAAAAAATAACATTTATAAGTTAAATTCGTTTCATCAGTCAAGTTTCTAAATATTTTAAACTATAAAAATATATATTTTGCTTTGTCAATTATGATATTTTTCAAAAGCTAAATCCAATATTTTTTCAAAGCCCCTCCTCAAGTTCCCATTGAACTTAATATCTAAACATTATATTTAAATAAGAACAAAAAATAATTTTTCAATTTTTTATGTATATATAACCTCTTCTTATAATTGAGATAAATTTTCATATTTTTAAATATGACGCATATCATTAAATAGCTAAATAACTCACATGCAATGGATGAATCTCATTTGAATTTGGTTACAACATATTTGCATTCTACAAAATTACATCAACTATGTTATTGGATTCTCATCTATAAACCACATGTCATATTTGGCTAAATTGAATGTTGAATGAATGCTTTTTTTTTTCTTCAAATTATTTACTTCCTCTTGGGATGTTGAATGCAAGGCATGTCTTGTAACCCATTTCATTGCGTTTTCAATTCAAAGAAATATTGAAGTACTTATTTTGTCTTGTAATGTTGAATGCAAGAAATATTTTGTAACCAATTGTTTCTATATCAATCTTCAATGCAAAGAATTTGTTTGCATTCCATGGATCAATTTGCCATATACCTTTCAGTATTGTTTGAGGGTGGTGATTATTGAAATATTTTTGGGTCATAGCAACCTTTGTCTAAGAATCCCACAGAGGCAGGTTATCCTTCATGTTTTCTTTAATGATCAAGCTCACATCTTCATATTTGCAATTTGAAAATGAAAACTAATAATTCTATAAATTCCCAAGCAACTACAGAGATTACATTTTAAATATGCATATTTTCAAATGGTATGAACCTAGTCTTGTCTGGATGACTTTCTTGCAAAAAAAAAATGGTATTTTCTAGTTGTCTTGTTCAAATTATGTCCATGCAACCACCTATATTCATATTTTTTTTATGTGTTCATTTCTACACACTTGAGTCTAGACAAAGCATCACACCAAAGACCAGAAAGTGTCACTTTTGATGAGCAACCCTATGTTCATAGCACGACGCCCTACCCTATGGTTGTTCACAACATCGATTCTAGTGATGCTAGGTCCTCCCTCTCACAGTAGGTCAGTACATCAGCTTTGGTCGGGGAAAGGTACAATTCTTCATCCTCTTATCAGCAACATTTAGAAAGAAATTCTATGAGGAAAAATAGAATGGGAAATAATAATAATACTCTTAAAGCAATTGATTTCTCTGCAAGACACGAAATAAACTCGCTTGTGGGTTCTAATTTGGCCAAAGATGAGGATTCATACAATGTCAATGTGGTGTATGGCATCGATTCAAACTCAAGACATGGAAAGAAATGCGACTCGAACATAAGACTTGCCAAATATTCTCAAAAACCTTGGGATTTGAAAGCAAAACGTCGCAAATATTCTCAAAACCCTTGGGAATCAAATGCTAGACCTGGAAAAATTTCTCAAAACCCTCCAGATTTGAATGCAAGCTCTAGAAAATATTCTCAAAACCATTGGGATTATGCGGAGAACTGTCAAATTAGTTCAAAACTTGTGAGAGATTCACTGCAGATCTACACATTGCATTCCAATGATACAAATCCATTTGACAAAAGGGGAGAACATGCATTTGGTGGCTTTAAATTAGGAAAGAGGCCCGAACAAAGACTAAGATGGAAACATAGTTAAAAATGGAAATTCATTATAATACTAAAATGATCAGCATGGGAGAAGGACAAAGACTATTACAACTTAGGATAACATGGTAGAAAGAGCTAACATAACAAATCAATGCTTGAAAATATGGAACAAACATAGAAAAGATGTTGGTGTCGATCATTTGCTCCAATCACCCAATTTTGATGATTTCATCCAACTATCGGTTAGACCCTTTGTTTCTTTTTTCAGCATGGGAGCTTTCATCATGCTATGGGAGCAATTACTCCTAATGGTGCAATAGTATGTCAAAGTATTAAAAATTGGGTAATTGCTAATTTATTCGTGCAAAAATAATCAACTTAGGTGATCGGATTAGGTCATACAATGTATAAATAATGAGCATTATAGACCTATACCACACTAAACAAAGATCGATATGAATCACTCAACTGAAACCATATTCCCTGCTTCTTAACGTAAAAATTTTTATGGAACAGAGATGTCTATCCTCCAACCAAAATGATGCATCTTAATAAAAATAAAGAATAACAATCCTAGAATCACACAAAATGCAATATTGCTAAAATAAATGCATTTTAACAATACTAAAGAAGAACACAAAATTCCATGCAAAATATATATAGGATATTAGATTTTTCAAAGCATGATAGTATTTATTAAGAAAAATATATTTGTGCAACACCCTCCTTTGAATTTGCCTACATACTTTCTCGGGTCCATTTGTTCCTTCATGGTATTGTGATCCTTATCATTTACTATTTACTATTGATCATATATTATAGTTTTTTATAGATTTTAAAAATTGCTTTACTGTAAGTGTGAATGCCATACATGGTTCCACATCCTTGCAAAATACAAATTCCATTTGAAAATACTCAAGTTCACAATTTTTAAGATGCTTCATCCATAAGATGACCATTTGTCATAAGTAATCACTTATGACCATTCGTTTTCTTATTTTTAGCAAAATAGTGCATTTTGATGCATTAATGATGTTTAAATTATTGCTTTTTCACATTTCAAATGTGTGGTTTGTAGTGGTATGTGGTGTTTATGGCCAATTATAATGCTTCAAACTCAAGATGATTTTTTTCCTCATTTGTTTATAGCGGTACCAAACAAGTTCATAACTTTGTATTTTATGTATGGTATGACAACCTCACTACATATAAATTCATCAGACATGAAAGTCAAGTAGAAATGATCACATGTGTTATTCTAGCAAAACATGGAAGAAACTCCAAAAGATCTCTAATGTCCAACCAATCTCTCTCATTCTCCAAATGATCAATCAAAAGAAAACAAGGAATGTCTCTAGTGAGCTCCTTTGTCACTCTTTGTAAGGATTTCATTTCCTATTGCTCCAATATCTTAGTCCTACCTTTCTCTGGCTGTCTCATTACTCACATCCAACCCAAGAAATCAAGATAGCTTTAAATATTTTTGTCTACAGTAACAAGCTTCTCCACCAACCCACAATATCATCATATACTTCTATGAAAATGTGTAAGCAAATTCCAACACTAACTAAGTTTTGCAAATCCTTTCTTCCCACATGCAATTCTTCTACGATATAATAAGCCTAAATCCTTATCCCTCTTT